>CM054808.1:13238028-13703236 GCA_028984105.1 Lavandula angustifolia
TCCTAAATTGAAGAACCGCTTGACTTTCCACACCAATGGCGACGTCACGATCGCCCTCTCCGCCGAAAATTTCGACGAGAGATCAAACGCCGCCGCGAGATCGAATTGCTTCTCCTTCGATAGTTATCGATTCTCGTTTTCAACATGTACTCCACGTTTTCAAGACTCACCGTAATTACTTTTCTTGTTTTTGCTTTCTCTTTTTGGATTTCTTCAATTTACTTTTCTTGTTTTTGCTTTCTCTTTTTGGATTTCTTCAATTTCTGTTTCTATTGCTTAAAAGAGATGATTATATGGCAAATACGAATTAGAGAAGGGCTATGTGGTTAATTGAAGAGTATGCACCATTAATTCAATTTTTATGCACGTTTAGCAATTTTATCTGCACTATTATACGATTTTGCTCGATTTTAGGAAAAAAACGCACAATTACAGTCGAGAATATGCACAATTAATGAGAACAAATATGCACAATTACTGGGAAAAATATGCAGAAGTAAATGTTAAAATGCACAATTACTTTGGAAAATTTGCACAAGTAACGGAAAAAAATATGCACAATTATTAGAAAGAATATGCACAATTAATGAGAAATGAAGAAAAGATGAAACTATTAATAAAAATCTAGAACGAGACTTAGATCTGGGACGAGACTTAGTGAAACTATGTACAATTAACCATAGTTCTTGCAAAATCTTGAACGAGATTTTGTGATATTAAAATATGGAAGATAATTAACGAAAATGACGATTACAACAAAAGAAAATATGGAAGAAAAAAAATTAATAGATTGTGCAAGATTACAAAAATAACCTTAGTGCAAACTTTTGACCTTTATGGTGCATTTCGGGATTTTAAGTGATGAGAAGATCTGGAGCGTCAAATTGTTTGATCAAACGGTTATAAATTATTCTTATTTCTCACTCTAAGGGGTATTCTCATATGATCTCCCATATATATATATATATATTTAAGTATTCTTAATATTATTCTACATATACAAATAAAAGAAAAGGAGCAAGAGATACAATTATTAAATGAAGATTGAAATGTGATTGATATATAATGAAATTTTAAAAGGTTTAAGTTGTTTATTTTTTTAATGTATATTATATGATTTTTTTAGTATAATTCTAAATTTTGATGTTTATTAGGACATAAATTTACAATTGATCCATTTAATTTATTGAATTATTTAATGAGTTATACGTTCTAAAAATTAACATGTTTAGTTTAAGATATACTCCCTCGTTTCATGATTAACGTCCCTTATCTTTTAGGCACGGAGATTAAGAAAAATTATTTAGATATATTTTATGAATTTTAATTGTATTAAAAATTAACATAGTTTTTTAGGATGGTTGGTGAGAAAGAATGAGAATTAATCTAAATTTTATTTAGACATAGTTGAGGCAATTGATTTTTTTTCGATTTTTTTTAACATTGTAATTAAAAAAATAATCTAAAGTTTTCAAAAAGTTAAAAATCATAATTTTTTGACTTCGTGTGAGGGAAGAATTTTTGAAGAGAGAATTTATAAGATTGTGGAGTGGATAGTGAGTAATGAGGGTCACTTGATTTTGAATGTAAAATTAATATTATCATTTTAAGAAATAGTACATTAATAATGGGAAACGCAAAAGAATAAAAGAAAAGAACGTTAACAATGGGAGAAAGGAATATATTTATTCAATTTTTATACATATAATTTTAAAAAAATAATAAAAATTAATTGGTTAAGCCGCCTGTTCGTCCAAAAATGCGGGACTGAACAAGAATTCATGTACCCGAAAATAATAAAAAAAAAAGCTTAAAAAAAAGTGAGCTACAATGTTCTGATAAAGTGCCGGAGGGGATAAACGGGCACAACTGAATAATGAATAAGCTCGATAGACCCGCTCCAACTCGACCGTCCAATTTGCCACCTATACTATATATACTATACAATTTCAATACCAATAGAAAAAAATGGAACAACTCGATGGGTAATTTTGTAAACTTCTATTCGTTCCGAACTCCAACTACTACGGGTGACTGTATCTATTCTAAACCACTTATTTGGAGGGGACGACTCACAAACACACGCACACACCATTTCCTTTCTCCTTCGCTCTTCCTTCTCCCTGGAATCTACCAGAAGAATTGAAATGAGTAAGCTTTGTAGCACTTTCCATATCAATTTTATTGTTTGTGATTTTATTGATGTATAATTACTCCCCACCCGTGAAGATGAGTAAGCGGATTTTATTCAGCTTCTATCACTTCATTAATGAATGATTTAATGTATATCTGTTTTTCTTTTCCCTTCCTACAAACCAGGAATTGGTAAAATTAATCGGTTCATCGCGCAATTCGTTCGTTCAAGAGTTGTGAATGAGCCTCCTGTTGCAGCCTCTGGATTGAAGGTATTGTTATTCAATTTTCTTTACTTTTTATTTGGCTCCATTTTGTAGTGGAGTTTGTAAGAGTAAGTGCGGTGGTTCCTGTCTGATGGAATTTTGGAAGATTGATTGCTTTGGGGCTGCGAAGAGTTGGGTTGATAGTTAGAATCAGTGCGTTTTAGAATTTAGGATGAGAACTTTGACTGCAGTTGTAAAATCATTTCTGCGAAAAGTTATGAGATGTTGAGATGGTCGATCTTCAATTTCTCAAACAAAAACATAGTCAAACTAGCAGTTGCACGATGACTTTTCGAGCTTTAAACCAAACACGGTTTCTTTGTCAGTTTGGTCTCCGTGGTGTGCAATCTTGTTTCTTAACTATCTAGCTTACTGATCCAATGAACCTTCTGAATGGTGATACTTCATATAGAAGTGTGATGTTTGGATCTAACCTTGTCAATTCTTTTCTAGTTAAGGTTGGGTGTTATAATATAGAACCAAATAGGTATTTTAATACTTTTGAGTTTCTCACTTGAGAGTCCTTATCATTTAGTTTGATTGGGAGTTACTGTCGCGATTCATGATAAATTTGAGCTCTTTTTAAAAAATGACACAGAAAAGTAGGATCGGGATTAGCACTATTCTTCATTTGACAGCATGTTATATTTGCACATTGTTATTGAAATCATTCAATGGTGTTCTACAAAAAAATTATATTACCTGCATCATTTAACGAACAATGCTGCATTATTGTATTTGTGGTCCTACACAAGTATGTTTACCATCTCATGAAGCATGATATTGACTATGGGAGGATTCAGTTATGTCTAATAGTTTTGAGTTTATTTCTAGGTTGCTCCTCTGCTTTCAAGACTTAATCCCGAAGATCAAGCTGAGTCTGGATCAGCTGGCTCAAAGTTTTTCAAAACAATTGCACTTTTTGGTGCAGGAACGTCAGGGCTTCTGAGCTGTGCAACAGTAGCATATGCTTCTGATGAGGCCGAGCATGGTTTAGAATGTCCTAGTTATCCATGGCCTCACAAAGGCATCCTTAGCTCATACGATCATTCTTCGTAAGCAATACATTGTCGTTTCGTTAGTTAACTTTGTTATGGTGAAATAGTAGTGAAGGAATGCTTTTTACTTGTCCCTTTTAATTGATGGTTCAGTAAATGCAACCTTTTCTAGTCAATAAAATTATCACGTTGAATTCAATTATTTTCTATCAGTCTACTTAATTTGAGCTTTAGTACTTAAATTGTATGGCATGTATAACATAATTGGTTATTTTAATCTCCACTAATCTCGTCTCAACTTGTCAACTAAGTAGTTTTTTGTTCTGGCTATTGAAAGCTGAATTGTGGGCAGGATTCGTCGGGGTCACCAGGTTTACCAGCAAGTTTGTGCATCATGCCACTCCATGTCACTAATTTCTTACCGTGATCTTGTTTGTGTTGCCTATACTGAGGAAGAAACTAAAGCTATGGCTGCCGAAATTGAGGTGGTTGATGGCCCTAATGATGAGGGTGAGATGTTCACTCGTCCAGGAAAGTTGAGCGATTGTTTTCCTCAGCCTTATGCAAATGAGCAAGCTGCAAGATTTGCAAATGGAGGGGCTTACCCTCCTGATTTAAGTCTCATTACAAAGGTGAGTTCTAGACCTTTGAGGTTCTAGATATAAACTTCTTGAAGAAAACCATTTTCTGTTTCTGAGTTTTTTTACACAGGCCCGCCATAATGGACAGAATTATGTCTTTGCTCTTCTAACTGGCTATCATGATCCTCCTGCTGGTGTCACGGTAATTCATCTGCTTACTGTTTTACTTTGTAAAGCCATAAATAGATGAATTTTCTGAAGAGCCTTAATATTATCCATTTTAATATGTATGCTTTAGGTATAAAGAGTCCACTCTGCTTTTACACATATGATAGTAGTTCATGTATTGCACCTATTGATCAAATGTTGCTTTACCACTTTACCATTATTTACTATTCCTATATGTGGGGTAATGCTATGATAAACCAATTAAAAACCATGTATTTAAATTATTCTAGTTAATTCTGCACATTGTATCTTATTTACTATATTATAGATCAGAGAGGGTCTTCACTATAACCCTTATTTCCCTGGTGGGGCGATTGCCATGCCTAAAATGCTTAATGATGGCGCTATTGAGTATGAAGATGGTACCCCTGCAACCGAAGCACAGGTTTTATGTTCTTCTGTTGTGTTTCAGTTAATCCTCTCATTACGAAGCATAAATGACATGCTTATTTTGTGTAGATGGGAAAAGATGTTGTAACATTTTTATCTTGGGCTGCTGAACCGGAAATGGAAGAACGAAAGCTGGTACTCCATTTCTCTCTTTCTTCCTCTAGTTACATATCACGTCTACTTATACATATCTCTCGATATACAATCCTTGACTGGTTGCGTAACCTTTTATCCATCTGGAATAATGCAGATGGGTTTTAAATGGATTTTCGTATTGTCACTTGCACTTCTACAAGCGGGCTACTACAGACGCATGAGGTGGTCGGTTCTTAAATCGCGTAAGTTGGTCCTTGATGTGGTTAATTAAATTTCTAGCTTGCATCCTGGTATAGATTAAACTCAATGCATGTTCATAGCCTACGTCGTTTTATTAGTGTGTTTTCGAGGAAAAATAGGTTCTACTCAATCTGATGTTGAATTAATATTTGGAAACATGTATATATAGTATCTATAAGATCCTCTGTGTTTGTATTCATATAATAGACCATACACTTCAAGGGTGAAAACTGACAATTGTTGAGTTTTGGAGTCTGAATATTTTTAGAGTACACATATAATTGTAACTAGGGTTGTGGATCCGAGACCTGTTAAGGATAGAATGCTTGAGCTTCTACTCAGATTATAATTAGGATGAGTATCCTAGTCTATTAATCTACAAATATCCCATTGTAAAAACACACAACACAGGTGAAAAGTAAGGCCGTCTATGTAGGTTTTATTGACCGAATCACATAAATCTAGTTATTCTCGCTTTTACTGTTTTTGAGTATCCTTTTTTCTTAGCAAAAAGAACCCCATTGCGGAGTGAAATATATAATCTGAAAGCAGAAGCTCCTCATAGTGGGAGGGGCTAAGGTTCTGATCATGTGCTTGATGAAGAGTGAGTCGACGACTCATTGATAGTTGATTTGTTAGGGGGGACCCCCGGATCCGTAACGAAAATGAAGCTTGGGTGAAAACTAAGTCAACCGACTGATTTTGAAGAAGAATATACTAAACATTGATGATAAAACATACAAAGCTCAAATTATAACCAAGAAACCCAAAACAATTCTACACAACCATGTAAATTATAACAAAAACTAAAATCACCTAAACACGACCGGGATAACGAACACTAACCAACTTCAAATCATCTACCACCGGACCACACAGAGAACCAGAATTATCACTCTTCATGTGATAATAAGCACTCAAAAACCTAACCCTGGTACGAGCCGAAACGGCTTTAAACCGAAGGTTAGCATGTTTGAACCCTCCCTTACCCTTAGATTCGTAAGGCACTTGCACAATGTCCCTCCCCGCAGCTGCCTCCACCATCATCGATCCTTCGCAAGAATTCTTTGCATCACCTATCGAGAACGTGAGGACGTAGGTTTTTCCGGGTTGGGTTTTCACTACTTGGGCCAGTGCGCTTTCCCTTCCGGCCACCAGCTCTACTGCCCGTTTGCCCTTGGGCACGCGGAAGTGGTCGGAGTCAATGTACTTGACCGCTTTGAGGGATTCAATCATCCAACCGGGTAAGGGGGAGTGGTCGTCTTCGATGCTGGGAGGAATTAGGACTCCCCAGCTGCTGTTGGGAAAGATGTACGGACCTTCTTCAAAGTTACCATTTTTCAACATGTTACCTGCATATTTACATTTGAACCTCCACAAATAAATACTTGTTAAATTAATAAATTCTCTGAAATAATATTCTTTGATTCCGACTTGAATTAGTTGGAATCAATAAAGATAAAATATATAGGATAATAATATATTTTCATAAAATCTGTATAGAATATCATAAATTAATAAACTAATATAATTAAGCTAACTAAGTGAAATATGATTTTGGTGTTTTCTATTATTCTTTTTAAAACATTAAGATTTCATCTCTAATTGTTTTACTGCATCCAAAATTTTCAAATTATCTTTTCGAATTACAAAATAGTGTGAAACGTCCTAGATGCGTTAAGGCGCTCACAACTTCTGCTTGTATAAGTGGTTCTAAAGGTATTGTATCCTTTTCAAACTCCATCATAAACATTATTTTGAAGACAATAACTATAATTTATTCTAAGCCCTAAATCACTTTTCGGTAAACATGATACATAAATTAAATTGTAACCCCTAATTCATCTAACTCTATAAAATAATAAATCTCATGATCCAAGAATATTAATCCATGAAGCTTTTATTTTTTTGCATGTATATAGTTTTTTAGTTTGTGTTTAAATTGGAGAATTATATAAAACACGAGACCGAAACAAGAAGCAAAATTAGAAAAGTCAC
Source organism: Lavandula angustifolia (assembly GCA_028984105.1). Lineage (NCBI taxonomy): Eukaryota > Viridiplantae > Streptophyta > Magnoliopsida > Lamiales > Lamiaceae > Lavandula > Lavandula angustifolia. Next base: position 13,244,959 of record CM054808.1, read on the forward strand.
CTCTTTCCCTTGTAGCTTTAGGCAAGGCCTTAAGCGCAACCGAGTCAATAAGCGGGCCACAAGCCGGATCCTTCTCCACACCCGGGTTATGAATCACGATCTCAATCTCATCCGACTCCGCCAAAAAACCCCACGAATACGAATCCCATCCATCGCTACTATAAACCGTTTGGATCGGCCAAATTCCCCAATCTTTAGCCTCACTATTCGGCACTATCGACACGTTCAGTTTCTGCTCTTGTGCGCATGTTCGTGAGGCGCTGAACGAGACCGAGTAGAACATCCCCTTGGCCGCCTTCACCTTTGTCTTGATGGCGGCGTCGTTGCCGAGGCGGACGGCGGAGGCGCCCTCCGGCACCACCAGCAGCATGTCGCCTTGCTTTTGTGTATGTTTTATGTATTCCACGTAGCCGGAGGTTTCCCATGATGGAATGGCGTCGGGGTCTACTACTTTGGTCCCCTTCATTTGTGATGGCTTCGGTCCGAACTCGAAGTTTCCATTCGGAATTTGACCTGATTGAGTCAAAGGCGAATTTAGAATTTATAATCTTTTAGGAAATATATATTTTTTTTTAAAGGGTAAATTTTACAATTTGTCATAATATTGGTGCGTTGATCCCCAAACGCACTCCATAGATGTTTATAAAAAATATTTATAAAGAAATATTTAAGATTTCGGTGGTGAGATTTCTAATTCTGGAATTGTGAATATACAATTTTAGAGGATTATTTTTTAAAAAATATAAAGAAAATCTGAAATTATACACAATTGGGGAGGAGGGGCTCCCTCGAGCCTCCTAGATCCACCAATAATGTCTATACATAATAGACTTTCTCATAGTATGCCTTTTTTTGTTTTTTGAAAAATCGTGTAAGTCGAATGGACTTGTATTTATCGATCTCTATCTACTAATACTATATCTATATATTACTATATAGTATATGATTGTGTTGGAATTAGATGAAAGTGAATAATTTAAGTTAATTTTGAAATGAGTTCAATACACGAGTGGACTTGTGTTAGTCACGTGTAATAATGTTGTTCAATAGTATAATATATGAGAAAAATAGGACCATATCGCAAGCATGTTCTCACGTTATCCTGATTTGGATCTTTCAACTTTTGTGATAATAATTCTCGATCTGTAATGTCACGTTCCAACTGTACCCCCATGCCATCACATGTACTATACTTAATTTCAATTATAAAAAATAAAACATATAATGGCATAATTTCTAATTCTCACATAAGGGTACGGTTGTCATTTCATCTCTCTTATAACTAATATAACATAGTGAAGTCGTCCCCTTGGGATGGCGTAGTGGTGAAGGTGGGTGGCCCGGGACCGATAGGTCCTAGGTTCAAATCCCACTGGAACCACTATGTGTTGTCTGTCACCTATGGTTAGCCTAGGGTGGTGCGCACCGAAGGTAACGGCTGCGGGTTCCACGAATAAAAAACTAATGTATTATGCAGAATCTTACATCATGACAAAAGTAATCGCTCCAATGAAAAAAGATCGAGAAAACTAATGTATTTCTTCCTAGTAGTTTTTAGTGCATATGTAGTTTGCATAGTAAATCAAATGTGAAGTCTATATTTTGATGAAGTAGTGAATTTGATACCTTTGTGGGATATATGATCTCGACATTTGAAAAGAATAAATTATTATGCGACTGATCACGATTTGGAAGCAAAGATTCACAAGATAACAGGAGAAATTAATGGATTCAAGTGAAAGGGAGCCTCTTACCGTCATGAGTTAGAGATAACGCGATATGAAAAGCTGCGGAGAGTAGGAGCAACACTATCTTCATCACTCTTTTTTTTTTTTTAAAGACTATTTTCTGCGTGAGAGAGAGGAGAGAGAGGGGTGCTTCTTTTTAATGAGGACTTGGAAGGGTATTTATGCCTTGCTCTCAATGAGAATGCCCCATAACTTGTTGTAGGAAATTACACCATAAATGATTTAATATTTAATATTTAATTAAACCGCAGGTAGACTTTAGTCTCGTTGCTACCTCCAACAATATTATTTCTTTATACCAATCAAATATAATGATCAAACTACATTTTGCTAATGTTTGTCTTTCACTTTATTTTATTATATTTTAATGTCAAAACTATGTGATCTTGTCAATTTTTGTGTAAGAACACATTGAATTAATATACATAAAGAAATTTATGTTCATTTTAGTTTTCTTAAAAGTCATTTTCTAATGATGCATTTTAAATTAATGTTTTTGTAGATAAATCAGATGTGACAACCAACATAATAATATTGACAATAACATAAGTAACCAAAATAAAATTTATCACATTTCGTCCTCCTTACTCAAATAGTCGTTCTCATAAGAAGAAGTATACATTTCAAATTTTAAAAAAATATTTCTGCAACAAAAAATTCAGAATCAACTTATTTAAATTGTTATTACGATTAGAAAAGGCCTCGAAGCTTAGCCCTTTTAGCAAATTATTTAGTGTAGGTATTTTCTCAATTATTAGCATATTTAATTTGCAGATGTAAATTTGTCATTCGTCTATTATTGCCACTTATTCAACCATAATTAATAGAGTTAAATGCTGCCAAATTGTAGAAATGAATCTATGCAATAATGATTAGGTATTGTATAGGGTAGGTCCAAAACATACCACTTTCCCCACACATGGGCATACCAGCACCTTGTTTTCTGGTCTACATATGGGCATTTTGGTCATTTCAAGTATCTAATTAATAATTAAACTGTCACCTTAATTTGTCTAGGATCATTGCCGCGTCCATGTGCTATTACTTTGATTTTGCAGGGAATTTTAACTTTACTGATAATTTTAGCTGTTATATGATCGTACTTGAGCACCATATACTTGAGAAAATTAAATTAAAAACAGCTAAAAAAAAAAGAACAATATAACTTTTTGTTAATAAATGTAAATTGAGCAGGTGTAAAGACAAAACTACCCTTAGTTTAACTTACTTATTTTTCTATTCTATATTTTTCCTCTAGTGCAATTTAGCTCCAAAACATGATTGTATGCTATTACACAAGAGTATTCATATACTCCCTCCGTCCCTCCCGACTTGGCTTCTATTCCTTTTTGGATTGTCCCACTTGACTTGGCTTCTTTCCAAAAATAACAAATCATTATTCTAATTAATCAACTACTTTAATTAATCAACTTTACTAAATAAACATCCTAATCCTGAATCTACCATCTCATCTGGCATCCCTTCTTCAAGATAAAAAACTCCCTTCTCTCTCTTCGCCTCCCTTCTTCAAGATAAAAAAACTCCTCCGCCGTCCTTCCCGTCCCTCCACCGAAATGATAATCGGAGCGAGGTCTGGTTCCCGTCCCTCTCTTTTTCTACATCTTCTCATAGCAGCAAAATATACTACCTTCGGTGTTTTCGATATGGAAGAAACATCAGATCTGACTGGTGGGTGAACCAATTGAACAATCGAATACGGTTTCCGAAATGATAACACCCAAATCGTCAATTGATGAATCGAACACGGTTTCAGGCACGATTGAACCCGAATAGTCAATTGACGAAGAGGAAGAAATGTAGAGCTTCTCATCTGACGGCTCCCATGTCGTTTCGACCTCAAACCATTCCATCTCAGCACGAATCAAGGCCGCAAGGCCAAAATCTGTGTCCATCGGCAACAGATCTGAGTGGTCAAAGGCGAAGGCCAGCGGCCGTCGATGGTGGCGTTTGGCTCGCCGGGGCCGTCTTCTTCACTCAAAAATGAAGATCTCGCCGACCTACTTTCCCTAGATGGTGTATCGGAGGGGGAATCACATAGATCTATGAGTTTTGACGGAGGAATCATCACGGGTAGAGAATGGAGGAGAAGAGGACTTTGATGGCCGACGGGTGTTCTTGAGGGAGAAAGGTAGGAGACACACTGAATCGTTCCTTTAGATGTTAGTGATTTAAATTTATTTGATGAATTATTAATATATATTGGAAATAGATTAGTTGCAGTAATTAATAAAGTTAAAATGTTAAATATGTGGGTCATGCACTTTTTTACACAATTAATAAGTCATCTTAAACTCCGCGCCGAAAAGAAAGAAGTCATGTTGGCTGGGACGGAGGGAGTACAATACAACGATGATAGGTTATTCCTCCGGGCTCTGGGATGGGCGGGGGACATGGATGGCCCGCCCTCTCGTTCCAAATTGGTGAGGATTTTCTATCGCGTCTTCTGTGTTCCGATACATGTCCCACTAATAAAATTGATAACATGCGTATTTTATTTTATAGTTATATACCCTATTTGGATTCTTTAACCTAGTACTAAAACTTAATTAGGCAAAAACAACACGTATCACCATTTCATTAGTGGGATATGGAATACGATACAATTAAATGAAATAGAGGATCCATAATGATTTCTAATTATGTAATTATCTCATATTACTTTTTTTTTTCGTGTGTGTGTGTGTGAGAGAGAGCATTTGTTGTTTCATCCTCTAAAATTAATTGCAGATTTCCCTGAAATTGCACATTTCACCACCCGCCCCGTCAAAGTTTTGTAGTTGCCTTGATTTCTTGTTTGTGAATTTATATTTCGACCCTATAATTACAAATTTCCCCACTAAAATTGCATATTTAGCATCATCCTATTCTAAAGAATTGTTTTGACATCCCAAAATGGGGGCCGATCGGACTATAAGCCCATTGGGTAGGACTATTTTAGGTTAGTTTTGACATCTAACCTTACCAAAAATAAAATAAATTATTAACGTTCGAGTTCAAGATTGTTCAGAAACACTAGAAACACATGGAGCTTACTCATCATGATCCGTTGGGATTAATTAATTTTGTTTACCAATTATTATTTGACGCAAAGATTTACAGAAAATAATATGAGAGCATGTGTCAACTAAATACCAGCAGAATTATTGGAATCGCCAAAATTAAATTAAGCTCGAGATCTGAATATCTGATAAATTGCAGCCCATGTTCAGTTGATTGAATAAATTCAACGAGGAATTCAACATTAACTTCTACTATAATCACGATAAATTATTAGCATCATCTGTTTCTTGTTTAGGGTTATACTTGTGTCCATCTTTGGTCGGCAATAATTCAGTATTTAAATTTACAATATGTGCAATAAGTGAGGTGCACTAGGTATTTATTGGTTAGGTGTCACGTAAAAGCCAGGCGACAACTTTGTTAATTTAACGTTTACGAGATATTACATGTGCTGAAGTTTATTCTAATTTTTTTTTTTTTTTAAAAATCGGAGTCGAAGACATTAGTGACGGATTAAGAGGGGGTTTGTCTAGAGCCCGTCAAATGGATCAGATTTGGTGGGCCGGTCTGAATACTCGAAAAAAAAATTGAATTAGGCTTTGAAATTAGGAGCTCGAAAGTGTATGTCCGTCCAAAAAACTATACGGATTCTATGAGTTTTGGAATAAAAAAATTTCACCCAAAAATATATATATATATATAATAATTAGTATTATTATTTTTCTATAAATACAAATGAAAGTGACGGAAATATAGAAGATAGTTATCAAAGAAAAATTCAAATGCGATTAATATATGATGAAACTTGTTGTTTTTTATGTTGTTTATTAGTATTTTAGTTTGAATTTTTTAATGTTTATTTGAGTATAAAATTAAACTTTGAACTTTGTACTTCATTATTTATGTTTAATATATGATGAAACTTGTTGTTTTTTATGTTGTTTATTAGTAGTATTTTAGTTTGAATTTTTTAATGTTTATTTGAGTATAAAATTAAACTTTGAACTTTGTACTTCATGATTAATGTTTTATTCAATATAAACATATTTCGTATAAGTTATATATATATATTTATTTTAGTTATATAAAAAAATATATAATTAAAAAATATGAAAACAGTTAGTTGCTTAAGGCTGCCCGGCCGAAAAGTCCAGATTCGATTGGACTTCATACACTATGGCCCGATAGGGTGTTGGGTGAGCTTGAATGGCTTGAAAAGTTGAGTTGAGTTGTCCTGCCCGCTCATTTTTGCCTCAAGAGCTGCCACATTCTAAATCAAATTCAATTTTTATTTATTTATTTATTTTTATATTTTTAGAAAAAGTACTAATATAACTAAAAAGTTGTTATTTTCGTCCCTTTAATTAAATTGCAAATTTTCCCCCATCCTAATACACTGTGTATCAACAATTGGGCTGCAGATGCCAATGAAATACTTAATTGGGCTGCAGAGGTTGAAAAATCGAATAGTTGGGCAATCAGAGCCATGTCAGTCCTGTTATCAACAATTGCAACAATTTAATTTATTTAGAAACTGTCATCTTATAAATTTCTAATTGTTTACTTCAATTATTGTAAACAAGAATTTAAAATTCTAAATATTAATACTGGTGATGTGTAATTATAAAAGTTCTCCTTTCTGGTAGAAGATTATTCCCTAGAGGAGAATCTATTGGCAATGCTTTTTTTAAAAAAAATTACATGTCACGTCCAATAATTCTATAAGTCCAGTTTCGTATGTTTTTATAGAAAAACACATTGGATAGAAACATATTTCAAAACACAATGAATAGTAATACAAATTTTTCTCGTCAAAAAGGAATTTCTTATTTGATCTCTAAACAAAGACACCCAATCATGCAGAAGGAATACTGATGCAAAAGATGGAAAAGTAAATGAGGACTGAGAACCTGAAGGAATTCATAAACAGAGACAGATCCAAATATCAAATTTGAAATTTTATGTAATCTGTGATGGTGAAGGGGGATCGGCTGAGGCTCTGAATGAAGCTCTACATATAACATCTTTTATTATGTAGAAAAGATAAAGATGAACGCAAGAGAAACTGACGGAATGTCAAGTGTAGTTCAAATAGTAGTTACGAATTTGATATATATACTCCTTCCATCCCAACTATTTTGTCTGGTTTCTTTTCGACGCGGTTATTTAAGGGGGTTGATTTTATATAAGCAAAGTGAGGATCTGTATAATTAAATAATTATTTATAATTGATTTGTATGCTAATAGGGTGAAATCAATATAGACATTTAATTGTTTAAAGTTGATTTGAGTTGGCAAAGATGTGAAATTCATTTCTTTATTTAGAAAGTAGACAAGTGAGATGGAACAACCCAAGAAAAAAATGTGGATAAGTCGGGCGGGACTAAGAGAGTACAAAGGATCAAGTCTTTGGAGCCACTTCAATTTATTTGTTGCCAGTTTCGATATCTTATTAGCTATCATCAAATTTGTCCACATTAGCCTGCGCCAATTTATTTATTCTCCTGTGATTTTTAAATGCAAAATACAATTCAATTGAGTTTAGGAAAAACTCAATAATCTACCCACAGAAAGTAAGAGAATGACTAATTATTACTGTCATTATTTCTTTTGTGCCATAAATTAGGAGAGTGACTAATTATTATTTTTGGACCCACGTAATAGAATCCACCATACTTCAATGGCCAATACCAGGTGCTATAACTCGTAATCAACAAAACGAGATCCATTACAACCAAATCGAAATGTTACACAATGGGATTAACAAATTCCCCATGGATCCAAGCATCAAACGGTACAGATTCTAATAAAGCACCGGATAAGCGTACATAAAATAAGTACTACCATACTGTTATGACTAAATTTTTCTTAGAAAAAAAAAAGAAAAAGAAATATCATAGTCGACAGATTGATTATTACGATTTCGCGAGCTAGGTCACCGGATAGTCAAGTTCAACGATCTTCCCGGCGACCGGACAAATCGGAGGCGAGGCGGGAGGCGATCGCCGAGTGGTACATAATGTCGTGGAACGTCGTCGTTTCGATCGTCTTCTTCCGCAGCTCCTTCGCCTTCTGTTCGGTGAAGCATCCGCGGAAGTGGCTCTTGTCGGTCGAGGATTGGATCGATTCGGTGGCCGAATCGGAGCTCCGGTTGGTAACGTAGTCCGGCTCGGCGGACCAGCCGAGGATCGGCGCCCACCAGTTGTTGGATTTGCGATTGGAAGGAGGGTGGGGCAGCGCGGCAGTGGCGACGGTAGGGATCCGGAAAGAGGGGATTGCGACGGCCATTGTAGGTTAAATTTGCTCGAACTTTTGCGGTGATAGTGAGAGAAAGATAATTGGAATTTAGGGTTTTCTCGCTCTAGATTTGGGGTTTTGATGGGGGAAGGTGGGGGAAATGGATAAGGATGTATACGTGGCAATGCGTGTCACATTACATTATTTATGCTTTTCTGTACTTTTTTTTGGCTTTTCTTATTTTCCCGTTAAGAATAATGTATTTTATTAAACAGCGTCAGATCTGAGTGGAATCTGACATTGGCCGGTGAGGAAGGTATTTGTCTGATTGAGTGAATTGAATATATCACTGATTTTCAATTAAAAAATACTACTCAATATTATATATCTCAACTAAAAAATGTATTCGTTCCATCTTACAAAAAATGTCTCTTATCATTTCACTAAGAGATTTAAGGAGAGTAGTTAATTATAACTAAAGATAGTAAGACTCTTAAAAAGAATAGTTAATTGTATGTAATAATTTATTATTTTAATAAATAAAATATTATTTATGGAATGTTGTAAAAAAAAGAGAAACATTATTTGTGGAAGGGAGGGGGTAATATCTTGTGATTCTATTCATTTTGTTCCTTTTATGGTACATACTAATTAATATTTATATTGTATTTATAAAATCAGCTTAAATTATTTTCTTAAATTGGGATCTACTCCGTTCATCCATATATGTTCATTTCATTTTTCACATGTTAAGAAGAATTTTAAATAAATTAAAAGTCTCATTTTTTTTCTTTTCTTAATAATTAAAATAAAATGTAGTATTGGAATTTGAGAAAATAATTAAGGACTTCACAATTAATTGAATCAGTACCAAGACAAATGAATGCACCTTCTTGTAGATTAATGAAAGGTTGTCAACATAATTATGTTACAAGATTAAAAAGTTGGATAATGAGTCTTTCAACATTACTACATTAAATTGAATATTTAATGTATCAATAAATTTCGACTTGAATTTTGTGTTACGAACGGTAGTTAATATAAAATTTTAATTTGATATAAATATTTATTTAATAGGCATATAAATTTGAACAAACAAAAATTAAATCAAGCATGCTAATTTGGAACGGAGATAGTATTTTACTCCCTCCGTCCCAAATATATATGCATACTTTCCATTTTTGTTTGTCCCAAATTTATATGTCTATTAGCAATTTTTTTGTATTTAACTAAATCTTTCACCAACTTTAATAGATCTAATTAATATGATAATATAAAAAAAACTAATTTATCCAACTTTTATAATAACAAATACAATTATGACATTAACTTTTTAGTAATTTACTTTAATTTATCCAAATTTCAATACCAACATTTATTTTAACTTTCATATCATCAAATTTTTTCTTAATTGTTGGGAATTAGGTTCACTACGATAGATTTGAAGATCCCAAAACCCTAGCTCGATGATGAGCTTTCGATATTGTGATAGCTTAACTGAGTTCACCGTGTTAGGAACTCAGTAGACTAGCTAAAGTTCAACAGCTGTGCATTCAGTAGAAGACTCAGTAAATACTGGACTCAGCAGGAGCAAGATATGCGAAAGGAGTCGGTCCGAACCGAACTCGCAGGAGTAGTTCACCGTACTCGTAGTTGATCTTCGAAAAGCGGGCTCGGCGAAGTTATCTACTGAATCAAGATCAGACTCAGCAACGGTCGGTCAGTTACTTTAACTGACCATGAACTTCAGAAGAACAATTCAGTAGAGTTGTCCGAGGTTGTACATCTGAGAAGTCAGCTTCAGTATCACCTTGAAGTCTGAATAGGTCTCAACCACTCTCTGTACCTTGACTAATGACAAGCAGCTAGCTGGCAGAGTCTCCGACATAAAGCTGCAAGTCAACCACTTTCATTAAAGATAGTGGACTCTACAGAATTCAAATAAAGCCGTTTGCTACCCCATAGAGTGACACTTGGCATCGTCCTCTCCAACGGACATATGCCTAGGTCACCTCTATAAATAGAGAAGAGTCTTCACGCAGAGAAGAAGATGTGAGGTCAATCATGACGATGATGGACACATCCAAGGAACCGAGCTCAACCGAACAAACACTCTAGAAGATTCAAGCCATATCCAGAGAAGAACTTAATCTTTCATAGATATATTCTTATAGTTCTTCTCTCTAGAGTTCTATCTCATTCCTTATCTAATCTAAGCTGATCTTATTGTAATATCCATAGCTTAGACGAAGGAGTTCATATTTGAACTTGTTCCTTATTGTAAAAGGACTCCTTCATAGTTGGAGAGTTAGTCAAACGCTTCAGTTTGATACCTTTGTAAACTGGGACTTGCTCAGTATAATCCCCAAGCCGCAGTTTGTCCTGTGTACAAGCTGACTGAGACTATCTCAATATAATAAATAGCCTCCTGATCTTTTCAGGACAGTGGACGTAGGATCGTTTGATATCTGAACCACTTTAAAAACTGTGTTGATTTATTGTCGCTCTGCTTAATTGTTCACTTGCATAAAACTGACTTTAAATCAAATAGCATAAAAACGGTGTTTTCAGACTTAGACGAATATTCTTTTGGGCCTACTCTTCCGCACTCGAAACCTGATACTGAACTACTGTTCTACTAACTGAATTCAGTAGACCGTACTCAGTAGAAGGATTCTCTGCCCACGCGTTCAGCAATACTGACTGTCGCGCTCGTTGCTGAACTTTGACTCAAGTGTATTCCACACCTGAAGACTCGTCTACTCTCGGGACCAACATTAATATATGTGAAAAAGTAAATGAGCATATAAAATAGGGACCCAAAGAGTATTAGTTAATGACCGATCAAACTTTGCTTATGCAGTTTTTTTTAGGAAATTAAGAATTTGACCGAAGATAATGATCAACAGTAGTCACCTTAGAAGTGATAATCGCAATATATATATATTTATATAAAATTGTACCAAAAAGACACATTACCAAACTTCCGCCGTTTCACTTGTCCTAATTGAAGATTTTTTTGAAATGTTTTTAAGAAGCGTTTTAAATAACTTTAGAAACGAACTATCTTTACCATCTTATCAGATTATAGTATAGTTTTTATTAAATCATGTTTATTATTTTAAATTAAAACGAAACGGAAGAAACAACCACGTCCAATAAGATATTAAAACCCACCAAAGTATTTGTATTATTTATTTACTCCAATTTAATTGCAAATATACTGCTTGCAAATTGAGATGTAAATTTGGTTGATTGAATGCTTCATCGGCACATATATTGCAATTGTAATTTCGGATGACTTATATATCTTCGTCGACTTTGATATCTCAAAGGACTTTCATAATTTACCAAGTTCTACATTTTAATATGGATAATTTCATAAGAAAGAACTTCATTTTTTATTGAGAATTGTAAATCCAAATGACTTTTAAATCTTGACAAGGTTAACATTTTACAAGAATTAGACCTAGAATGACAACATATTATGATATAAATGCTTAAATAAATAAATTATTTATGTTCGAATACAAGAACAACCTAGACAAAATAAAGAATATAATATAAAAAATGTAAAAGTTAAAATTTGATGGGAGGTCCTCTATATAAATACTGATTAATTATTACTACTAATTGCTAACTTATCTATTTCGTTTGACTTATTTTGTTTTACTTTTTGGTTATCCTCTGTAATTTAAAATAAAAAAATAATTATAATACAATTCCTCATTTTTTCTTTATGGGGCATACTTCTATATATACAATCAACTTCTCAGCTTAATCTCTGTGCCGAAATGAAACAAGACAAGTCAAGTGGGACGAAGAGAGTAATATTTATAAGCTCATTCAAACAGGGTTTTTTATACTCCCTACACCCTTTGAACAAAACATTAGGGGTGGTTCAGTACGCCATACCGAACTTTTTCTCTCGTACTGTATACAATACCGGAATATTTTGGAATGAAAAAAACCATATCATTACCGTACCGTCACTTTCGGTATACCATACTTCCGGTATGAGCTTTTCTCTATATTGTTACCGTACCGTTTTTTCGGTATACCATACTCCTTCCGTCCCGTCCGACTTATCTTGTTTATCTTCGGCACAGAGATTAAGATGAGTGGTTGGTTGTGTGTAGATGAGTGTGCGATTGTATGTAAAGAGGTAGACCATATAAAGAAAAAGTGAGAGTTTGTGTAGTAATTATTTTTCATTTTAAGAAACAGGATAAGTCAATCAGAACAACCCAAAAAGAAAAATAAAACAAGTCAAGCGGGACGGAGGGAGTATGTTTTTAGAGCATCTCCAACCCACACTATAATGGTGTTTGGAGTAAAAAAATCATCACCAACCCAACTCTATTTTCAACACTAAAATAATAATTTACCAATTTTCTCTCTCCTAGTACTCCATAAATGGTTGAGTCTAATGCACAACTCTAGGAAATGCACAAATAATTTATTTATTTTTTATTTATATAATAAAATTGTTGATTAAAATTTTGGCGAGTCTAATGTATAATATTGAGAAATATATATGTATTATTGTAAAAGTAGAATAAATAGAAATAGAATATATGAGTTATGAGTCTAATGTGTAATATTGAGAATGTCCTTTTTGAGGATGAATTTAAAGTTGTGGGTTGGAGTGAGATTACTGTTTGATATGATAGAAACTGTAAAATGGTGTTAAAAATAAGCATCTCGGCTGGAGATGCTCTTAAAAAGATATATGCAGTATTACAATTTTGTATGCCATATATACCGATCTCGGTATATATTGATATTGTTCATTATGCGGTATATATCAAGATTTCAGCATACAATAGTGCTAGTATACCGCTGTATGGGAAAATCCGTACCATTACCATGTTGAAAAATAATATTACAGTATGATATCGTACCGAAAATTATAATATACCGTTATAATCGGTATTTTTGGTATATTTACCCAGTCGTACAAGACACTACACCCTTGAAGCAACAAACTACTAGATGCGCTTTATTTCGCTAAATTATAATATACCGTTATAATCGGTATTTTCGGTATATTTACCGAGTCGCACAAGACACTACACCCTTGAAGCAACAAACTACTAGATGCGCTTTATTTCGCTCACTCTGGCCTCGCAGGGCAGACCCCTGTGGTTGCGAGCTGGAGCTGCCATATCTTATGGCTGGAGGGCCCCAGCAGAGAGCAAAGTAAGGATAACGAGCGCTCCGCCCGCCAAGCGGGCGGCAGGGGCAGCCAACAGCCATCAGCTGTCGGCTCGTTGGTAAGGTGAGAGCTTGAAGCCCGATTTCTGGTGGCGCATCCCCCACACAAGCACCGCACGACGAAGGGGGGACGGAGAAAGCTACAACTTGTGGTCCTCCTTTGAGTGTGGATTCAATTGGATTGGATGAATATGTTAAGTGTCAAGTCGTATGTCGGAGATGCACATCTTGTTGCAGGATCCCTCAAGAATAGCCGGTCATTAGCGTGGATCTAAAAGCTCTGTTCTTCTAGTCCATAGAGGGGGATCTCAGGGCATTCCTTCTCGCGTTTAGACCGAAGCTGCGTTCTTCTTCTTACGGATTGGACTACTTCTAAATCCCGTGCATACACGATTTACTTATTTTATGACGTGACCAAACCCCGTCTTTTTGACTAATTCCATTACCTTATCCTTAGCCATGAGGTTCCAACATTTTCTCCAACATTGACCTAGGAGTTGTTCCCGGGCCAACAGGTAGCCCCAGGCTATCTCAATCTCATAAATGAAAAAAAAAAAAAATCAAGCAAGTAGGGGCTAACACTAGCTAGCTAGCGTTTTCCATGAACCCGAGTATCCAGGAAAAACCAGAATATTTGATGGAAGGACGGGGAGCCCTTTTGAGCAACCCGTTATAATAGGAAAGCCTTATATCTTGAAATTAATTCATCAAGTTGATGAAAAATCCATAGACGTTCCAGTGGGACGATTGACCCGCCTGAACTGAGACGAAAGATCATGAGCCGTAGCCCCGCGTGTGCGGTAATGGGCAAGGCAGCCTAAAGAAGAAGATGCTGATAGCGAGTGATTCACTCCTAAAAGTCCTCCTTCGTCTGGTCGAGAAGGGAGAAAGCCCCGGAGAACCAGGCTTGCTTAGCTTATAAAGCTAGCTTCAACTGCTACAAGATCAACAATTACATAAGCTTGGGCTTCTGTTGCTGACATAAAACCGTCTCTTTCCATGTCTTCAGATAGCGCGCAACGGCTTTTCAGCCGTTGTTGCTTGCAGGCTCGAAAATATCTCTTTCGCCTTTACTCCCTGTCTCAATTCTGATTGATTCGTTTTTTAGCCTTACAAGTCAAATTATTCCAGTGGGCCTACGCTTTCCATTAGCAGAAAAAGCTGTACAAGTGGTATCCGTCTTCGATGTAGTACAATCCGTTGTTTTCGTATAGCCAGGGACCGTGAATTGCTTGATCCTTTGTAATTTATCCCTCCTTCTAGGTATCATCACCATGACTTTCAACCTAAATGGTTTCAATTTCAACCAATCTATAGTTGATAGTCAAGGCCGTGTAATTAATACTTGGGTTGATATCATCAACCGTGCTAACCTTGGTATGGAAGTTATGCATGAATGTAATGCTCATAATTTTCCTCTAGACCTAGCTGCTATCGAAGCTCCAACAAATGGCTAAGACTTTATGGCTGCCGCTTCTAGCTCTGGCACTCTGAATATCGGGTATGATTCTGACTTTCTCGCCCTACCACTCTCACCTCTTCTAAAAAAAAGAAAGAAGAAGAATATTTTGAGTAAGTTGACAAAATTTAACTTGCATTTTCAAATTGGAAAGAGATTAATAATTAATCATTGTTTTTCGTATGATTTGACCAACTGTAACTTCTTGCATTTTCTGGGCCGCAACGAGAGGAAATTCTCACAATCATCGATAGATAGAAATCGCGGGAGATAGAAGCCGTCTTGGGGCATTGCCCGAATGACTGGCTTTTTAAGTATCCCGGTTCGGAGTTGAACTATTCTCCCGAGCATATTGTAAGCTATCAAAACGATTTTTCCCAAGCTAAGCCAGTGTAGGCATCTTTAGCCTATGGGAAGCAAGCCAGGCACTTACAAAGCTTTGTGCCGTTAAGAGTTCCTACCACCCTGGTTTAGCTGAGGATGGGATTCGCTACCCGATTAGTCTCCCTGCGTTACGAGCGCTTTCGTAACTGTCGATGCGGCGCAACACAATAGATTCGGAACATTGACCGCAAACGAAGGATGGATAGGCCCCGGTTCCCAGGGTTTATTTATTTATTTATTTTTCACATTTCATGTAGCTTCTACTTTCTAGAATTATTTGCTGAGTGAAAAACTAAAAGTCGATGAAAATTAGCATGAGTATCTAGAATAATAGAATCCCAATGAAAAAAATTATTATGACCTGAGTGAGTTCGTATAAATGAACTGAAAACAAATATAGGAAATTAGGTAAAACAAATATTTATAAAATAATAGAATGGACCTATGCGACGCTCATTTCAATAATTCGGATTATTAGATAAATTAAATTAGATTATAAACAATAATAACAGAGTTTTGCAATAATTGATAAAGCAACAAATAGTATGGTCCTGTTGAACGCATTTTGCAAGTTGTCAATAAAGTTCATATGAATGCAGGACATATAAAGGGAACAGAATAATTGAATTTGAAAATCTGTTATCTCAATCCGATGTTAACTTGTTGAAGATCTCATATAGGAAAAAATCAAGTCAACTTATTCTTAGCAAGCTGTTTTCTACCTTTCTTTCTGAAACTTGAAAATTACATATTAGAGATGGCGGCGACGGCATATGCATCTCTAGTTTCTTTAATCAATACTATGGACCATATCCACGTTCACCCTCTCATTTCCACTTGCTTTAACAAATATCCGGAGGAAACTCTTCGCGAAAAAATTGATTTCTTCCTAGATTTTGTAAAGAACCATCCAGTTCCGGCAGCGAAGAAGCGGAAGCTTTGTTTACCCAAATTGCAGATATATTTCGAATGGCCGAAGATAGAATTGAAGTCGAAGCTGCAGAATGAGTTCGTGATGGTAGCGAACAAAGTCCGAGTTTCTTGGTTGATCTGCACAAGAGAATAGGGGAAATGGATATCATCATGGAAATGGTTATCCAAGTTAAAAGAGGAAACTGGATTCATAACGCGTCAGCCAACATCTTTCATGTCCATCAACATCAGAATGGTGGGATTTGACAGCTACATGCTCCAACTTTTGCATCAGCTCACTGGATATCCATTTGATCGGCGAAGAATAATCCCAATTGTTGGAATGGACGGAACCGGTAAGACTTGCCAAAAATGCTTATGAAAAGTCACTTACTGTTAGCCATTTTGATATTCGTGCTTGGGTTACTGTCTCTCAAGAGTTCACAACATGTAAAATTCTCTCTCAAGCAATTTCTTGCCTAGGGAGATTCACTAGTGAGATGAATAGAAGTGATGTTGAACTTGGTCAAGAGTTATCTAAAACTTTATATGGTCAGATATATCTGATTGTATTGGATGATGTATGGAGTGTGGATGCTTAGGAAAAGATAATGTTTTACTTTCCTAAAAATAATAATGGAAGCCGAGTTGTTATAACAACTAGACAATCAGAACTTAGTTGATTACTTTTGCTCCTCTGCACTTTTTGTGGATTTTCTTGATGATAAAAACAGTTGGGAGCTTTTATGTGAGAAGACATTTGGACAACAGAGTTGCCCTCATGAATTAGAAGAGGTTGGTAAGAAGATTGGTAATAGGTGCAAAAGACTTCCGCTTGCAATCATAGTGATTGCGGGGCTTCTTAGAAAATCATCTATTAGTTGGGAACATTGGGAGGAAATTGCAAAAGATAAAAGCTTGATTGTCAATTCTCGAGAAGGCATTGGACCTTTGTTATTGGCAACTATTATAGCCGGATATTATGGGATATGATTGTGATTGTGATTGGATATTATGGGATATGATTGTGATTACCTTGTAAATAGTGTTTGGAGTTGTATATATAGGTGGTAGGGGAATAAATTAGAGAACAGAGGAGTTTTACGCTTGTTCCTCCCATACATATTTGTCTTCTTATTTGCTTCACTTCCGCTTAGCGTATCATGTTTATCATGGTATTAGAGCATTGAAAAGTATCTCCGTTACATCTATTCTTCTTTTATGACCGACGACGACGGAGATCGTACCATGGCTTCAAAAATACTAATCCCAACCTTGTGTGTCGGCTGAAAAAGTCGTTGTATGGCCTTCGACAAGCACCATGATGCTGGTTTGCTAAGTTATCCAATGCCTTGAAGGATTATGGATTTGTACAATCCCGCTCGGACTACAGTTTATTCGTGCTTCGCAAAGAGGGTGTTCAACTGTTGGTTTTTGTGTATGTGGATGATATGATTTTAGCCGGTAATAATAGTAATGCTTTGGGGTTTTTAAAGAGTATCTTGGACGATGTTTTCACATGAAGAATTTGGGAATTGTGAAATACTTTCTTGGTTTGGAAGTGGCAAGGAATCGTGAGGGTTTTTATCTTTGCAAAGGCAAGTATGCTCTCGAGATTATTTCCGAAACCGGGTTATTGGGGGCTAAGCCTACTGATTCTCCTATTGAACAACATCACAATCTCGCTCTTGCAAAGGGAGAACTTCTCGCTGATCCGATGGTGTATCGACGACTTGTTGGTGGTCTCATTTATTTGTCTGTTACCCGACCAGACATTCTATCTCAGTTTATGCAGCAGCCTCGAGCCGAACATTGGGGTGCTGCACTTCATGTGGTTAGATATTTAAACCCGATCAAGGGATTTTACTCCGTGCTGATGGTGGTTTGCGGCTAGAAGGTTGGTGTGATTCTGATTGGGCTAGTTGCCCTCTTACTTGACGTTTCTTGACGGGTTGGTTTGTTACATTGGGTGGTTCTCCAGTTTCGTGGAAGACTAAGAAACAAAGTATTGTGTCTCGTTCTTCAACCGAGGCGGAGTATGGCCGCAGTCGTATGTGAGTTAAAGTGGCTGAAGTAGTTACTTGACGATCTCGGCGTCTCTCATTGTGACGGTGTTCGTCTCTTTTGTGATAGTCAATCCGCTTTGCATATTGCGCAAAATCCGGTCTTCTATGAACGGACAAAACATATTGAAGCCGATTGTCATTTCATTCGGGATGCGATAACGGCAGGTTGGATACATCCGTCTTATGTATCCACCACGGTTCAATTGGCTGATGTCTTTACAAAAGCCTTAGGCCGGGCAAGTCTTGAGACTTTTTTATCCAAGCTCGGCATTCAAAATCTTCATGCTCCCGCTTGAGGGGGGGATATTGACGACTATTATGGCCGGATATTATGGGTATGATTGTGAGTGTGATTGAATATTATGGGATATGATTGTGATTGTGATTGCCTTGTAAATAGTGTTTGAAGTTGTATATATAGGTTGTAGGGGAATAGATTAGAGAACAGAGGAGTTTTACGCTTGTTCCCCCACACATATTTATCTTCTTATTTGCTTCACTTCCGCTTAGCGGATTATGTTTATCATTTGTGCATATTGTACTTGAGTTACAAACAGTTGCCCATTTCCTAGAGATCATGTTTTCTATATTTGGGATTATTTTTTAGAAAATTCTGGAATTAGTGTCACAACTTATCAAACTTTGGGTGGCTGAGGAATTTTTAAAACCAAATGAAAACCAAAATTTGGAAGAAATTGCGGAGAGTTACTTAGAGGAGCTTATTAGTAGGAATCTCCTCTTAGTTTCTCGCATGAGATCAAACAAGAAATTGAAAACGTGTCGTGTTCACGATCTTGTAAGGGATTTGTGCATATCAATAGCTAAGAGAGAGAATTTCTTAAATGTCGAAAGAGACATGGATGGGGCGAAAGAGGATATAGGTGACGAAACAGTGGAACGTATTATCCTCTTACTTCACTTGTTCGTCCTCTAGTTTTCCATGAGCAACGATCTAGATCTAGATTGTTGAGAGTTCTTCACCCGCAAACTATAGTTGATAACGTAGGGTTGACCTTTCAACACGTTAACTTGCGCTTCTTCAGCCAACATCTTTCTACATCCACCTATGAGCTTCCACCATCAATATCTCAGCTTTGGAGTTTGCAAACTTTATATGTCTGAGGAATCCGAACAGTTGTTGCACCGGCTGATATTTGGAAGATGCCGCAGCTTAGGCATATTGGAATGCTTTCAATCTATATCCCGGATCCTCCTTCCACCGTGGATGTTGTAGTTTTGCAGAACTTACAGACACTTCACCTAGTAAAGAACCTCAATTTCACCGAGGAAGTCTGTAAGAGAATCCCCAACATTAAGGTGTTGGGTATTGTTTACGATTTCTGTGAGCAAGGTGAGGAAAATCCGTGTTACAATCTGCGGAATATTGGCCGCTTATACAAACTTGAATCGCTAAATTACTCCTGCAATTCATTGCCAGGGCCGGCCCTATTATATAGCCAATGGGGCAATGGCCTAGGGCCCCCAAATTTGAGGGGCCCCAAATTTAAGCGGTCCGGATCTTCTGGCTCATTTCCGGTGAGGCTGCTGGTGGCCACCAATCACGCGGCGCCACGTGATTGGTGGGCCACCAAGTGGTCCACCGAAATGGGCCAGAAGATCCCCAACGAAATTTAAGATAGTACCACTTAACCATAACCCCATATTATATAAAATATATTTATGAAGCCCAATACTATTAATAGAATTCAAATAAATAGACATAACCCATTACTAAAAAAAACATATCAAGCCACTCCACTTATAAATTAATTAATACCTAAATTAGCAACGATGTTGCACCGACTCTTTTCACTTTTTATAATTGCAGTCGGTCCATCTTGATGATGCAGAACAACAGAAACGCAAGTAATATTTGATTTTAACTAAAAATGATAAAATTATATTTGCGTTCTACTATGTAACAAGAACGGTTGAATGAACAAGCAATTTTTTTGATGATTTTGCCACTTAAATGCTAGAAGATTTAAGTTATTTTATTAAGTATTTGATCCTTATTTTTTTTATTTTGTTACAATTTACGGTTTTTACTTTTAAAGTTATCTGGACACACAAATATGGAAGTATGTACTTTAGTTCGTTGACAAATTGTTCACGAAGCTTCAATAAGGGCCCCCATTTTTTGCTTTTCGCCTAGGGCCTCCGGAATCTCAGGGCCGGCCCTGTTCATTGCGGAACCTGAAACTCCTGAGTTCCCTCAAGGAGTTGAGTTTAGATGGTTGCAAGCTTGTATGGAGTGATATGGCAATGATTAGTTTGTTGCCGAACCTTGAGATACTTAAATTGTTAGACAATGCCGTTGTAGGAGACGAGTTGAATTTTGTTGAGGAGGAATTTCGTTGCTTGAAATACCTGCTGATATCTAGATGTTATAATCTGATTCGTTGGATTGCAGACAGCTCCAGTTTTCCAGTGTTGGATACACTTACTCTTGTGTGTTTGTTCAAGTTGGAAGAGATCCCTTCGGGTATTGGAGACATACCCTCACTTCATGAATTGATTTCTATGAGTAAGTGCAGTGAATCAGTGCTAGAGGAACAAGAGAGTCTTGGGAATCTGGACTTGCATTTGAAATTAAATGTAATTGGTTCTGATAACAAAGAAAATCCAAGGATGGGGCTTCACTTGCCAAAATCTTCACATCAATATTGGGTTGAGTTGAAGTTGCCTTATGCAAATTATATCTTTTACAATACTTCTTTAGTTTAGTTATTGCATGAAATACTAGCTAGTTTAAAAACATTGAAGAAACATGAATGGCATCCAATTACTTCCCAATATATAGGGGAAGATCAGACAGATTGCTGCTGTTTATATTGGTTCAGCAAAACAATTAGAGAATATGATAACCACATTTTATGGGCTACATTCCTATTTAAAAAGTTCATGTTCTTATCTGTACAAAATAGTTGTGTATATCGTTTAGGTGATAATCAATACTTTTAATCTACTTTTATATTATCGAACTATTCTATATTCTAATCTTACTATTTAAAAAAAAAAATGTTTGATTTTTGTGGATTCAGGCAAATGCTATGAATGAGAGGAAGATTACAGAATCTAGGAATGGAGCAGAATGTGTGCCTACTTATGAGGGATAGAGATGGGGATTGGATGTTGGTTGGAGATGCTCTAATTTGTTGAACTTAATTATTTTCTTAATCAAAAACTTATATTTTTCTCTTTCGTTTTGGCGCAGAATGTTTGTTGAATCATGTACGAGAATGAGGTTGATCGAGAGTTTAGAGGCTATTGGATTAGCAAAGATGATCATGTTTATTTAAAGTTCAATTTTTTTATTAACTATTCTTTAAATCAGAAAAAATATATATCTATTGGACTTACTTTGTTAAGTAAATAACTTCTTGTATTGTTTTGCAGAAACTTATGCTTCTTCAAAGGGCTAAAGCAGAAGTTGATTAAGAAGGTTTTGGTGGCAATTACTCTTGGCTTAGAGTTGCTTGCATAGAGAGACCTTGTTTAGGTATGCTAGATTTTAGCTAGGTGTTTTTAGTAAAATGAAACAAATATTTGATGTATTCAAGATTTTGGAATTTATTTTCCTAATGGAATCTACATACATAGGACTAGTTACTCCAATAATTTAATCTTACAACACAAATATTAAGCTTCGAACTTATGAGATGGGCTTTTTCCTACAATCTTTCACTCACTCTAGAATTGATCCACTTGGATCATTTCACTTTTCATTGGGCTGATTGACTGCCTTGCAAATCCAAAATTAGATTGGATCTCACTTTTAAAAATATGATGAAATCAATCATGAAGGTGAAGCAGGTTAGATTTATTAATTTATCTTTATTCAATAACTCCCTCACCTCTTTTCATACGCTTGGTGATTCATGGGTTGTTGGGATCAGTGTTGAAGGTAGGAATTTTCTGTATTGAGGTTAAAACTTTCAAGGCTCGAACTTCTGAGTGAGGTAAAAAGCAAGAAAAATTAAGCGATGTCAAAATTTGTGAAGCACTAGATATTTATAATGAAAAATAGATTCGTCAAGCTATAGCGATATTGTTTTATTCACTAATCTTGTGTCTGGTCAAGCTATAACGATATTGTTTTATTCATTAATCTTGGGTCTGGCGTAACATCCAACAACCAAAAAAAATTGGTGATATGGTATGTCTTCAATTGAAAAAAAATTAAAAATACAAAGTTCTTGCATTGATTCACAAGCTTATAAAGTCGGGCCACAATTACAAATTAACCTGAATTACATTCGTACTTTATTTTACGATAACCCCCTCGATGTAATACAAGCCCAAAAAAATATTAGTTATAATAAGTTTATACATAGAAACCTTGTTACTTAGGCCGAGTTCTCAAAGCAATGAAAAGGGCTATCTCTGGGCTTATTATGAGACATTTTGATATTCGTGCTTGGGCACCGTTTCTCAAGAATTCACTGCAACCAAAATTCTCTCACAAGTGATTTCTTGCTAAGGAGGATCCACTAATAAAAATGAGGTTCAATTAGGTGAAGAGTTATCTAAAACTTTATATGAGCGGGAATATCTGATTGTATTCGATGATGTATGGAGTGTGGATGCTTGGGAAAAATAATTTTTTACTTCCTAGAAAATAATAATGGAAGCTGAATTGTCGTAACAACTAGGCAATCTAAAGTGGTTGATTACTTTGGATCTGTTACAGGCCCATTAGGTTCCGGTTGTGCTGCTGGACCGAGTCGACCATTTCAACACACTTATGCTAGGAGGCCCAAGCGGAAAGAGGTTGAGGAAATGGTGGGTGATAACTTTATGCTGCAGGAGGAGAGTTCGGAAAGCATTCGTAAGGACTTGAGGATGTTGGGCATTAAGTTGGAGGAAGATTCAGAGGAAGAGGTTGAGAACATAATGGATGATATCGCAAGAAAGCTGGGATTTGGTTACAATCAAGGAGAGTAAGAAGGAAGAAGTGGTCAGGAGCAGTCCGGATGAGTTCAATTATTTCCAT
This sequence comes from Lavandula angustifolia, assembly GCA_028984105.1. Lineage (NCBI taxonomy): Eukaryota > Viridiplantae > Streptophyta > Magnoliopsida > Lamiales > Lamiaceae > Lavandula > Lavandula angustifolia. Next base: position 13,267,999 of record CM054808.1, read on the forward strand.
TGGTTTAGCTTAGTTTTAGGAAGTCTAGTGAGTCTTATTTCCTTAATTGTCGATAGTAAGTTAGCTAATAGTATGGTTAGTTAGTTGAGTAATATTAGGAAATTGTTAGCATCTTCTTCTATATATTGTCATGTTGGTCATTGAATAAAAATCATCCGAAGAATTATTCCAATATTATCTATCTTACAGCACTACTATAGCTATTATAACCATATATCTTTTCTTTGCCTCAAGACCGTCGATATCTTCCCCCTCTCACCACCATAGGGAGATCGAAGAAGACGTCCGGTGTCACTCTTCCTCAAGTGAGCTCCAGTTCCCTGCAAGGTGGACCGGTCACACGATCAAGATCTTGGGATCATAACATTTTGGTATCAGAGCAAGGCTTGATGGCAGCTTCAACGATCCAAGATCAACTAGCGGAATTACTCCAAGCTTTTAAGGCAGCCGAAGTTAAGGCCGACTCTAGGGAGAAACGAGCAGAGACATGGCAGAACCAAATGGTTATTGAGCAACAAACCTTGGCTAATCAACTCAACCAAGTTGAGACTCGGTTGAACAACTTGCAAGCTAGGGAGGGCGAGACTAGCCACACTCAAGATCAACGTCGTCCTCATCCAAGTGATGATCATGACGATCAGCCAACATAAGATCGTAATCATACACCCAATGGCCGAATTCCTCATCAGGATCAGCAGCCACATCGGAATCACCAAGGCGAGGGAAATTACAGGTTTACTCGATTCAAATTTCCCCGTTACGATGGCACATCTGATCCGGTTGTTTGGTTAAGTTGTTGTGATCACTTCTTTGTCCATCAACGGACTCCTGAAAACGAGAAGGTGGAAATTGCTGCTTTCCATTTGGATGGAAGTGCCCAATTATGGTTTTTAAAGCTACGAAGAGATTGGCCGCATGCTACATGGTTTGACTTCAAGCACATGTGCAATAAACGTTTTGGCCCACCTTTACAATTTGATACGTATGGCGAGTTGATCAAACTCAAGCAAACCGGTACCGTGGACGCTTATCAACAAAAAATTGAGTTACTTTCAGCTCAAACTACACTCATGACGGCCGTCCAAGAGCGTGAAATCTTCATTAGTGGGTTGTGTGACGACATCGCCATTGAGGTAAAGGTTCAATGACCTCCGGATTTACTTACGGCAATGAATTTAGCCCGCCTCTATGAGTTGCGGGGAAAAGGCAAGGAGCCGTCTTCCACATTTCGCAGGACTCCTTCCACCCTATCAAATTCTTCGGTGCCTAGACAACCTTTTGTTCGCCGCCTAACTCCGGCAGAAATGGACGCTCGCCGTCGCCAAGGCTTATGCTATAATTGTGACGAGAAGTTTGAACGCGGGCACAAGTGCAAGCGACTTTTTTGGGTGGAAGTGCTGGATATAGCCGAACACGCCGACGAGAAACCAACCGTTAATGCAGTGGATGTGTCTTTCCTTGCAATCTCGGGCTCCAAAACCCAACCAACTATGCAAGTGGCTGGTACGTTGAATGGACATCCTTTGATAATTTTAATTGATTCTGGTTCAACTCACAGCTTTGTGAGTTCGAATTTGGTGCAACAATTAAATATTCCTACTGAGCGGAAGGAGAACATGCGGGTCGTGGTAGCAAATGGGGAAAAGTTGGATTGTCCGGGATATTGTAAGAACCTCACTCTGCAAATGGGCAATTCCAAATTCGCGTTTGATCTTTTCCTACTTCCCTTGTGTGGGTTTGGGGCTGTTTTGGTGTCAATTGGCTCAAGACGATGGATTTCACTCAAGTGGATCAAATGGTCTCGTTGGAGGGTAAACACTCATTTAGTACCCCCTTGTTATCGGCCTTAAGATTGGAAATTTCTCAAGATGGGGAGCTTCGCAATCTTACCTTGGAATTTGCGGATTTATTCCAAGCGCCAATGGGTCTTCCCCGGCACGGGCTTGTGATCACAGAATCCGTTTGGAGCCAAATACTAAACCAGTGGCAGTCCGACCGTACCGTTACGCACACTCTCAAAAAGGTGAGTTTGAGGAGCAGTGTGAAGAGATGCTGCATCAAGGTATCATTCGGCCCAGTTCCTCTCCGTTTTCCTCTCCCGTCTTAATAGTTCGAAAGGCGGATAACTCTTGGCGTTTTTGCGTCGATTATCGGGTTTTAAATTCGGTGACCGTTAAGGATAAATTTCCTATTCCGGTTATCGAAGAATTGTTAGAGGAATTATTTGGTGCCACGTATTTCTCAAAGCTAGATCTTCGATCCAGCTACCACTAAATTCGGATGACTCCAGAAGATATTGAAAAAATGGCTTTTCGCACTCATCATGGTCATTTTGAGTTCCTCGTTATGCCGTTTGGTTTGACGAATGCTCCCTCTACCTTCCAAGCTCTCATGAATTCTATTTTTCGAAAATATTTACGAAAATTTGTTCTCGTATTTTTTGATGACATCCTTGTGTATAGCCCTTCTTAGAGCACTCACTTGCATCATTTACGAGCAGTTTTTTCCACCATTAGAGAGTATTGGCTATACTTGAAGGAGTCCAAGTGCCACTTCGCACAACTCCGAGTGTCTTACCTTGGCCATATTATCTTGGGTCGTAGGGTTGAAGCAGATCCGGAAAAAATTGAGGCCATGGTTCGTTGGCCCCAACCTATGACTATTAGGGCCTTAAGAGGCTTCTTAGGCCTCACGGGATATAATCGAAAATTTGTTCAAAATTATGGTCTAATTGCTGCTCCTTTGACTAATATGTTGAAAAGGAATTCGTTTCAATGGACTCGGGAATCAATAGCCGCGTTCGACCACTTGAAGCGTGCTATGGCTAGTACTCCTGTCCTTACTCTTCCTAATTTTGCGGATACATTTGTCGTGGAATGTGACGCATCAGACCTAGGCGTCGGGGCGGTCCTCTAACAAGGTTCCCACCCAATTGCTTTCTACAGTCGGCCAATGGCAAGGAAGCATTTGTATCTGCCGCGCGTACGAAAAGGAATTGTTAGCTCTAGCTCACGCGGTGCGACATTGGCGACCTTATCTTTAGGGGCGTAAATTCAAGGTCCGTACTGATCATTACAGCTTAAAATATTTATCGGAACAATGGATTTCTACAACTTTTCAGCAGCGTTGGATTAGTAAGTTAATGGGTCATGATTTCGTCATTGAGTATAAGGTGGGTCGGGAAAATAGGGTAGCCGACGCTTTATCTCGTTGTCATGAAATCAGTCCATTATTGCCAATTAAAGAGCTCGAAGAAATCGCAGGCCACGGTCCAAAAACCATATTGGGCTCCACTATCCCAGAAATTGAGGCTCATGCTCAATTGGGCCCAGGAGTAATTACTAATTTGCAACAATCACACAACCCACAAACCGATTTTGAGAAAAGGGCTGATGACGTGTCCAACACTTCCATTCATAAAACTTTTAATTATCAGAATCCTTCTCTATCGGCTTCGTTCTTGCGTCCTGCTGCGAATTTCTTGCCGTTCGAATCAGGAGCGTCCAGGGAGCACACCAACGTTGCTAGTGATGAGATTCTGTTGCAATATACCTTGGATAAGATCCAAATTGGCCCTACTCCGGAAGCTACAGGAAATTCTTCTTCATCCAAAGGGGTTATTCAAATCTTTAATTTGAGGGAGCAGAATTCGGTAGCAACTTCTTCTGCGTTCAATGTATACCCTTTCCCGACAGATTACATCTACGCTCTTACTACAATTTCATCTTTCTCGTCCATATTAATGGAGCTTATTCGTTCCGAGACCGCGAATTCGAGTTTCTTGCAGACGTTACTTGCTCGAATTCGCAAGGGCGAGACCAAACCCATGTGGTCTGAGTCTGAGGGGATCGTGTGGTACAAGTCTCGGATTTATCTGGCGGCCGGGTTCAGGGTGATCCCACAGGTTATCGCTCACTTTCATAACATGGGACATGAAGGTTATCAAAAGACATTGTTCCGTATCAAAATGGAATTTTTCTGGCCGGGCATGAAGAAGATGGTGGCGGTGTATGTACGTCAATGTGACATTTGCCAACGGAATAAGGCCGACCATCTCCTTCCCGCGGGTTTATTGCAGCCCCTACCGGTTCCCACCAAGATATGGACTGATATTTCGATGGATTTTATTGAGGGACTACCGCGTTCAAATGGAAAATCGGTAATTATAGTGATAGTGGATCGGTTCTCCAAATACGCACATTTCCTGCCTCTAGCACACCCCTATACAGCTCTCTCCGTCGCACGACTTTATTTTGATGAGATCTATCGTCTTCATGGTCTTCCGGCCATGATCGTTTCCGATAGAGACGTTATTTTCACAGGCTCGGTGTGGAGGGAAGTGTTCCGGTTGTCTGGTACTAAGTTGTTATTTAGTTCGGCCTATCATCCACAAACGGATGGACAGACGGAGGTTGTTAATCGCACACTCGAAGCTTACTTGCGTTGCTTGAAGGGAGGAACTCCAAAACGGTGGGCACAGTGGTTATCTTGGGCAGAATATTGCTACAACACAAGTTATCATTCTTCCTTGCGGGCAACTCCCTTTGAAGTGGTTTATGGTTACACTCCCCTCACACTTAAGGATTACACGGCTGGAAGTTCGCAAGTGGCTGCGGTGGATGTTGAGTTACAAGAGCGGGAGCGCATGCGTACTACCATACGCGAACATTTACTAGACGCTCAGGTTACCATGAAGAAGATGGCGGATAAACACCGCCGCGATGTTACGTATCAAGCTGGCGAATGGGTGCTCCTTAGGCTGGAACCTTATCGACAACTCTCTGTCGCCGCCCGACGAAATAAGAAATTAGCACCTCGCTATCACGGTCCTTATCAGATTCTCGGTACGATTGGCTCTGCTTATGAGCTGGCCTTACCCGAATCCTCCAAAATTCACAACATCATCCATGTGAGCAAGTTGAAGCATTATAACGGCGAGCCGCCGAGGGTGCCCCCTCCTCTTCCGGAAATGCACTTGGGCGAGGTAGTTCCGAAGCCAGGGGCTATTTTGGATTATCGCCATGTCAATGGTAAGTGTCATATTTTAGTCCATTGGAAGGGTCTTTCACCAGCTGAAGCATCTTGGGAGCAGGCAGACATATTGATGGCCAAGTATCCCACAGTCGCGACGAGGTTGGTCGTCTTCTTGCTGGGGGGAGTAATGTTACAGGCCCATTAGGCTCCGGTTGTGCTGCTGGACCGAGTCGACCATTTCAACACACTTATGCTAGGAGGCCCAAGAGGAAAGAGCGGAAAGAGGTTGAGGAAATGGTGGGTGATAACTTTATGCTGCAGGAGGAGAGTTTGGAAAGCATTCGTAAGGACTTGAGGATGTTGGGCATTAACTTGGAGGAAGATTCGGAGGAAGAGGTTGAGAACATAATGGATGATATCGCAAGAAAGCTGGGATTTGGTTACAATCAAGGAGAGTAAGAAGGAAGAAGTGGTCAGGAGCAGTCCGGATGAGTTCAATTATTTCCATTGGTTTAGCTTAGTTTTAGAAAGTCTAGTGAGTCTTATTTCCTTAATTGTCGATAGTAAGTTAGCTAATAGTATGCTTAGTTGAGTAATATTAGGAAATTGTTAGCATCTTCTTCTATATATTGTCACGTTCGTCATTGAATAAAAATCATCCGAAGAATTATTCCAATATTATCTATCTTACAGTACTACTATAGCTATTACAACCATATATCTTTTCTTTGCCTCAAGACCGTCGATATCTTCCCCCTCTCACCACCATAGGGAGATCGAAGAAGACGTCCGGTGTCACTCTTCCTCAAGTGAGCTCCAGTTCCCTGCAAGGTGGACCGGTCACACGATCAAGATCTCGGGATCATAACAGGATCCTCCGCACTTACTGTGAATTTTCTTGGTGATAAAAATAGTTGGGAACATTTCGGTTTGAAGACATTTGGTCAACAAAGTTGACCTCCTGAATTAGAAGAAGTTGGTAAGAAGATGGTTGGCAAGTGTAAAGGACTTCTGATTGTGGAGCTTCTTATGAAATCATCTAGGACTCAAGAATATTGCGAGAAAATTGCAAATAACAAAAGTTTCATTCTCGATTCAGGAGAGGGCAATGAACCTTTGAGCATATTGCTATTAAGTTACAAACACTTGCCATTTGTTTGAGATCTTGTTTTCTACATTTGGGAATATTTCGATAAGGCAGCCACTCATCAAACTGTGGGTAGCTAAGGGATTTATAAAACCAAATAAAGACCAAAGTTTGGAAGAAGGTGCACAGAGTTGCTTAAATGAACTCATTCGCAGGAATCTCATCTTAATTTCTTATGTGAAGCTAAACAAGAAACTGATAACATGTTATGTTCACGATCTTGTAAGAGATTTGTGCATAAGGATAGCTAAGAAAGAAAATATTTTTTGTGCACTCTTCACCTGTTCGTCCTCTAATTTTGCATGGGAGACCAGCGGCCCCATCATAATCTAAACTATTGAGCGTATATGATGCTACGCTTCGGGTGTATAACTCAGCAATTCACTTCGACAATTTAACTTGCTCTTCTTAGGCTTGGACCATTAAGGAAGACACATTTACAAGGTTCCTTCACCAATATCTGTCATGTGGAGTTTGGAGAATCTAGTTCCCTATATTATGATGGAATTGTTACACCATCAGAGATTTTGAAAATGCCACAACTTAGGCATATTGAGGCGAGTTCAATAAGCATTCCAGATCCTCCTTCCACAGGTGATGTTTTAGTTTTGCAGAACTTACAGATACTTAAGGGAGTAAAGAATCTCAATTTCACGGAGATATGTAAAACATGAAGGATTTTCATATGCGTTACATTTCTTGTGAGGGAAGTTCTAGTTACCATCTGCGCAAAGTTGGTTGCTTAGAAAGACTTGAATCTCTATATTACAACACCATACGCCAGGGCGAGTGTGGAGGTTATCCGTGGCTGAACATGAAATGGCCAAGTTCCCTCAAGGAGTTAAGAGTTTAGATGGTTGCGAGTTTGTGTGGACTGATATGGCAATGCTCAGTTTGTTGCCTCATCTTCAAATTCTTGAATTGCGAGGAGTCGATTGGAATTGTGTTGAGGAGGAATACCGTTACTTGAACACCTGCAAATTCAGTGGACTGCCAAGAGCTCCAATTTCCCAGTGTTAGAGACACTTCATCTTGTTAGTTTATCTGACCTTCAAGAGATCCCCACACGCGAAATCATTCGGGTCTTGGAAATCTGAGCCTTCAACTGGAACTATATAAATCAAGTTGGAATGATGAAGAAGTATGGAGGAGAGAAGTCAATGAATGAATCGGGCTTCACAGGCCAAAATCTTCGTGTTATTTAACGGTAATCATGTATAGCATTCCAGTTTTGCTTTAATTTTTATTTTTTTTATTTTGTTTCTAAAAATAAAATAAGGCAACAATGTCTTTGTTACCTCATAGTATCTTCTGTCTCACTTTCTTGTTTTAAACTGTAAACATCAACATATTTACGATTTGAGTTTTTGGTTATCGTAAGCATCTAGTTGCTTACAGTTAAAATGCGAGTTGAACACGAGAAAGTTGGATAGATGATCCGGATTGCTTTGTCACATTTTTTGTGGTTGATTGAGATGGGGTTTCGTGTATTAGAAGGGACTATCTGCCCTGCTTACTTTTAGTTATGTATGAATTGATGCCAATTTGTGACATTATGATTTTTTACTGTTATTGTTTGGTGAAGAGCTTTTTACTGTGAATTACATGGTCTTTAAACTTTGGATATTTTTTATGTTTGAAATGCACCTTGACTCCCTTTTGAAAATTACATGTTCTTTGAACTGTCTTTAGGTGTCATTCACTTATGCTAATTACAACCTCCCTCTCTATTCAGGCAAGAATTTTCTTCTCGGAAAGTCCGCAAGTCTATATCGGATATTCTGGGGAAGTAATGTGAAGACTCAAGGTGAATTTCTTTAGTTACCTCTATTGTGTAAATTGTGTAAGTGTGTGCAAATGTGTTGTTTTTTAGCTCAATTTTTTTTTTGATAACGAGAAACCCGCGGGCCACCCAACTTCACCACTACGCCATCCCATGGGGACTGACTGTGAAAGGAGAAATTGAATCTCTTCTTCAGATTTATTTCTGTAATGATTATATAACTGTGTAGACTGTCTCTACAAGATTCTCATCAAGCTATGAATACATATATCTCTTTTGTTGTGCGCTTATTATTTTTTATGAGAGAAATCTTCAAACTTTTTTCAGGCACACTTGGTAAATTTTGCTTTATGTTAAATATGCAAGCTATACTATGTTAACCATGTGTAACACACTTATGCGTAGTGGAGTTAGTATGTGTCCTTTGGTTACACGCGCGTCAATTACCTCAACGGTTAGTCCATTCGAAGGGGTGGGCAATGAATTTCGTCGGTTTGTATTGGTCAACTATGTTTGGATATTCTAGGTAGGGTTAGTTTGTGAAATTTCAAACTGTCAAATAATTTAAGCTCATATATTACATCGATCGAATTATTCAATTTATTCAAGATGAAGTGACAAGTAAAAGCCTACTTGAACTCATTTACATTAATCTAATAAATGTTAGTTTTTGTTAGATAATAAATGTTCGTTAACTATGTGTATCATCAAACTCAACCTCAAGATGTTTTGTAAATTAACCAAAACTTCGATCATGAAAGTTTGAACTAAAAGCGTTAAGCCCCTATATTATTGAAATTGTGTCATAAACCTTATTGAAAGTTTGTTGTAAGGACTGAAATTCGGGCTCAAAAAAGAGAATGTACTTTCCTAGAAAAGTCAGGTATCAAACACCGCCCAAGATGAGATATTTTTTCAGCACTTCCGAACTATTCATCGTTGTGCGATTAATTGACGTAGTTCGAATAGCTGAAGATAGAATTGAAGCCGAAGCTGCCGACCGAGTTCGTGATGATGCTGAACAAAAGTCCGATTATCTTGGCCGATCTGCACAGGAGAATAGAAGAGATGGATATCATCAAGGAAAAGGTTATGAAGGCTCAAGAGGAAACTGGATTCACAACTCGGCAGCCAACATATTCAGTGCTGCCACAATCATCATCAGATCTTCCTGCTACCATGGTGGGATTTGACGGCTACTTGGAGCAACTACTTGGATCCAGCTAACCTGGAGATCCATCTCGGTCGGCGAATAATACCAATTGTTGGCATGGGCGGAATAGGTAAGTCCACTCTTGCAAAATATTCTTATGAACATTTACTTGTCATGAACAATTTTGATGTCCGTGCTTGGGTAACCATCTCTCAAGATTTCACTACAAGCAAAATTCTCTCACAAGCAATTTCTAGCCTTGAAGGATTCAGTATTGAAATGAACAAAGATGTTACTCAACTAGGTGGAGAGTTTTCTAAAACATTATATGGTCTGAGGTATCTAATCATACTGGATGACGTATGGAGTCATCCAGTATGATTCAGTAGTGCTAGACTCAGTAGGAGCAGCATACTGAAAGGTGTTCAGGAGTCAGTAGAACTGGACTCAGCAGGAGTAGTTTACTGAACTCAGAGTCGACCTTCAGTAGAGTTGAACTCAGCAGGAGTATACTACTGAACCCCTGGTCAGACTCAGCAATGGCATGACAGTTTACTTGACATTCAGTGGTACTCAAAGAATAAATCAGTAGAGTTGTCCGAGGTCGTACACATCAGAGAAGTCAGCTTCAGTATCTGCCTTGATGTTTGAATGTCTCAACAACTTTCTACACCTCGACCAATGACAAGCATCCAGCTGTCAAAGTACTGCCACTTTCCTGAAAAAGATAGTGGACTCTGCACGATTTCAAAAGAGTCGTTAGCTACCCAAATAGAGTGACACGTGGACAGTTCGTCTCCAACGGATCTATCCATAGCTCACCTCTATAAATATAGGGAAATTCAAATCGTTGAAAACACGGAAAAAAGATAAGAGAAAGAGGGAATCAATGAGCATTGAACAAACAAGAACACAAGTTTTCCGCGAAGAACTTTAGAGAAAACAACCAACCGTAAAAAGTACTCATATTGCTCTAGGGAAACCAAGCTTTCACAGAATCAAAGCCTCTAGCATCCAAGTGAAAGAACACGAAGCCGAAGAGATTATTCCTCACTATTCTTCACTCTAGAAGCCCTTTCTTGTTCCCTTTCCCTCTAACCTAACCTCAACTGAACTTATCTATAGCTTAGAACCGAAGGAGTTCATCTCCTGAACTGTTTTTATTGTTAAGAACTCCTTCATCGTTGGAGAAATCGTTCAAACATATTTTGTTTGACTTTGTAAACTGAGACTTCCTCAGTATAATCACAATGTTGTGTTTGTCCTGTGTACAAACCGACTGAGACTAACTCAGTATAATAAAATAGCCTCCCGCCTTGTTCAGGATAGTGGAGGTAAGATTTTGGATATTCGAACTACTTTAAAAGTCGCTGTGTCATTTTATTGTTGCATTGATTTACTATTCTTTCAGAAAACTATTTACAAAATCATTCAACAGAGTTTCAGTAAAAAGCTTAACTGAGTGCACTAAGCTACTGAAACAGTTTTAATTAATAACGTTTTCAATCCAAACTGAATCGGCATACACAATTCCGCACGCTACTAACTTCTACTGAACGGTACTGAATTCTGACATGAGTCAACTAGCAGACCTCAGTATAGTTAGTCACTCTGTCCACGCGATCTAGAACAACTTATCTAGTCTACTGGATTAATTCAGTAGACAATCTCCATAATCGGACTGTTCGCGTTCAAGTTTGAGAAAAATGTTTTTAGGTATATTCACCACCCCCCCCCGTCTACACCTGAACGTTTGACTCGGGACCAACACCTTCGAACTTGAGGTGTAGATCATTCCTCTCAGTAATGAGTTCTTCAGCGTACTTGCGCTGAGAGAGATCTACAAGTTCTTCAATCTTCTTTAGCTTTGCATCGGTCTTCAGCTCACACTCAGTCTGAAGTGTTGAAATTCTCTGTTCATGAGCTAGAGTGTGCTGATAGATCTGGTTCTGAAGCTCAGTTTGGGCTTCCTGGAATGATTCAAGAATGGAAGTATGGGCATCCTTCAAAAGCTTTTGAACCGATGCTTGCTAATTGTCGAAGTCAGCTTTCTGTGCGGATAAAGCATTTGTGAGAATTGAGCCGAAGTCAGGGATGGGAGGGATATTCTGAACAGTAGTCTTCAGTTCCCTGACTTCCTCGCACTGAGCTGCAGTGGTCTGGGTCCAAATTTTATGCACGTTCCTGGCAAGGAGACGATTCTGAATCCCCTGCTTCAGGAGTGCCTTGGCCACTGTCTTCGACTTTCGGCGCTTAGCAACAAAGCCAACCTCGTAAGCTGACCCCAGTAGAAGCTGTTCAGGGTCAGCAGGGCAAGAGGTGCCTCCTTCTCCTATTGAGGACCCTCAGTGGGCTTCTCAATTCCTGCATCAATGGGCGGTTCCTGGTCATCGGGACCTGCTGAACCTTCCATAGGGACGACTGCTGAAGATGAATATTTGTCTTCAAGCAAGGCCAGCATGGCCGTCCTAAGGTCGTCGAACGAGCTGAGATCATCAGGCTCTTCATAGCCTATCTGCTGTCGAAGCTGCAGCTCATCGACGTTTAGTAGTTCCAAGGACTTGAATCGGATCAATTACTCTAAAGTGATCCAGCCTCGGAATCTGTACAACATCTGAAGCCTAGCCCTGTTGGCTATATCAACAAAGTCAGAATAACTGGCGATTTCAGGAATGTATTATGAGACCTCTTGGGTTGCTCTGGATTGAAGCAATGAAAGATCAAACCCAAAAGTCTCGACTTCAGTGTCAGTCTCCAACTCCTCATTATCTATAGGAGACTGTCTTTTCTTAGCAGAAGGCAAGCTGCTGAGTGGTGGGACGTCCAGTAGAGAAAGGGGAGTAGGAGTCATGACATGAGGTGAAGTCCCATATTCCACTGAGCCCGCTTTGTCTACTGAGGCATCCTTCTCAGCTGACTTTGCCTTCTCTTCTGAATCAGTCTTCTCAGTTGACTGAGTGTCCTCATCTCTCAGCTGGAGGACAGTAGGGTCCACTATAATGGCTTGCTCAGAAGCCTTCTTCTTCTTCGGGGTAGCACCCTTCTTTACTGGGGTTTGGGCTTTCCTCTTGCCCTTACCATCACCGGCATCAATGCCAATCTGCTGCAATGAGCTGGCTTGGCTGTGGAACCTGATCTTCTTCGGGTTGAAGTATTCTTTGTCAGCAAAGGTGATCTAATCTGTCCCACAGAAGTCCTCGATCATGACTGAGAGCTTCATCCCATATAGAAGCTTTCCTTTAGCGATCGATCCCAGTTCTTTGAACGATCGAACTTCGCCCTTTGAGCATGAAACTCTTTGATGAAGACATCTGCCCAAATAATCTGAGCTTTGTCATACATGGCCATCATCATTTGGAGTTTCGGCCTCGATACCTGATCAAAAGAGTCGGCCTGGCTAGTCAGATTCTGCATTACAATATATGTGAAGGCCTTGAATTGTGGAAGCATACAGCTTTTGGGAAATGCAGCCCTCAAGGACATCATCCTTATATCTCGCAGGACTGATGCCTACATTGGGAAGTCTGAAGCTTCTGTCCAAAGCTTGCTTCAGTGACATCCTCTTCAGTATAGGAGCTGCCTTGGATGGGTCCTGAATCTGGTGAATCTGGAAGGTCCCAAAAAAGTCTCCGTCTTCCTCCTCAAGGTTAAGAAATAACTCAACGATCTAGCGAGGCAGGAAGAACGTCGGTTTCTTCAAGAGAAACTGCTCCAACCCAGATGCTCTCAAAGCATTGTAGACATCATCCATGTACTCCAGCTCACTGGAGTCGAACTCCATGACTGGTTCACACTACACCCAGTCCTTCTCCAAGATTTCGACGATGTCAAGAGGAGAAACAACTGCGAGGTTCGTCATAACTATTTGCAAAAACAATGGTTAGCACTTGAAAATAGATTTAGTCAGTATGAGTACAATAGAAATTAAGATTTACCCTAAGAAATCTCTGAAATATATTAAAACAAGCAGAATGTTGAGTGTGTTTTTCAGAGAGTTCGAAGGTCTTTTGCAGAGAGAAAATGGCGAAGATGACGGTTTTGGGATGATCATGTCAATAAATAGGTTTTTGAATATGAAATGTTTTATGATCGACGGTTAGGGTTACATCCCGCTTTTCCAGTTGGACGGTCACGATTTCATTTGATAAAAAAGGTAATGATGATTGTGCCGCCTTTGTCAAATCTCAGACTAATATAGCCTATAGTAGTAAGGTGATACGGCATGCACTTAATGCAAAGTAGTTTCAGCAAGGTTGCATAGAATGTCGTTTACTAAAAGAAAACAATTTTAATAAATGACATTCTCTAAGGCAATAAATGCGATGCTGAACTGATATCATAAAACCTTTTTATGCTGAGTTGACTATTGGAAGAGATACGTAAACCTGTCAGCTGAACATTGTAGTCAGCTGATACCTCGTGTAGATGGTTGCTGAATCTCTGAACTGAACGAATTCAGTATAGAACGAGTGTTCCTCTTACTGAGGACACTCCATCTGAAACGCTTACTGAGTAAAGTCAGTAGGTTCCAGGAGATCAAGCTCTACTGAAAGATCTCTGAATCTAGCTTCAGCTAGAGGCTTGGTCAGTATATCAGGCCTCTGAATGTCAGCATGGATTTTCTCCAATCTGACATCCTTCTTCTCGATATGATCGCGAATAAAGTGATGTCGAATGTCCACGTGCTTGCATCTTGTATGTAGAACAGGATTCTGCGAGATGACAATGGCACTGGTACTGTCACAGTAGATTGACACTTCATTCTAAATTACATCGGAGTCCCGCAATTACTGTCGAAACCAAAGGATCTGGGCGTAACAATTTTCGGCAGCCATATATTCAGCTTCAGTAGTGGACGTGGCTACTGAATGTTGTTTCTTTGAGAACAATGAAATCAACTTACTGCCGAGGAACTGACACGTTCTTGAAGTTGCCTTTCGGTCGAGCCTGCAACCTACATAGTTGTTGGTCCCGAGAGTACGTTCAAGTGTAGAGGGGGGGGGGTGAATACACCTGAAAATCGATTTCTCAACTTAAACACAAACAAATCCTTTTCGGGATAGTGTCGTGCTTGAACAGGTTCAAGCGGACCGGATAAGCCGTTACGAATCGTGTTGGCGAGTGACCGAGTCTACCGAGATCCGCTAGGCGGCCGAGAGTCGAATTCAGTATCTTGCAGATAGAGTTCAGTGGTGCGGAATAGTGTAGGCCCAATTCAGTTGAGTTGGAAAACGTTTTTAATAAAATAGTTTCAGTAGATTAGTGCAATCAGTTAAGTTCGCTGAAACTCAGTTGAATGATTTAAGAAGGCTTTTCAGTATGAACAGTTAAATCAATGCAACAGTGAAAGAGAATAGGAGACACAAGACACAGAGATTTTTAAAGTGGTTCGGACACAAAAATCCTACGTCCACTGTCCCGAATGATCAGGAGCTATTTATTATGCTGAGGTAGACTCAGTTGGTTTGTACGCTGGACAAACTCTGGTCTTGAGATTTATACTGAGCAAGTCTCAGTTTACAAGGTTATCAAACTGAGTGTTTGAAAAACTCTCCAACTATGAAGGAGTTCCTTACAATAAAGAACAGTTCAAAGATGAACTCCTTCATCTAAGCTATGGATATATTCTATTGAGCTTAGGTTAGAGGGATAGGGAACAATGAAGTGGCTTCTAGAACGACGAACAACTGAGTATGACTTTGGGTTCGTGTATCGTCGTTTGGATACTAGAGGCTGTATTTAACAGTTCAGCTTGGTTCCCTATGAGCTAGAATATAGTTCTTCGCCGGAGATGAATTCTTTGAACTTCTTGCGGAGAACTTAGGCTTTTCGAGTTTGCTCTTTTGAATGCTCTATGTATGCGGTTTTTCTTTTTCTTTTTCTTTTCTCGCGTCCCTTGTTTTTTTTCGTGAGCTTCAAATTTGATTTATCCCTCTATTTATAGAGAAGAGACTAGGAAAGATCCGTTGGAGACTAACGGCTCTTTTATAGCATTTGCACAGTCTTTTGTCCTCTCTTCCGGAAAGTTGTTGACTTGCACCTTTAGTAGGTGTAGGACAGGTGTCTGCTTGTCATTGGTCGATGTTCAGAAAGGTGGTTGAGACAGAACAAACTTCAAGGAGATTTGAAGCTGACTTCTCTCTTCCTCGTACTTGACTATGTTGATTGTCTTTGAAAGATCTGACAGTTCAGACGACTGTCTGGCCGTTGCTAAGTCTGATCTTTGATTCAGTAGTGAACTCTCGTCGAGTCCTTTTTATCGAAGATCAACTCTGAGTATACTGAACTACTCCTGCTGGGTTCAGTTCCACTGACTCCTTTCAGTATACTGCTCCTGTTGAGTCCAGTATTTACTGAGTCTTCTACTTCTGGTGTTGAGGCGGATAAGCAACTGAATGCCTGAACCAGAGCAGATGGTCTACTGAGTCTGAAACCTTAGAGACAAAAACAGGTTACAACTTAAAGGTTCACCGATCAAGATAGGGTTTTGGGATCTTCAAATCTTCAGACTAATTTAGAGTACAAGGCTACTGAGTATCGGTCAATACAGAAGATAGAATCATTTCCCACTACTTCTAACACTGCTGAGGATAGAATCATCACCAAACAGTTTCCCCCTATTTGATGATGCCAAAACCTATCAACAAAAAATCAACATCTAACACTATGACTAGTCAGAAACAGAGCTCCTTACAAATATTACAAGTAGAATCAGTGGAGTTGTTCTTCAAGTCCTAGACTACTGAGGGGATCAGGGCAGAAAGTCAGAATATAGAGACTAAGCATATTCTCCCTGTTTTAACAATATTTTCCCCGAAATACAAAGCAAGTCTAACGTAATCTAGGCGAGCAATAAGGCGACGAAAAAAATCGGACAAATGAGTGTGTGAGTCAGTAATCACTTCAGTGATTCTGAGTGTTAAGCATAAAAGAACACGGCTATTCAGACAATAAGATATTGTTAAAGCCAAAAACAGAGATATCATATATAATGTAAGAAAATTCAGTACAGATACATCTCTGCTATACTAGAAAAACAAAAGAGTACAGAAGCAAGGAATCATTTGAACTGCCTAATCATGTCTTTGAAATCTTGAAATTGAGATTCAGGAAGGGGCACTCCATACATCCTATAAGTGATCTTCCTCAGCTTCAGTATCTCAGCAAAGTCCGCTGGGTCTTCTTCATCAAGGAATTTGGCTTCAGCAGCGGCCTTCACTTCTTTCTCAATGACACCATAGTGAATAGATCCATCTAGTTTTTGTGGGGGTGGCAGTATTCTGGGGTCTGGGACTCTGACTTCGACATTCTCTTTGACAGCTTTCTGCATCCAGGCGTACATGTATAAGTCTGTTCTCATCGTCCATTCAGTATAAGCTTCAGCTTTGCGCTTTTCAGACCAGAATCTTCAGAAGTAGTTCCTTTTTACGAACTCTATCTTCAGTGCTTCCCATCTCTGAGTGTATTCTACTGGCATCCATTAATCAGTTCTCGGCCATCTGTAAATCTTCAGATCAGTAGGCTTCCTGAATTTCCTGTATCTGTAAGGAATATCAGCTTTTGAAGGAATCCTCTGACTGGCTTCTTTTTCAGTTCTGATTCTGAGTGCCTCAAGATCTGCCATTCTGATCCGTTCTCTGGCAGCTTCTATTTTCCTGGCCTCTTCTCCTCTATAAAGATATATGTCCATTTGAGCCCAGATTGCATCCATTTCAGCATCATGTGCCTTAGAGGCAGTATAGGAGGGCTTGTGAGGCGGCTCTTCCTCTGAGTTAGCAGGAGTTGATGATTTCTATTTTAAAGTACCATGCTTCTCAGTAGACTGCTGCTGTTGCTTCTCCTTTTCCTTGTCAGCTTCATCGCTGAGTTTGAGCTTTCTAGGAGGCAGTCTTGTAGTAGATGGTCTTTTGCCGCCGCGAGCTGGAGCTTTTGTCTTACCTTTAGCAGGCTTAGCTTTTGGTTTGTTGGCTGCTTCAGCTTCGGCTATCTCCCTAGCTAGTTTCTCATCTGCGGCTATCTGAGCCTCCTCCTCCGGAGTAATATATCTCTTAGATTTCTTGGAGGGAGGGGTCGGGAGCTTAAGGATTTTCTTTCCTTTTCCAGTAACTGGAGGTGGAAGAGGAGCTTCTTCCTCTTCTGAGTCCTCCTCGTCTGCATACTCAGCAACTTCCTTAATGATGTCAAGTGGAGTCTGAGTTGCCTGAGTCGCTACTTCTCTGGTTCCTGAGCCACTTGGGCCAGTCTCAGTTGATGCTGCAACTGCAACTGAGACACCCTGGGCCTCACCAGTTGTGGTAGGTTCAGTAGGAGCAGATGTACCGAGCGAGCTTGCTCCCGCTGCGACCTTACCTTCTTAGGAGTCTTCAGTACCAGCTCCTTGGTGGCTTCCCCCTTAGTTGATTTTTCAGTATCAGCTTTTGTCTGCTTAGCCATCCTTTCCCCCTTTTTGGCATCATCAATGATAATAGGAGGTGGAGCGGATACCTTCTTGTTTAGGCTGGAGTACGAGGCTGACAACTCATTTAGTTTGGAGTGTATATTGGTCAGCGCCTCGTGCAGCTCGTTCTTCTCATTGATCAACTCACGCTTATACTCTTTATGAGATTGATCTGCTGCAGCCTTGAACTCGTTCAGCTTTTGTTCAACAGTCTCTTCTAGGGCCTTCTGAATTGAGTTGAGTCTGAGCTCTTTGGCCTGAGAGATGTTTGTGACTGACTCAGTATGAGAAATCTGAGAGGCCTTGAGATTTTCAATCAACTTATCCTGGCCTTCCTGAATCAATCTGAGCTAAGCCTCGAAGTCAGCTCGCTGAGTGTCTAGCGCTTGAGATATGATGTTGGAGAAGTCAGGGATAGAAGATTCTGACAATGTGGTCCCTGAATCTCTGCGCTTGTGGCTTGGGTAGTCTGTCGCCATGTCTTGTGGACTGCACGGGCAAGAAGCCTGTTCTGAATACCCTGGCTTCTGAGAGCCTTCGCCACTGACTTCGATCGTCGGATTTTGGGGCTGGGTGCTACTTCGAACGTCGATTCTAGCAAGAGCTGAGCAGGCTCTGCATAAGTCGAAGTACCAGCCGCCGACTTCCCAGGAGCAAGGATACAGAGAGGAAGTTCAGTAGGCGCGGGAGTATCCTTGTCAGGTTGAGTTCCCTCATCAGGCTTCTCAGGGCCTGAATCACGGGGTGGGTCCTGACCATCGGGGTCGACCCCCGTAGGGTGCCGAAGCCGACGCGGCGGGCGACGGTCATTCAGCATTGCCAGCATGGCAGCCCTCAAATCCTCCAAGGTTCCGAGATCGGCTGGCTCGGAGTAGCCGATCTGCTCTCTGATCCTCAGTTCCTCTTCGTGGAGTTATTCGCAGGAGTGATGTGTGATGAGACGTTGCAAATTGTGCCACTCCTGGAACCTGAGCAGCATGTGGAATCTTGCCTGTCTCGCAATGAGAACTAGATCGTTGTGGCCTGAGATCTCCGGTATGTGCTCTATGATCTCTCGAGATGCTCTGGATTGAAGAGCTGAAGCTTCCATCCCGATAGACTCTTCTTCTGAGGCTGTCTCCGATTCCTCTATCCCTATAGGAGACGTCTGTTTCTCAGCAGAGGGGAGACTAATGAGAGGAGGGACATCCAAGGGGATCTCCAGGGTTTGAATATCTTCGACCTGGACTTCTTCAGCTGGGACCCCTTGGTCCACTGCTTCTTCATGTTCAGTGGAGACGGCTTTCTCCACTGACGGAGTCTTCTCAGAAGACTCGGATTCATTTCTGAGCTGCAGAGGCGGTTCAGTAGCTACTGCCTCTGGCTCTGCCTCTGTCTCAGTAGGCAACGTTGTGCTGACCTTCTTCAGCCTTTTCGCTGGTGCCTTAGGCGTTTTAGTTTGAGGAGACCTTTTCTTTGATGGCGCGGTCTTCTGAGGCGTTGTTTGCTTGAGCCGCAGCCCGAGCCAATCTTACGAAGAGGCTGCTTGCCCCGTTCGAAACCTGACCTTTTTAACGTTGAAGTACTGCTTGTCAGCAAATGTGATCTGGTCAGAAGTGCAGTAGTCTTCGATCATCACTGAGATCTTCAGTCCATAAAGTAGCTTCCCTTTGGCGCTCAGCCTGTAGGATGCTTTGTCAAATTTTGCGGACTGCACCATAAATTCCCGTAGGAAGAACTCTGTCCAATTGATCTTGGCCTGTCATAGATGGCCATCATCGGTTGTAGCTTTGAGTCCGGACACCTGATCGAATGATCCTGCTTGACTCGTTAGCAGCTGAGTCACGATGTATGCAAGAGCTCTATACTGAGGTAGCATAGTATTCTTGGGAAATGCAGCTCAAAAGACTGTAGGCTTCCCGCAGAAAATGGATAAGTAGTCATCCATTTGATCATCATTGTATCCCACAGTGCTGATGCCTTCGCCTGGCAGATTGAAGCTTCTCCGAAGAGCCTCTCTGATTGACATCTGCTTCACCTCTATATCCGTCCTCGAGGGATCGCCAACTGTGTGGACAATGAATCTCCCTCGGATATCTCTGTCTACTGAATCGGAATTCAAGTAGATCTCTACAACTTGTCAGGGAAGGAAGAATGTGGGCTTCTTTGTCAGAAAACCTTCTAGACCGGTTTCTCTGAGAGCTGAGAAAATCTCTTCCATGTAGTCTAGATCGCAGACGTCAAACTCCATGACTGGCTCGCACCAGACACGGTCTTTCTCTAGGATTTCTTGCATATTCTCTGGAGCATAAACAACATTTCCTGACATTTTATCTGTAATAAACAAGATTATCAGTATCGAATGGATATATATAAAAAAAATATAGCGATGATGAGTAATCATATAAGTTGTCAGAAAGATTTGATATCATACCACTGAAATTTTTGAGAAATTTTTCAAGATTTGAAAGAAATTGCAAGTAAGGTTTGCAAGTAATGAGATCTCAGAATTTTCGGAGTTAAAGATTTGATAGTTCGCAAATGGCGGTTTCAAAGATATGATCGTAAACATATATCTAAGAGAAGGTGAACAGTTAACGATCAACGGTTCAGTTTAAAACCCGCTTTTTGAGATGGACGGCTAAGATAAAGTATTATAAAATAGGCAATAAAATAGGCAATGATCAAATTAGCCGCCTAAGTCAAAGACAGTCGTATATAGCCTAAGAAGTAACTATGATACGACATGCATTAAATGCGTGGCAGAGTTCAGCAAGCTTATGCATAGAATGTCGTGCATTAAATGTAAACCGTTAATATTAAATGACAATTCTTAAGGCATTGAATAGGGTGCCGAATCTGAATCATAAATGCATAGAACTGTTCTATTGGCTACTATTGAGTAGAGATAAGCAAACCAGTCAGCTGATACCTCGTGTAGATGGTTGTTGAGTCTCTACGCACTGATTTTACTCAGTATTGAGAGTGAACATTCCCCCTTACTGAATGCTCCTCTCCTGAATCCTCTTACTGACGGGAGTCAGTAGGGTCCAACAGACCTAGCTCTACTGAAAGTTCTCTGAATCTGGCTTCAGCTGGAGGCTTGGTCGGTATATCGGCCCTTTGTTAGTCAGTATGGATCTTTTCCATCCTGATATCCTTTTTCTCGACATGGTCATGAATGAAGTGATGTCTGATGTCCATGTGCTTGCATCTTGTATGAAGTACAGGATTCTGAGTGATTGCAATGGCACTGGTACTGTCGCAGAAGATTGGCACTTCATTCAGAATGACGTCATAGTCGCGTAGCTGCTGTCTCAGCCAAAGGATTTGGGCGCAGCAACTTCCGGCAGCCATGTATTCAACTTCAGTAGTTGACGTGGCTACTGAGTGCTGTTTCTTTGAAAACCATGAGATCAACTTACTGCCAAGGAACTGACACGTTCCTGAAGTTGATTTTCGGTCAATTCTACACCCTGTATAGTCAGCATCAGAATAACCAGTTAGTTCTATATTATCATCAGCTGGATACCATAAACCCATGTCAGGTGTTCCTCTGAGATAGCGGAGAATCTTCTTTGCTGAGTCCATGTGACTCTGCTTTGGATTCGCCTGAAATCGAGCACAAACACCTACAACATAAGTGATGTCAGGATGAGTAGTTGTTAAGTATAATAAAGAGCCAATTATAGTACGAAATTCAGGTTGGTCTACTGATACTCCGTCTTTATCAAGATCAATCTTCATATTCGTGTTAATCGGGATCTTGATAGGTTTGCCTAGGGGTGCAAAACGGTAGGCGGTTAATCGGTTAATACCGTTACCGAATCGAAACCGACAGTTAACGGTAACCGATTAACCATTTTTCGATTAACGGTAGCGGTTGCGGTTAATGGTTACAAGATACGAACGGTTAATGGTAAACCGTTCGGTTAATCAGTTAAAACCGATTAACCGCTTTTTAATAATTAAATCAGAAATTATAAATATATTTATATATTAATATACTAATATAAATATATTATATATTAAATTATTAATACACAAATAATAATATAATATGTTATTGTTAATTGAATTCGCAGACTGCGAAAGTCAAAACAAATAAACGCTGCGACTCAGAGTCAGAGACAAAATCTTCTTCTAATTTGTACCTCTGACCTCCGACCGACGGGGCGACGTCTCTGGCTCCCACCACCACCAGCCAGCCAGCAACCGCCGCTTGCCCGCCAGCCCGCCGAAACGCAGCTTCGCTCCGCCTGCCGCCAGCCCGTCCAAACGTGCTCCGCTCTGCTCAGTTGTCAGTTCATGTTCATCTCATTCAATTCTAACTTTCTTACTTCTTATTCGGTTCTTCCAATCCTCAATTTGTCGTGGCAGAGAGTCTCGGCACTCTGCTTTAGGAAACTGTTTATGAATTATGATGAAGCCATTCTAGCATAAAAAGTCAAGGAAACTGATGTTTTAATTCTGATGCGTTGTTGATCTATATTGCAATTAATATCACTCAATGATTTACAACTGTTTTATTTTGCTATTCACATTTATGTATTCTTTCATTATAGCTATACATAAAATTCTGAATATATTCTCAACTCGGTTAAACGGTAAACCGTTTAACCATTCGGTAATAACTGAACGGTTAATAGGTTAACCGACTACAAAATGGTAACAGTAACGGTTATCGATTTTTACTATTTTTCGGTAACGGTTAACCGAAAAACGGTAACGGTTAACCATTACCGAACCGTTTTGCACCCCTAGGTTTGCCGGATGTGCAACCGAATATTTTGATGAGGTCTCGAGTGTATTTGCCTTGATTAATGAACGTTCCCTTCTCAGATTGTTTGACTTGAAAGCCGAGGAAATAGTTCATTTCTCCCATCATTGACATCTCGAACTTATCCTTCATCATTTTGTTGGGTGATGATTCTATCCTCAGCACTGTAATACTTAGTGGGAAATGACTCTATCTTCCGTACTGATACGCGCTCAGTAGGCTTATGCTCTGAGTGAATCTATGAAGATTTGAAGATCCCAAAACCCTATCTTGATTGGTGAACCATTTCGTTGTAATTGTTTCTCTGAGGGTTCAGACTCAGTAGACACTCTGCTCTGGTTCAGGCGTTCAATAGATTATCAGCCTCAGCACCAGATGTAGAAGACTCAGTAAATACTGGACTCATCCGGAGCAGTATACTGAATAGAGTCAGTAGAACTGAACTCAGCAGGAGTAGTTCACTGTACTCAGAGCTGATCTTCAGTAAAGCCATCTCAACATATTTGCTAGTGAATCAAAGATCAGACTCACCAACGGCCATACAGTCTTCTGAACTGTCAGATCTTTTGAATGACAATCGACATAGTCAAATACGAGGAAGAGAGAAGTCAACTTCAGTATGCCTCGAAGTTTGTTCTGTCTCAACTGCTTTGTAAACCTCGACGAATGACAAGTAGACACCTGTCCTATACCTACTAAAGCTGCAAGTCAACAACTTTCCAGAAAAGGAGGGAAAGGACACTGTCACTCTACTTCAAAAGAGCCGTTAGCTACCAAAAGAGAGAGAGTAAGGGATGATCGTCTCCAACGGATCTTTCCAAGAATCTTCTCTATAAATAGAGGGATCATTTGAAATTTGAAGCTCACGAGAAAAACAAAAGAACACAGAGCATTCAACGAGCAAATCAAAAAGCCTAAGTCTTCCGCAAGAACTCGAAGAATATTTCTCCGTGAAAGACTACAATCTAGCTCTTAGGGAACCAAGATGAACTGATATACAAGCCTCTAGTATCCAAATGACGCTACACGAACCCAAAGCTAAATTCAGCTGTTCATCGTTCTAGAAGCTACATTCTCGTTCCCTATCCCTCTAACCCTAAGCTCAACTGAATATATATCCATAGCTTAGACGAAGGAGTTCATATTTGAACCTGATCCTTATTGTAAAAGGACTCCTTCATAGTTGGAGAGTTAGTCAAACACTTCAGTTTGATACCTTTGTAAACGAGACTTGCTCCAGTATAAACTTCAAGACGCGGCTTTGTCCTGTGTACAAGCTGACTGAGACTAACTCAGTATAATAAATAGCCTCCTGATCTTTCGGGACAGTGGACGTAGGATCCTGTGTATCCGAACCACTTTAAAAATCTGTGTCTCTCGCTTGTTCTCTTATTTACTGTTGCATTGATTTTAACTGTTCATACTGAAAAATTATCCTTTAAAATCATTCAACTAAGTTTCAGCGATCTTAACTGTTTTATCTTCTGAACTGAAACTGTTTTGATATAACGTTTTCCACTCAACTGTTTTGGGCCTACACATTTCCGCACCACTAAACTCCAACTGAAGATACTGAATTCTGACTTAGTTAGTTAGCAGGTCTCAGTAGAGTTAGTATCTCTTTGCCTAACACGATTCAGAACAGTATGCAGTGTCTGCCGAATTCATTCGATGCGACACCATCCCGAATAGGACTGCTTCGTGTTTCAAGTTGAGAAATCGGTTTCCGGTGTATTCACCCCCCCCCTCTATACCTGAACGTGCTCTCGGGACCAACAATTGGTATCAGAGCAGGAGTTCTATAAGACTCTTGTTATCTTGAAACTGGTCTACTTGAACGAATCCGGAAAAACGTTTTCACTGCATATTATTCTACACTCATATCATTATTCATCATGACTGATATGTCAGGTATAAGGATGGTACCCATGTTCTCAGTAGAGAACTATGGTGTATGGCGGGTCAGAATGGAGGCTCATCTGACTTCCCTTCACGACAGCATGACCGAAGTACTTGAGGAAGGACCTATCGTTCCTATGATAGATAGTGTCGTAACTCATGATCAAACAGCTGGAGGAGGAATGGTGACCGGAAAGAAGATTCTCAAGGACAGAAGTCTCTTCACCCCTGAGGAGAAGAAACTTCATAACTTAGACCGAGTCGCCAGGAATGCCATACTAACCACCTTAAGTGATTCTTATCTCGGCAGGGTTCAGGAATGCAAGACAGCTAAGGAACTCTGGGATGCTCTAGCGCTACTGAGTCGGGGGACTCAGAAGATCAAAGCCAACAAACTTGCGCTGGAACTCCAAAAGCTGGAGAGTTTGTCTCTCATGCCCGGAGACACCATAGAACATCTCAGCGTCAGATTCACGAATCTGATGAACTCCATCAACGGGCTGGGAAAGACATTCTCCAACCGAGAAATGAATCTCAAAATATTGAGGGCACTGCCAGACGGTCATTGGACTCCTTTTGCTACATTATTACGATATTCTAACTTAGATATTGTTACTTCTGACCATATCTTTTCAGAACTTCAAGCAGAGGAATTCGAGTTTGACAGACCTCAACGAAAGCAACGAGCTGAAGCTGACACCAAAATTGACCATGCCTTCAAAGCATCAGTCAACATAGCGTCTCCTACGTCAAGTAAGACTGAACCTTCACTCAACAACATACAAGAAGGAAGTATCGCTCAGAAGTACGCACTGCTTGCCGTAAAATATCGGAGGAAGGCGGCGCGAAAAGTGACTAAGGCCTATCGAGAATCGAAAGGTAAGTCCGAATACACGCCTAAACGCACTCCCGACACGCATACTTCGAATGCGAAAAGAGGGATGACTCAACTCCATTAAAAGACAAAGCAAAAAGCAAAGAAGAAAGAGTCATTACCCGCTAAAAGCGCAAGAAGCCGGGACACTATCGCATATGGCCGTCCCGAGCTCGCAGTACCGAACGAGCAAGCACGAAAAGCAAGGAGAGAGAAATTCGCCAAGAAGAGACAAGCATACATAGCTGGTGAACTCTCGGACGACTCGAAAGAAGTCAACTCCTTCATGGATTCATCCGATGATGAAGCGGCTTTCATGGCCCTAGAGCTTGAAGGCGAAGAAACGCTGGCAAAAGTGTCTAAGGGCGGGGAGAAGAGGATGAGGTAAACTCTCATGAACTATTTAACTCTCCTTCACACTGCACACACGACATCGCTTTCGGGAGCGGACGAGAATACGGACGTCGGTACAGCCGTATGAAGAACTTCTAGACGAACGGATTCGGATGAGTCCCGTAGCTCGGTAAGACTCTTCGGGGAGATGGATACCCCGAAAGTGGAGAATCAGAGACTTTCTCAAGAGAGTCAGGTTGCTACTGATTCTGAAGGACTTGTGTTGAGACTCAGGGAGGAGATAAACTCTCTGATGGCCAAGTCTCAGCATCAAGAAGATCAGATCTCAGTTCTGACCAAGGACTTAACTCAGAAAGATACTGGACCGAGTCTATCGAAGCAACAACTATCGGGACTTCGAGGCCGAGCACGATACACCGAAGAAAAGTGATGATGTGCCGGAGGAACCCGATGACTGAGCGGTACATGGGCGCTGAAAAGAAGCTGGAGGCTATGCTAGCAAGTAACAAGCCCAAGCACTGCAAGGAAGGACTTCGTTTCAGCCAAGGTGCTTCCTCATCTGCCCCCGTCCACTCAGAAGTGCGACTTGCTGATAGGTTTGTTCAAGGGGAGACAATCAATGCAAACATACTGAACACTCTAGCCAAGAACAAACAAAAGATGAAGGCACCTCATCCTACACATCAGCATTCTGGCCAAAAGATTAGCACCAAAACACCCCAGTTCAATCAAGGGGGAACCAGCAAGCCAAAGTGGGCTGATCAGTATGGACCTCCTCAGCTGACACATCCTGCTCAGTATGGGTCATACTATTATGATCTTATAGTCAGAAAAGTATCCAAGAGTCAGAAGAAGAAGAAAATCGCACAAAAGGCAAAGGTCAGCAGTCCACCAACTCAGAAGATCCGGACTCCTGAACCAGAAAAGCTTAAGAAGTCAGTATCGACCAGTCCAGTGGTCAAATACGTTGACTCAAGTGGAAAGAAGTTGTCTGAGACCACCAGGGTCGTAAGACAAATATGGGTTACCAAAAACTAACATCTAAGGACCCAAAATCAAAATAAAGGGCACCTGAATATAATTCTGTTTTGTAGGTGCACAAAGACCCATGGTATGTGGACAGCGGATGCTCACGACACATGACATATCAAAAGAGTCTGCTGAAGAATTATATCCCTGAAGAAGGACCCAGAATTGAGTTTGGAGACAATGCTAAAGGCTACACAAGAGGATTTGGAACACTCAACATTGGAACTGCCAAAGTTCCAAGAGTATCATATGTTGAAGGACTTCAGCACAACCTTCTCTCTGTTAGTCAATTTTGTGATAACTCGAATAGAGTGATATTTACCGCTGGTTTCTGTGATGTCATTGATAAATCCACAGGGAAAACAGTGTTATCAGGTTCGCGCAAGAAGAATATCTATGTGGCTGACTGGAACTCAGCTGAACCTGAAGCTTGTTTGTTAGCGAAGAACGACAACCGAACGGGGTGGCTGTGGTACAGGAGACTTTGCCATCTCAACTTCAAGACGCTTAACGAACTAGCAAGAAACACTCTAGCAAGAGGACTGCCGAATGAAGTATTCAGCAAAGACACTCAGTGTGAAGCATGTCTGAAGGGAAAGCAAACAAGGAATCAAAATCCACCTGTTCCATCTCCTTCCACTGATGGAATCCTTCAGCTGCTACATATGGATTTGTTCGGTCCAGTCTCTCCAGTGACGATCAGAGGCAAGAAATATGCTTTAGTGGTCATCGATGACTACTCGCGTTACACTTGGGTCATATTCATTGCCAACAAGTCTGACGCCAAAACAGAGTTACCAAGGCTTCTGAAAAGGCTCAGTGTCGAGAAGAACACCAAAATTATCAAAATCCGTTCTGACAAAGGAACTGAGTTCCTTAATTCTATGATGGAGGAGTTCTGCAAAGCAGAAGGAATAGAGCATGAGACATCGGCTGCTCGCACACCTCAGCAAAATGGAGTTGTTGAACGAAAGAACAGAACTCTCAAAGAAGTAGCTAGAACTCTACGCGCAGACTCAGGACTCCCAGCCAAATTCTGGGCAGAAGCCACTGGTACTGCTTGTTACACACAAAATCGTTCTCTACTGACAAAGCAACATAAGAGAACACCATATGAACTATGGAACAGCAGGAAACCTTCTCTATCCTATTTCCATATTTTTGGGTGCTCGTGCTTTATCCACAATAATGGGAAAGATCAGCTGAAAACTTTTGATAGCAAGTCAGACTAGGGAGTATTCTTAGGATACTCTCGGGTCAGCAAAGCTTTCAGAGTATTCAACTATCGAACCCTTTGCGTGGAGGAAAGCCCTCATGTTGTTTTTAATGAGTTTGCTACTGAAGAGAGGAGTAATAACTCTAATTCTGAATCTAAGGACATCAGTAAGCAGCTACAGGATCTAAGCCTAAAAGACAAAGTTGAAAAGATCCAGCTTTGTTGGGATGATGATTCAGATGAGGAAAATGAAGACAAGTCTACTGAATCTCAACCAACAGTAGATATAGCTGAGCCGATTGATTCTCCTTAATAGAATCAATCCCAGGTAACTCAGGTCGGTGAAGAAACCCCGGAGGTAACTGAGACCACTACTGAGAATAACAACTCAGGGGGAACATCTATTAGTGTTCCCGAGCCGAATGCCCCCGAACCTCGGTGACTCGATAGATCACACTCTCATTACTGAAATGCTTCAATCTCATAATAGTACAACTGAAATGCCTAACTCACCTACTATCTGTGTTGAACAAATTTCAGATGAAGAACTGAAACATCGTAGATCGTGGCTGGACGCTCACACTGCTGATCTGATTATTGGAGATCCCTCAGCAAGAGTAAAGACAAGATCCAGATTCTGTCAAGGAGATAGCGCCCTATATTCCTGCTTCTTGTCTATTGACAAACCTCAGACGATTGAGGATACACTGAAAGATGCTGACTGGATCATAGCTATGCAGGAGGAGCTGAATCAGTTCACAAGAAACGACATTTGGGAGCTTGTTGATAGACCCCGGCATCAACATGTTATTGGAACAAAATGGGTCTTCAAGAACAAGCGGGATGAAAACAACGTCATAATAAGGAATAAAGCAAGACTCATGGCGAAAGGCTACTGTCAAGCTGAGGGAATAGATTTCGATGAGACTTTCGCTCCAGTTGCAAGATTGGAGGCAATTAGACTATTCCTGGCCTACGCAACACATCAAAGATTCAGAGTCTATCAAATGGATGTGAAGTCTGCGTTCCTGAACGGCGTACTGAAAGAAGAAGTCTACGTGGAACAACCGCCCGGCTTTCAGCAGGGACATCAGGTTTATAGACTCAGAAAGGCTCTGTATGGGTTAAAACAAGCACCCAGGGCTTGGTACGATACCCTATCTGAGTTTCTTCTTCAGAAAGGTTTTCAGAAAGGGACAGTAGACCGCACTCTATTCAGCATTCGACTGGAAGATGATCTACTAATTGTGCAGATCTATGTAGATGACATTATATTTGGATCTAAGAATGTCATCATGTACCAACAATTTGAAAAGATGATGAAGGACAAATTCGAGATGTCAATGATGGGAGAAATGAACTACTTCCTCGGTTTCCAAGTCAAACAATCTGAAAAAGGGATGTTCATTAATCAAGGCAAATACATTCGAGACCTCATCAAAAGATTCGGTTGCACATCCGGCAAACCTATCAAGATCGCGATGAACACAAACATGAAAATTGATCTTGATAAGGAGGGAGTATCAGTAGACCAAACTGAATTTCGTGCTACAATTGGTTCTTTATTATATTTAACAGCTACTCGTCCTGACATAACTTATACTGTAGGTGTCTGTGCTCGATTTCAGGCGAATCCAAAGTTGAGTCACATGGACTCAGCAAAGAAGATTCTCCGCTATCTAAGAGGAACACCTGACATGGGTTTATGGTATCCAACTGATGATAATATAGAACTAACTGGTTACTCTGATGCTGACTATGCAGGATGTAGAATTGACCGAAAGTCAACTTCAGGAACGTGTCAGTTCCTTGGCAGTAAGCTGTTGTCATGGTTTTCAAAGAAACAGCACTCAGTAGCCACATCAACTACTGAAGCTAAATACATGGCTGCCAGAAGTTGCTGCGCCAAAATCCTTTGGCTGAGACAACAGCTACGAGACTATGACGTCATTCAGAATGAAGTGCCAATCTTCTGCGACAGTACCAGTGCCATTGCAATCATTCAGAACCCTGTACTTCACACAAGATGCAAGCACGTGGACATCAGACATCACTTCATTCGTGACCATGTCGAAAAGAAGGATATCAGGATGGAAAAGATACATACTGACCATCAAAGGGCTGATATACTGACCAAGCCTCTAGCTGAATCCAGATTCAGAGAATTTTCAGTAGAGCTAGGTCTGCTGGACCCTACTGACTCGAGTCAGTAAGAGGTTTCAGGAGAGGAGCATTCAATAAGGGGGAATGTTCACTCTCAGTATTGATTAAATTCAGTACATAGAGACTCAGCAACCATCTACACGAGGTATCAGCTGACTACGATGTTCCGCTGACAGGTTTGCGTATCTCTACTCAGTAATAACTAATAGAACTGTAATATGCACTTATTGCTCAAAATCAGCATCGTATTTAATATCTCAAGGATTGTCACAACCATATCCCAGGCCCATGAGCTCAGACTCAACTCTATCCAGACGGCCTTGGAAGATAAGGTTGAGGCCAAGCTGAAAGAGTTCAAGGCCGCAGCTAACCATTCTCACAAATTATACAAGGATGAACTGATTACTGAGAAGAATGAGCTGCACGAGGCGCAGACTAAAATCCACTCCAGACTTGATGAGCTATCAGCCTCGTATAACAGCGTGAACACCAAGGTACTAGCTCCTACCCCGGTTGGAATTGCTGATGCCAAAAAGGGGGAAAAGAAGTCCTAGACAACTGTACCTAAGAAATTCCAGGATGATAAATCTAAGGGGGAAGAGAAAGCTCAAAAGACCAAGGAGCAGTATCGAAGTCTTCGAAGAAGACAAGGTCGATAGAAGGAGCAAGCTCGGTCTAGCATTAACCGCTCCTACTGAACCGACTGGTGAGGCCCAGGATGTCTCAGCTGGAATCTCAACAGGGACTGGCCCAAGCGGTTCAGGATCCAGTGAACAAGCAACTCAGGCAACCCAAACTCCTCTAGACATAATCAAAGAGGTTGCTCAGTATGCTGAGGAAGAGGATTCTGAAGAGGAAGAGGCACCACTCCCACCTCCAGTTGAAGGAAAAGGTAAGAAGATCTTAAAACTCCCCACCCCTCCCTCCAAGAAGACTAAGAGGTATATCAATAAGGAGGAGGAGGCTCAGATAGCAGCCGATGAAAGGTTGGCTAGGGAGATAGCCGAAGCTGAAGCAGCCAACAAGCCTAAAGTGAAAACAGTAAAAGTAAAGACAAAGGCCCCAACTCGCGGCGGAAAGAAGTCAACAACGACTAGGTTGCCTCCCAGACAGCTGACACTTCAAGATGATGACGATAGGGAGCAGCAACAACAGCAGAAGGACACTGAGAAGCAAGGTACGTCCAAAGAAAAATCAAGTACCCATGCTGAATCAGAAGATCAGTCGCCTCGCAAGCCCTCCTACACAACTGCAAAAGAACAGGATGCTGAGATAAAAGCCATCTTTGCTCAGATGGATCGGTACCTGTATAGAGGAGAAGAGGCGAGACAGATTGAAGCTGCCAGAGAGAGAATCCATATGGCAGACTTAAAAGCACTCAGAGTCCGAACTGAACAAGATGCCAGACTGAGGGTTCCTTCCGAAGCTGACATTCCATACAGATATAGGAAGTTCAGGAAACCAACAGATATGAAGATACATAGATGGCCAAGGACTGATGAGTGGATGCAAGCTCAGTACACTCAGAGATGGGAGTAACTGAAGATAGAGTTCATTAAGAGGAATTATTTCTGGAGATTCTGGTCAGACAAGGCAAAGGTTGATGCCTATGTTGAATGGATGATGAGGACTGAACCTGACTTGTATGTCTACATGCAGAATGCTGTGAAAGGGAATATTGAAGTCCGAGTCCCTGAACCTAGAATTCTGCCACCACCGAGAAGACTTGATGATTCTATGCACTATGGTGTGATTGAGAAAGAAGTAAAGGATGCTGCCAGAGCCAGATCTCTCTCGAAGACGAGCCAGCAGACTTTGCTGAATTTTTGAAGCTAAGGAAGATTACCTACAGGATGTATGGACTGCCCCTTCCCGAGACTCAATCGCAAGATTTCAAGGATAGGATCGAGCAGTACAAGCGCTCCTAGATCTTAGATTCTTCTTTAACTTTCCTAGCTTAGAAAGAGATGTAATGTACTAAACTTTCTCACATTATATATATACATCTCTCTTTTGGCTTCGACAATATCTTATTGTCTATATAAGCCATGTTCTGTTTTATACTTAACACTCAGAATCACTGAAGTGATTACTAACTCACACACTCACTGTGCATATTCTTTGTCAGTAGCTGCTGAGATTCTGATAGACTAGTTATTGTGATATAAAGGGAAATTGTGAAGACAGGGATATGCTTAGTCTCAATATTCTGACTCCTTGCTCTGCTCCCTTTAGTAGTCTAGAACTTGAAGAACAACTCCGCTGAACCTACTTGTAAAATTGTAAGGAGCTCTGTTTCTGAGTAGTTTAGTGTTAGTTAGCATAGATGGTGTTAGGTTTTGGCATCATCAAATAGGGGGAAATTGTTGGGTGATGATTCTATCCTCAGCACTGTAATACATAGTGGGAAATGACTCTATCTTCCGTACTGATACGCGCTCAGTAGGCTTATGCTCTGAGTGAATCTATGAAGATTTGAAGATCCCAAAACCCTATCTTGATTGGTGAACCATTTCGTTGTAATTGTTTCTCTGAGGGTTCAGACTCAGTAGACACTCTGCTCTGGTTCAGGCGTTCAGTAGATTATCAGCCTCGGCACTGGATGTAGAAGACTCGGTAAATCCTTGGACTCGGCAGGAGCAAGATATCGAATAGAGTCAGTAGAACTGAACTCAGCAGGAGTAGTTCACTGTACTCAGAGCTGATCTTCAATAAAGCCATCTCAGCATATTTGCTAGTGAATCAAAGATCAGACTCAGCAACGGCCAGACAGTCTTCTGAACTGTCAGATCTTTTGAATGACAATCAGCATAGTCAAATACGAGGAAGAGAGAAGTCAACTTCAGTATGCCTCGAAGTTTGTTCTGTCTCAACTGCTTTGTAAACCTCGACGAATGACAAGCAGACACCTGTCCTATACCTACTAAAGCTGCAAGTCAACAACTTTCCAGAAAAGGAGAGAAAGGACACTGTCACTCTACTTCAAAAGAGCCGTTAGCTACCAAAAGAGAGAGAGTAAGGGATTGATGAGTCAATTTCGTACCTATTTATTTCTGTCCGAAAGGGTCTCTTAACTGTGCAAGTGAGACATATTTGTTGGCAGATATGCAGGAAATGGGCTGATTTGGCGTGACACTTGGAGATGAGGTGGCGATGCGAATTACAGCTGGAATGGCGATATTTTGAGCGGTTTTTGGCCGAGAAAGGAAGGAGAAAAGAAGAAGGAAAAGAAAGGAAAGAGAGAGGAAGGAAAGGAGAAGGATAAGGAAGGATTAGATATTTCCATATCTATCAAGATCCTTTCCTTATCCTACAAGAAACCCTAGATATGATCTAGAGGGTTATATAAAGAAGAGGAAGCACGAAATTTAAAGGACTTTGGACAACTCTACACACCGTGCCTACCTTTCCTCAACTCGAAGACTCATCCTTTTCATTCCGACAAGTTACCGCCGCCGCCGAGCCATTGCCGAAGACAAATCACCGCCGCCGAAGCCAAACCACCGCACCATCGACGAGAAGAACTCAACAATCAAACTTACCGATCCACTTCATGCAGCAGTAGTTTAAGATGATGAAACAAACACTTCTATTTCAGTTTTTCTTATGTTCAAACATTAGTTAATTTCGTTTCTTACTTTTCGTTTGTTTCGAGAGACCGAGGACTATCGGGACTCTTAATCTAGTTTCAAGTTGTGTTTAAATTCAGTTTGTGTTTAGTTTAAAATTGGTTCGTGTTCGTTTTTAGTTTTTAGATAGTTAAATTTACTTTAATTTAGTTTTCGTGCATGCTACGGTTAGGGTTACAAATGATGCATGTTCTGCTTTCGCGGGTGTCTTATCTCGTGCGATCGGGACGCGTTTCATGAGTAGCTAAACTTTTAGTGGTCCGACATAATATAAAACGCACAAGTGAACAGTACATGAGGCTTAGGTGCTGATAATTAATCAAAGGGTTTTGGGTTAATTCTGATTTATTTAATCTGGCTAGTAATTTAGGCTTGATCACCCTAGGTTGCCAGTCTGTAGCTAACTTAGTACTTCCATCGTTTCTCGTGGAATAAGGCTAGGTAAATAGCAAAATTATTCGAAAGAGTAGTTGGATTAAACCGGTAGGAGACTATTAGATGCCCACCATATGAGTAGGCTCCTATACTAGGCTCCCTTAGTTTGATAAAGCTGTTTAGCTATTAAATCTATTGATTGCCCAACAACGTAGGTTGTAGCTAAATTAGGGAAGTAGCCGTTTCTATGCCCAACATGGCGGTTACCGACTAAGTAAGTGGGAGTGAGGATTACGCAGTTTAAGTTACGGTAATCTATAACTAGTTGATCCATGAGATTAATTCATTTTATGTGCCAAGGATTGGAATTACGTGTGTGTGAATATTCTGCTGGACCCATCTCTTATCTGCTTAGTTAAAACAGTTTTATTTCAGTTTCAGTTTTTCGCAATTTATTTCAGTTTTAATAAGTTCTTAGTTGAGTTAAAAACTAACCAAACCCAAGATAAGTCGGAAAATAATATGTCTAGTCCTCCGTTCCCTGTGTTCGATACCCTGTAAACTATACTGATATAATTCTCTATTTTTGCAGGATTATTTGGTGCAATACAGTGATCACCAAATTGGCGCCGTTGCCGGGGAACGGTGTTATCTAGTTTTATTGTTTTCTACTTATCTTTTTGATCTTTTAAGCGTTGCATGAGCAGGTCTTCCAACCCTAACCTCATATTTGATCCAGAGGTCGAGAAAACAACAAAGAGGAATAGGAAGAGGACAAAGCTGCAAAAGCAACAGATTCTGTCCGAGGCAGAAAACGTCTTAACTGCCCAGACAGGAGACAGAACAGACGCCGGTGATCAGACCAGCGACTCTGAACCAGAAACTGTTAGGTTCGACAAAACACTGCACAATACTCTAGTAACTAGCTCATAATCAGAGGAGGAAGAGATGGAGGACGAAGTGCACAATCCACAACCCTTGAGGATGAATACCGGATCGCTTGACATGGGAGCGGACCTTCCCGATCCAATCCAAATCACAACTACTGAACTAATCGATGTCAAGCTGAACATGGTCGCTGCCATGCCAAAGTTCTATGGGAGAACGAACGAGAACCCAAATTCCTTTTTGGCCTTGTTCAACCAAGTCTGCAATCTGCACAGGCAAGGCAATCTGGACGCTTTCAAGCTCAAGGCCTTTCCATTTACTCTTCAAGATGGAGCACAAGCATGGTTCTCAAGTCTAAAGCCAAACACGATAACAACGTGGGCCCAGATGCGTACAATTTTCTTGAAGAAATACTTCCCGCAGTCGAAGACAAATGCATTAAAGAAGCAGATTTCCGGGATTGCTCAAGAACTCGACGAAACTTTCGGCGCATATTAGGAGAGATTTGGACGACTTATCGATAGTTGTCCGAACCATGGCTATTCGGATGTGGAGCTTCTACAGATTTTCTATCAAGGGATGACAGACGAAGCAAAGGCCATGGTTGACATCGGTCTAAGAGGGAATTTCCATACAAGCCTCTACGAAGATGCAAGATATATAATCGAAGGGCTTGCGGAGTCTACCTCGCAATATAAAGGGCCAAGACCAACAAGGAGAGCTGTAAATTGGTCTCATTCCGACTACATGGATGAGATCGATAATAAAGTGGAGGCAAAATTCAGCTTGTTGCAAGATAAGCTCGACTTGATACTCAAGCAGAACGCTCCTGCTTCAAGTCGGTCAAATGCCGATCATGCATGTGGAGCATGCAGAGAAAAAGGGCATATGTCGCTACAATGTCCGGGAGAAGAAGTAAACGCCGCTGGAAATTGGAGCGGGTAACAAGGGGTTGATCCGAACCTCCGTTGAAAGCAACCAGAAGAGCATTTTCAACCGAGAAATCCGCCTCAAACCCAATTTTAGCAACCATACCAGCAGCAACAAGGCTATCAGCAGCCGTATCAACCTCCTAATCAGAATAATTATCAGCAAACGTACAGACCCCCGCATCAAAGGCAGTTTCAGCGAAGAAATGTCCACTGAGCAAGCGAGCCCTTTAGAAAAGCTTTTGGCCGAAATGGTTTCTTCGCAGAAGGACACCACCGCATTTCAACAACAAATGCAGCGGGAGATCAACCAGACAAAGAAGGATCAACAAGCTACAATGGAGAATTTGACTAAGCAGATGGATAAGCTAAATTCTGCCATTCAGGAAATAAAGACTTCTCAAGGACAACTTCCAGCTCAAACTCAGCAAAACCCGAATGCCCATAACTGCAATCAGATTATGCTGCGTGGAGGGAAGGAACTACCTGGCACAACTGTACAGGTGAGACAACCAGAGAAGTCAGCAGAAAAGTCAGCAGAGAAGAAGAAGGCTGCAGAACAACCTCTACCATCAGAAAGTTCGAAGGAGCAGTATGCTGAAGATCCAGAACAAGAAAGAGATGAGGAGGACGTCCAGACTGGCCAGTCAGAGCATGAAAATCTGATTCCGCCACCCTTTCCCGAAGCTTTGGAAAGGAAGAGAACGCCAAACAAGGAAAGTATGGATTACATGAAGTTGTTCGAGAAGTTGGAGATTAATATCCCTTTCCCTGAAGCCGTAAAGATCCCCAAGTTCGGCAAATTTGTGAAGGATTTCATCGCTGGAAAAGTTCCCAAGTCTGGTAAGGTTTTATTCGATCACACAGTATCGGCAATTATACGAAAAATGCTTCTCGCTAAATGTGCCGACCCAGGTATGTTCACACTTCCATGTCTGATGGGTGATGTCATGATTAAGCAAGCCATGTGTGATCTAGGTGCATCTATAAATGTTATGCCTTTATCTGTATATAATCAGTTGGTAGGAGCTGAGTTAATATCCACTAAGGTGATTATTCAATTAGCGGATAGGTCATGCATTGCTCCAATTGGTTTACTTGAAAACATTTTGGTCAGAATCAACAACTTTGTCTATCCGGCTGATTTCTATGTAATTGACACAAATGATAGGCAAGTTGAAGTTATCAAGGGAGTGTTATTAGGTAGGCCGTTTTTAAAGATCGTAAAAGGCAATAATTAATGTGGATTAGGGTTCGATAAGTGTAGCATACCATAATGAAACTTATGTTCATAGGATATCTGAAGCACTTAAGAAGCCCTACGATCATGAAAATGAGAATGCTTTTTCTACTGACTCCATTGATGCAATTGTCCAAGAATATCTTGAGACGTATGTGGTGCAGGACAAAATGGAAGTCACCTTGACTCAAGGACTGACCGAATCAGACCTCGAAGGTATGAGGGACGAAGAGATCAGAGAGAGCATCTCGGCTTTATATGTAACTCCAGAATTACAAACTGTCGGCAGCATGTCTCATCTGCCCAGCCAGGACGCTTCTGAAAAGCTGCTGCCGTCGATCATCAAGGCACCAAAGCTTGAACTTAAACCACTTCCAACAAACCTGAAGTATGTCTATCTGGGAGATAATGAGACGCTGCCCGTCATCATTAATAAAGAACTTGATGAAAATCAAGAGAAGACGTTGTTGGAGATTCTGAAGAAGCATAAGAAAGCAATAGGATTGACTTTAGCCGACATCACCGGCATAAGTCCAGACATTTGCCAGCACTCTATCCTCATGGAGCCGGATAGCAAACCTTTCCGAGACCATCAAAGAAAACTAAATCCGAACATGAGGGAGGTCATGCTGAAGGAAGTATTGAAGCTCTTATCCATGGGGATTATCTATCCCATATCGGATAGCAAATGGGTAAGTCCCGTACACGTTGTGCCCAAGAAGTTCGGATTCCAAGTTGTCGAGAATGAAAAGAACGAATTGGTTCTGGTACGCTTAGTGACGGGATGGCGCATGTGTATCGATTATAGGAAGCTCAATGCGGCAACTCGAAAGGACCATTTCCCGCTTCTATTTATCGATCAGATGCTCGAGAGACTTGCGGGGCAAGTCTATTTTAGCTTCTTGGACGGCTATAGCGGCTATTTTCAAATCCAAGTGCGAGAGGAAGATCAAGATAAGATGACATTTACATGTCCCTATGGAACTTTTGCTTACCGAAGAATGCCATTTGGATTATGCAATGCGCCGGACACCTTTCAAAGGTGTATGATGAGCATATTCTCGGACCTCATCGAGATGTGCATAGAGGTCTTCATGGACGACTTCACCGTCTATGGTGACTCTTACACTTCGTGCTTGAAGAACCTCGACAAAGTCCTAACTCAATGCGTTGAGAAGAATTTGGTATTGAACTACGAGAAATGCCATTTCATGGTGACCGAAGGAATAGTGCTCGGTCACGTTGTCTCTAAAAGAGGAATAGAGGTCGACAAGGCAAAAGTGGAGGCCATCGCGAAGTTGCCATATCCGACAAGTCCAAAGGAAGTTCGTGGTTTCTTAGGACACGCCAGCTTCTATCGGCGTTTCATAAAGGATTTCGCAAAAATCGCTCAGCCCCTAACAAATCTACTTCACAGAGATGTCGAGTTTGATTTCAACACTAAATGTAAGGAGGCCTTCACTATCCTTAAAGACAAGCTTACAACAGCTCCTGTGATGCAAGCCCCGGACTAGAACAAGCCATTCGAGATTATGTGCGACGCTTCGACCGTGCGATCGGGCAACATCTTTGGGACAAAAATCTAGAAAAGAAAGCCATGTGATTTATTATGCGTCCCAAGACATTAAATCCAAGCACAATGCAACTATTCCACCACGGAGAAGGAGCTGTTAGCTATCGTCTTTGCCTTCGACAAGTTTCGATCATATTTACTTGGCTTGAAGATCATTGTGTATACCGATCATGCTGCCGTCAAGCATCTCCTTGCCAAGAAGGAATCAAAGCCGAGACTTATCCGATGGATTCTTCTCTTACAAGAATTTGATTGGGAAGTTAAGGACAAGAAAGGAGCTGAAAATCATGTGGCAGATCACTTGAGCCGATTGATTCAAAACGATGATGGAAAGCTAATTAAGGAGACTTTTCCTGAAGAGCATTTATATGCTATACCTGAGACGGTTTCCAGTCTTGCCAAGCTCCTGCCCGCTCAGTGTTTTACGATTGGAGTCCACAAGGTGTCTCAGCTGCCCAGTCAAGACAACTCTGAAGCAGAACTGCTGAAAACCGTAGGTAATAGTTCTAAATTACCTTGGTATGCTAATATTGTGAATTTCTTGACCTCTAAGCAGCTTCCACCCGAGTTCACTCATGCCCAAAAAGCAAAATTGAAGAGCGAGTGTAAGCAGTATTTCTGGGACTCTCCAATCCTTTGGAAAATGGGAGTTGATCAAGTGATCCGAAGATGCATTCCGGAAGAAGAGCAAGGCGACATCCTATTCCATTGTCATTCGTCCGCTTATGGAGGACACTTCGGACCAAAACAAACCGCAAGGAAAGTGTTAGATGCGGGTTTCTTTTGGCCGAGCCTACACCTTGATGCATATAAGTACTATAAGTCATGTGCACGTTGCCAAATGACCGGGGATATATCTATGAAGGATGAAATGCCCCAAAAGCCTTTGAGATTTTGTGAGATATTTGACGTATGGGGTATGGACTTCATGGGTCCATTTCCTAGTTCAAGGGGTAACGTGTACATTTTACTTGCCGTTGATTATGTCTCTAAATGGGTTGAGGCAAAGGCTACAAAAACTAATGACTCTAAAGTGGTTGCAGGGTTTCTTCGAACTAACATCTTTTGCAGATTTGGTGTACCAAAGGCCATCATAAGTGATCGAGGAACATATTTCTGCAACCGTACCATCGAGTCATTGATGAAGAAATATGGAGTAGCCCATCGAGTTTCTACCGCTTACCATCCACAAACGAATAGGCAAGCTGAAGTGTCAAATCGGGAAGTGAAGTCTATTTTGGAGAAGACAATCAATCCGTCAAGGAAAGATTGGAGTATGAAGCTGGATGATGCCTTATAGGCTTATCGAACAACCTATAAAACTCCACTAGGTATGTCTCCATATAGATTAATTTTCGGGAAATTATGTCACTTGCCTGTACAGATGGAACACAAAGCCTGGTGGGCGGTACATAAAGTTAATTTGGATCTGACCGAAAGTGCGAAGGAGAGGAAATATCAGCTTCAAGAGCTTGAAGAAATCCGGTTAGAATCCTATGATGCAGCTATGAGATACAAAGACCGCACAAAGGCGTTGCATGATAAAATGATCCGTATGAAAACTTTTGAAGTAGGCCAGCTTGTATTGCTCTACCAATCACGCCTATGCATTATGCCCGGAAAGCTCCGCTCAAGATGGATAGGTCCATTCCGGGTGTGTTCTGTCTGGCCAGGTGGGGCAGTGGTGATATATAAACTGGACTCAGACGAGACTTTCACTGTCAATGGTCATCGCCTGAAGATTTATCATGCTGCTGCAATGATGGAAGTTGTGGACGAGCAAAGCTTGTCCATTCCCTCATATATTTGACTCTATGAGGAGAAGGTCTAGCCGAAGACTCTAAAGAGAGGCGCTTCCGGGAGGCAACCCGTTATTTTCCGATTTTCTTTGATTTCGTATTTTTTTTAGTTAGATTTAATGTTTGGTGTTGTTTCTTGTATTTTTCAGAATTTTGCTAAGTATGAGATGTGGTTTCAAGTGCAAAGAAAAAAGAATTGGAGGAGTAAAGATAAGAAGAAGAAGACTAGGGGTCTTAATCGCTATTTTCAAAAATATCAAAGGACCCAATTGTAGTAGGGGAACGACTTTCAGGGACTCAATTGCATAAAGGAAGAACATTTGGAGTCAATTAAAGTTGAGAAGAAGTTGGGGGCGAAATTGAAAAGTAGGAGGGACCAGATCTCTTAACTGTATAACTGAGAGGACTTGATTGCAAAATTCATATGTATAAAAGGAGGGAAAGGGACCGAACCCTACCACTTATTACTATTCAAATCCCTTCCCTCCCAAAAATTCGCCACCCACTACTTCTCTCTCTACAACTACCTTCTTCTCCAAGACTCCTCCCCACTGTACAACCAAGAGATCACCGCCATGGCTCTGAAGAAGAAGAAGTCTGGCCTGACCGCTGCCGCCCGATGGTTCGCAATCGTCCAGTCCGCCCCCGAGACGCAACATCGCCGTGATGCCGCCGCTGCTCACCGGGATCCCGCACCAACTCCGGTAGTTCCTCTACTTGAACATGAACCGGCACCTCCGGAGGAGTTCGCATATGTGGAACCGGCTCCGCAGAACATGGAAGTTGAAGCCGGATCTAATTATGCCACGGAGTCTACTTCTTTGCCAAAACCGCCGCGACGAAGGTTACGAAGGCACACGGGCGCTGCTACTTTGCAAAAACCGCCGCGAGTACGGACACCCGAGCCGACGCCTCAACCAACACTCGAGCCGACGCCTCCACCATCTCCACCACGTCGTTCGAGGGTAAGAAAACCGAGAGCAAGCCATACGGATGGTGCTTCTTCCTCCAATCCGCCGCCTCAATCTCCTAAAGATCTCTACGAGTGGTTGTCGTTCCTTGCATTTCAACATCCACCACCACCACTCACCTACTATGAGAGCGTTAATTGGAGAGAAAGCTTAAGAGGGGAGTTGCCGAGCCAAGAGGAAGGAGACTCGGACTATAAGTCTGATGATCATGATGGGAATTTCGAAGACGACTTCAACATGAACTACTTATCCCTTGCCGATTCCGAATCATCTTCGGCCCTTCCAAGCACGGCGGAGTATGGCAACCGGCTGGTTGTCCGTATCAATTCTCTGGCAGCCGTCCATGCTCTCTCACAATTTGAGATCGAGTACATGAATATGCGTCTACAAGAGCGCGAGGGTAAGGATTGCCGAAGTGGCCGACTACTAGCCGCACGTTTCTTCGCGCAGCAGGTATCATTAGACCTTTCTTTCAATATTTTTGAAATGTTGGTTGGTCATGGTTGCTTGAATCGCATCACTATCCGTGTTACAAAGAGGTTGCAAATGAGTTCTTTAATACTTTTCATTTTGAGGGTGATAAAGATTTGGTGACACCTTGTATTGAGTTTCGATTGTTTGGGGGTACTTATAATTTGTCTGTGGCCGAGTGGAATGCTAGACTAGGGATTTGTTCGTTTGATGACTATATGCTAGGGCATTTTGAGATGGGATTTCATGGTATACCGAGTAAGGATCCTAGCTATATTGGTTCACGGGCCGCGTGGAGGCTTCTCACCCCAAGCGACCATGATGAGTTTGTTACTTCCGGTTCCCATGTCAGTTTTATTGAGGATCCCGCCCTTTGCATTTGCCACCAATACTTAGCCCACAACTTGACTGGAAAAAGTACGTGTTATGAAAAGGTAAGTGCCAATGAATTGTATTTTCTATGGTGCATGGCTACTAGGCGCCTCATTAACCTACGTTGGTGGATTGCTCATAACATGTTCATAATTGCTAGTCACACCGTGCGTCATATGACTCTTTGCCATATTCTTGCTACGTTCATTGAACGTAACTTTGTCGTATATGATGCGGGTTATTTGACTAGGGTAGATCCACCATCTTTGTTTGATTGGAATTTGTTGAGGCACACTCGCCTCATTGTACCACTGCCTAACCGGGAGATCCAGGTTTTATCCACCGGGACCTCGTGTCTCGAGTGCCTTTACTTTTGCGGGATAGGATACAAAGGTGCACACTAAGGACGGATCTCGGATTCCCTTGGACGCCGAGTAGACCGCCTCCGCCGCACGCTTATGAACAGGCGCCTCGCCTCGCCCGTGCGAGGCGACCGGTGACTTTTCTTCCCCATTTTAGTTTTTTGTTTTGTGTCTTTTTGTTCTGTGTTTTGAGTCTGTTTTTATGTGTTTTTCATGTTCTTACACTTGATTGGGATCAAGTGTAAGGAGGGGGTGTTTCTTTTTCTTGTTTATTTTGTCTTTTGTCTTTAGTTTTCGTTTTTCTTACACTTGTTAGGGACCAAGTGTAAGGAGGGTGTTAGTGCGTTTATTTTGTCATGCCTTCTTCCTTGTTTTGTATTTTCTCTCTTGCTCGAGGGCGAGCAAGTTTTAAGTGTAAGGAGGGGGGTATTTTGTGTCGAAGCATGCTAAAATTTTTGATTTTTGAAGCGCCGTTTTTCTATGGTCCAGCTTGTCTTATTTGTGCTTTTATTTTCAATAAGCTTGCTTGTGGACTTTGTGAAGAGTAGATCTAGGCACGTGTATGCATGTAATTTGGGATGACGAAAAATAAACATTGTTGGATCGAAATTATATAACCACTCACTTAAATAAGATTTGAGCCTTAAAGTAGGACACTTCCTACTATTCCTTTGAGAGTGTTTATCCACAAAATCGCAATATGTTTGAGTCACTTGTGATAAGTGATAGGAGGCACTAGGGATTTTTAGCCACACGGCCGCGACAAAAATATTTCCGACCCTACATTATCCCTTAGTGAACTAATTTGAGCCTTGACCGTTTCTTTGATTTGAGTTAGTAAAAATTTTAGCCAAGGTTTTTTTAAACTTTCTCTTGACCCATGTTATTGCATGTTTTACGAACTCCTTGTGCATGATAGTTAAAATCTGAAGTGTATTACATATGTCTTCTACCTGCCCAGTATAGACTGCTGCAGAAAACCGATTGGATGAAAAGACTAAGTACAAAAAACTGCTCTACATAAGCAGAATTCATAGTGTCCTATCCGTACAGTTAAGACAGTTTGTGCCCAGCTGCTAAAAAAAGAAGCATATGCCACGAAAATATTCTCCAAAAAAAAAAAAATCTGAATTTGAGAAGTGGTAGAAAAGAAAGAGCATGGGTACGTAGTTGCAACATTGAAATAAATTTTCTAAGTGGCGGGAGTTTTACTGACTTGACTGCACAGGTGAGAGAGTATTATATGCATAACATTGAATCTGAATTTTAATGGAGCTTAGTACCCCTAGGACCCTTACCAACATCAATTTGTTTAAGTCCTAAGCCCCATTACAACCGAATGAGAAAGACCTCCTTGATATTGCTATTGTGATGATCTCTTATCGTGATTGCGTGGATTGTTTTTCTTTGAGTGGCTTAAACCGGACCTAGATTAGTTGAGTGTTGAGTGAAACTTGAGGAGATCCACATTGTTTAGATTTTGACCAAGTTGATATATGTGTGCTTAGTTTCAAAATTTGCATTGTCTACTTGTTGGATGAGATTATGATTGCATGGGTTTGACATTGCTTGGCTAGTGAATTGGTGCGGAGACTTTCGAATTGATTGGTATGGCTTCTTATCTTCGTTTTTTGAGTCCGTTGTCATTTTCTTCCATTCGTGTCGAGTCTTGTTTTTGTCTTGTTCGAGTCTTGAGTTTTTTTTTTTTGTGTCTTGGGTCTTGGGGAAGACCAAAAATAATTAGGTACTTATTTTTTGTTCTTCTTATACTCGAGGGCGAGTATAGCTCAAGTGTAAGGAGATTTGATGAGTCAATTTCGTACCTAATTATTTCTGTCCGAAAGGGTCTCTTAACTGT
Source organism: Lavandula angustifolia (assembly GCA_028984105.1). NCBI lineage: Eukaryota > Viridiplantae > Streptophyta > Magnoliopsida > Lamiales > Lamiaceae > Lavandula > Lavandula angustifolia. Next base: position 13,312,254 of record CM054808.1, read on the forward strand.
GCAGGTGAGACATATTTGTTGGCAGATATGCAGGAAATGGGCTGATTTGGCGTGACACTTGGAGATGAGGTGGCGATGCGAATTACAGCTGGAATGGCGATATTTTGAGCGGTTTTTGGCCGAGAAAGGAAGGAGAAAAGAAGAAGGAAAAGAAAGGAAAGAGAGAGGAAGGAAAGAAGAAGGATAAGGAAGGATTAGATATTTCCATATCTATCAAGATCCTTTCCTTATCCTACAAGAAACCCTAGATATGATCTAAAGTTTATATAAAGAAGAGGAAGCACGAAATTTAAAGGACTTTGGACAACTCTACACACCGTGCCTACCTTTCCTCAACCTCGAAGACTCATCCTTTTCATTCCAACAAGTTACCGCCGCCGCCGAGCCATTGCCGAAGACAAATCACCGCCGCCGAAGCCAAACCACCGCACCATCGACGAGAATAACTCAACAATCAAACTTACCGATCCACTTCATGCAGCAGTAGTTTAAGATGATGAAACAAACACTTCTATTTCAGTTTTTCTTATGTTCGAACATTAGTTAATTTTGTTTCTTGCTTTTCATTTGTTTCGAGAGACCGAGGACTATCGGGACTCTTAATCTAGTTTCAAGTTGTGTTTAAATTCAGTTTGTGTTTAGTTTAAAATTGGTTCGTGTTCGTTTTCAGTTTTTAGTTAGTTAAATTTACTTTAATTTAGTTTTCGTGCATGCTAGGGTTAGGGTTACAAATGATGCATGTTCTGCTTTCGCAGGTGTCTTATACGTGCGGTCGGGGCGGTTTCATGAGTAGCTAAACTTTTAGTGGTCCGACGAGAATGTAAAACGCACACGTGAACAGTACATGAGGCTTAGGTGCTGATAATTAATTGAAGGTTTCGGGTTAATTCTGATTTATTTAATCTGGCTAGTAATTTAGGCTTGATCACCCTAGGTTGCCAGTCTGTAGCTAACTTAGTACTTCCATCGTGTCTCGTAGAACAAGGCTAGGTAAGTAGCAAAATTATTCGAAAGAGTAGTTGGATTAAACAGGTAGGAGACTATTAGATGCCCAACATACGAGTAGGCTCCTATACTAGGCTCCCTTAGTTTGATAAAGCTGTTTAGCTATTAAATCTATTGATTGCCCAACAACGTAGGTTGTACCTAAATTAGGGAAGTAGCCGTTTCTATGCCCAACATGGCGGTTACCGACTAAGTAAGTGGGAGTGAGGATTACGCAGTTTAAGTTACGGTAATCTATAACTAGTTGATCCATGAGATTAATTCATTTTATGTGCCAAGGATTGGAATTACGTGTGTGTGAATATTCTGCTGGACCCATCTCTTATCTGCCTAGTTAAAACAGTTTTATTTCAGTTTCAGTTTTTTGCAATTTATTTCAGTTTAATAAGTTCTTAGTTTAGTTAAAAACCCAAAACTTGCGTGGTTGCTAACCAAACCCAAGATAAGTAGGAAAATAATATGTCTAGTCCTCCGTTCCCTGTGTTCGATACCCTGTAAACTATACTGATATAATTCTTTATTTTTGCAGGATTATTTGGTGCAATACAGCGATCACCAGGGATGATCGTCTCCAACGGATCTTTCCAAGACTCTTCTCTATAAATAGAGGGATCGTTTGAAATCTGAAGCTCAGTTCCTCTATCTGAACGTATTTTGACAATTTTGACAATTTTGGAACTCAGTTCCTCTATCTCCACCATGAAATTAAGGAACTCAGTTCCTCTATCTGAACGTATTTTGACAATTTTGGTGTTCTTCTTGACACTGAGCCTTTTCAGAAGCGTTGGTAACTCTATTTTGACGTCAGACTTGTTGGCAATAAACATGACCCATGTGTAGCGCGAGTAGTCATCAATGACCACTAATGCATACTTCTTGCCTCTGATCGTCACGGGAGAGACTGGACCGAAAAAATCCATATGTAGCAGCTGAAGGATTCCATCAGTGGAAGGAGATGGAACAGGTGGATTTTGTTTCTTTGTTTGCTTTCCCTTCAGACATGCTTCACACTGAGTGTCTTTGCTGAATACTTCATTCGGCAGTCCTCTTGCTAGAGTGTTTCTTGCTAATTTGTTGAGCGTCTTGAAGTTGAGATGGCTGAGTCTCCTGTGCCAAAGCCAACCCGTTCTTTGTCATTCTTCGCCAACGGACAAGCTTCGAGTTCATCCGAGTTCTAGTCAGCTACATAGATATTCTTCTTGCGCGAACCTGATAACACTGTTTTCCCTGTGGATTTATCAATAACATCACAGAAACCAGCGTCAAATATCACTCTATTCGAGTTATTACAAAATTGACTAACAGAGAGAAGGTTTTGCCAAAGTCCTTCAACATATGATACTCTTGGAACTTTGGCCGTTCCACTGCTGAGTGTTCCATAGCCTCTGGTATAGCCTTTGGCATTGTCTCCAAATCGATTCGGGGTCCTTCTTCAGTTGTATAATTCGTCAAGCAGTGCGCTTGGGTGTGTATTCATTCTTACCCTTAGAGTCTTTGACAACTCTTGAGAGCTTTCTGCACCTCTCTTTCTCCCTCTGGTATTTTACGGCAAGCAGTACGTATTTCTTGGCTAGATTGCCTTCTTGTATGTCAGTGAGTGAAGGTTCAGCATTGCTAGACGCTGGAGCTACTGAGCTGACTGATGCTTTGAATGCAAGGTCGATTTTGGTGTCAGCTTCAGCTCGCTGCTTCCTTTGAGGTAAGCCAAATTCGAATTCCTCTGCTCTGAGTTCTGAAAAGATATGGTCAGGAGTAACAATATCTAAATCAGAATGACGTAATAAAGTAGCAAAAGGAGTCCAGTGACCATCTGGCAGTGCCCTCAAAATCTTGAGATTCATTTCTCGGTTGGAGAATGTATTTCCTAGCCCGTTGATGGAGTTCATCAGATTCGTGAATCTGACGTTGAGATCTTCAATGGTGTCATCGTGCATGAGCGACATGTCTTTCCAGCTTTTTGGAGTTCCAAAGGCAAGTTTATTTGCTTTGATCTTCCGAGTCCCCCGACTCGGTAGTGCTAGAGCATCCCGCAGTTCCTTAGCGGACTTGCAGTCCTGAACTCTCCCGAGATAGGAATCATTCAGGGTGGTTAGTATAGCGTTTCTGGCGACACGGTCTAAGTTGTGAAGCTTCTTCTCCTCTGGGATGAAGAGACTTCTATCCTTGGGAATCTTCTTCCCGGTCACCATTCTACCTCCATCTGCTGGATCCTGGGTTACGACACTATCTATCATGGGAACGATAGGTCCATCCTCAAGAACCTCTATCATGCTGTCGTGGAGAGAGGTCAGATGAGCTTCCATTCCGACTCGCCATACGCCGTAGTTCTCTACTGAGAACATGGGCACCATCCTTATTCCTGACATATCAGACATATTTGATAATGATATGAATGAAGAATGATATGCAGTGAAAACGTTTTCCGGATCCGTTCAAATAGACCCGTTTCGTAATAACAAGAGTCTTAGAGAACTCCCCGCTCCGATACCAATTGTTGGTCCCGAGAGTACGTTCGGTGTGTAGAGGGGGGGGTGAATACACCGAAAACCGATTTCTCAACTTAAACACGAATAGTCCTTTTCGTGGATAGTGTCGTGTTGAACGGGTTCGGCCGGACCGGCATAAGCCGTTCCGAATCGTGATGGCGAGTGACCGACTCTACCGAGATTTGCTTTGGGCGACCGAGAGTCGAATTCAGTATCTTGTAGATAGAGTTCAGTGGTGCGGAATAGTGTAAGCCCAATTCGGTTGAGTTGGAAAACATTTTTAGTAAAACAGTTTCAGTAGATTAGTGCAATCAGTTAAGTTCGTTGAAACTCAGTTGAATGATTTAAGAAGGCTTTTCAGTATGAACAGTTAAATCAATGCAGCAGTTAAAGAGAATACGAGACACAAGACACAGAGATTTTTAAAGTGGTTCGGACACAAAAATCCTACGTCCACTGTCCCGAATGATCAGGAAGCTATTTATTATATTGAGGTAGTCTCAGTTGGTTTATACGCTGGACAAACTCTGGTCTTGAGATTTATACTGAGCAAGTCTCAGTTTACAAGGTTATCAAACTGAGTGTTTGAAAAACTCTTCAACTATGAAGGAGTTCTTTACAATAAAGAACAGTTCAAAGATGAACTCCTTCGTCTAAGCTATGGATATATTCTATTGAGCTTAGGTTAGAGGGATAGGGAACAATGAAGTGGCTTCTAGAACGACGAACAACTGAGTATGACTTTGGGTTCGTGTATCGTCGTTTGGATACTAGAGGCTATATTTAACAGTTCAGCTTGGTTCCCTAAGAGCTAGAATATAGTTCTTCGCCAGAGATGAATTCTTCGAACTTCTTGCGGAGAACTTAGTCTTTTCGAGTTTGCTCTTTTGAATGCTCTGTGTATGCGATTTTTCTTTTTCTTTTTCTTTTCTCGCGTCCCTTGTTTTTTTTTCGTGAGCTTCAAATTTAATTTATCCCTCGATTTATAGAGAAGAGACTAGGAAAGATCCGTTGGAGACGATGATCCTTTGTCTCTCTCTTTTGGGTAGCTAACGACTCTTTTGTAGCATTTGCATAGTCTTTTCCATCTTTTCCGGAAAGTTGTTGACTTGCGGCTTTAGTAGGTGTAGGACGTGTGTCCGCTTGTCATTGGTCGAGGTTCAAAAAGGTGGTTGAGACGTAACGTACTTCAAGGAGATTTGAAGCTGACTTCTCTCTTCCTCGTACTTGACTATGCTGATTGTCTTTGAAAGATCTGACAGTTTAGACGACTGTCTGGCCATTGCTAAGTCTGATCTTTGATTCAGTAGTGAACTCTCGCTGAGTCCCGCTTTGCGAAGATCAACTCGAGTACAAGTGAACTACTCTCGCTGAGTTCGGTTCCACCGACTCCTTTCGCATATCTTGCTCTCGCCGAGTCCGAAGATTTACCGAGTCTTCTACTTCTGGTGCTGAGGCGGATAAGCAACTGAATGCCTGAACCAGAGCAGAGGGTCTACTGAGTCTGAAACCTCAAAGACAAAAACAGGTTACAACTTAAAGGTTCACCGATCAAGATAGGGTTTTGGGATCTTCAAATCTTCAGACTAATTCAGAGTACAAGGCTACTGAGTATCGGTCAGTGTGATAACCCGTAATTTCATATCTTAACCTTAGAATGATTTATAGTATTATTATTACTATTATTATTATTAGGGCTATAGTACTACTTAATCCGTAGTAACGTGGAGAAATCTTACGAAAATTCAAACCCGCAAATTTCACCAACGAACAATCGAGATTTTAAATAATCTAGTACCTTATTAAGGGCTATTACCGCATTATAAGAACAAACTATTAAGTAACATTAGCTACCATACCCACTAAGTCTCGATCACCATTTCCCTCATGAAGGACACTTATAGCCAATGAACTTGTGTTATTATTGTAGCAACCCCCTGTGACCATGCCACATATTAAATTAACTATCATCGGTATGGGAGCCTAGTAACATAAGTGGAGACGCCATCCACCCTTATCACACTAGATGATCATTCCTCATCGGTAATGGAAGCTGACGGTCGACTTGGAGACGCCACCCCGCCACGTGGAAGTAGAACTCCACCGCTGGAGATGTCAACTCGTGGGCGATATTAACAAGGTTGGCGACTCCCTTCCATGAAAGACAATATATACACATACACTGTCATTAGCCGTATACCTCCACAATCTTGCACTATGGATCTTAGTCCCACCGAGAGCATACCCTTTTGCGATTCCACGAAGTGCTCGTCAGACGGAGAAGGAGAAGTTCCAGACTTTCTCGGTGTTTGGAGGCAAACCAAGGTGTCGACGAGTATCTCTTGCCGTTGGTCGTTGAGCGAAATCGGTAAGGATACATATACCTCTTGGAACTCCTACCTTTCTTATTAGCACATTGAGATTAAAACCTTGCCTTCCCTTTTGTTCAGTCGCTGCTCGTATTTGTTAAAGAAGTTGGTCGGTTTTCATTGCATAAAATAGCATCGCAAATAGATCAAAGCGTACATGGATAAGTTGAATGCATGCATAGATTGATAGTGAGACAGATTATGGCCTTGTTGCGCTAGGTAGACAAAGTTGAGTGGGAAGATATTAAGACATAAGTAGATCAACAAGTAAGGAAGGCATGCACATCCCTCATGCATACTCCATATCAATTTCATCGGACGTTATCCACTTTTGCATGTCACATGCAGGGGATTATATCAACAATTCTTGCTGTTCTTAGGGTAGTAAACTCTGCATTTCGTCATCCTTAGTGTCCGTGTTTGACTGCTTTTCTCAAATGGGCGAACTTGGGTAGGAAATTGCGATATCGCCTTACGGAACCGTGTATTACTTGGCCTTAAAACTGCACGTTTCCAACTTCTAAAAATTTCATAAAAATTGTTGGGATGATACTTAGGACGTTAGTAAGGCCTCTGTAAAGTTTGGTGAATTTTGGATATGGTTTTATATTTTAAATCGAATTTATTCTCTTTCGCTACCATAGGTCAGCGCACGCAGGACATGCCCTAGTGAAACATTTTTATCTTGCACCACGAAACAGATTTTTGACTAATTCTTTTTCTAAAATAATCCAGACTCGTAGGTCCATGGGAAACTATTTTTGTTATAATTTATTTTGACTCGTGCTAAAGCAGTTTATTGTAAAAATCTAGCATACCATTAGGAACCCTGTATCTATGCAAAGTATAATCGCGGTCAAAACTCGGTCCACCGTGGATTCATAACTCAACGAAATCTAGTAAAATTTTGATATGTTATTTTCATGCATGTCCACTCCAGTGTCGTAAAATTTCATGATTTTTGGAGTACTGTTGACCCCTCATTCGTAGGTTAGAGCAAGTAAGGGCAGATTCTTACCCAATCCCGAACCGCGAACAATGTTTAGGTTATAACTCTTTACCGATTTATTATTTTGCCGTGAAATATCATGCATGTAAAATATGGGAATTTATGATGCTATAGCATGATTTATGGAATTTTTGCAAATAGAGCCTGCATGCCGAGTTCTCGATGTAGAATCCGACCTAGTCTATCTAGATGCCGACTAGGTGCCCCTATGAACCTCGTATGATATATTCACGTTAGATGCGAACGGTGTTACTTAAAATAGATTATTGTTGTAGGACCCCGCGTGGAAGAACATTAAACTCGAGGACGTACGTCGCATCTTTGAATCGCTATCATACAAGGTGGGTAATATTTTTCTAAAATTATCTTTGAGTTAATGAGCTCTATGAATTATGTTTATCCATGAAAATTTTTGTGCATGTATCTGTTTAATGCTTCTACGTGATAGATCGATCGATGCTCTCGTCTGGCCTAACACGCTAGATGAGGGTTATCAAGAAAGTACGTACATGTATGATGTTAGTAGCACAATGACTGATCCCCTTGTGTACCGGATGCTAACATGTTACGGGACCCCTCGAGTTTCGAACTCGGGGGCCAAGGCCCAAGTTATGAGGGACCCCTCGGGTTTCGACTCGGGGGCCAAGGCCCAAATTATGAAAACGAAATGGTAGAAGTAACGGATATATGTGACACGAATGTGCGCACCTTATGATTAATGTTTTGTATACTTGGGGTAGTTTTTTTTTAAACCCTCCAAGTTATACCTCATGCATGGATGAACTGCTTTTTATGTTTTCCAATTGGCATTTACCCACGGAGTACACTAGTACTCAGCCCCACTTGTTTTATAAAATTTTTCAGGCTAAGTGGCAGGCGCGACGGAGACGGGTTGAGGAGGAGTTGTGGTTAAACTTGGAATTCCGTTTTTAATACTTTTGTTTATAAAGCTTTTGCCACCTTTCAAACTCATTACGCTTCCAACTTATCTAGTCGATGAATTAGTTGTTTTCTCCATGAATATTGCATGATATTTTTCAAGACATCAAATCATTATTACGCCTATCGAGAATTAAAGAAATTGAATTATCCTTTAATCATGTCATGAGTTGTAAAATATTTCCACCGTGGCGACTCGACCCCTGCAACCGCCACGCAGAGGTCGGGCGTTACAGTCAATACAGAAGATAGAATCATTTCCCACTACATCTAATACTGCTGAGGATAGAATCATCACCCAACAATAGTCAGCATCAATATAGCCGGTAAATCAAAATTATCATCTACTAGATACCATAACCCTCTGTCGAGTGTGCGTTTGAGATAGCGGAGAATCTTCTTTGCTGAATCCATATGGCTCAGCTTGGGATTCGCCTGAAATCGAGCACATACACCTACAACATAAGTTATGTCAGGTCGACTAGCAGTTAGATATAATAATGAACCAATTAAAGCACGATAATCAGTAGTGTCTACTGAAAGTTTGTGTTCATAGAGATTCTGACTGGTTTGCTGAACTCGCAACCGAATTTCTTGATAAGTTCCTTAGTATATTTGGCTTGATTGATGAATATCCCTCTATCAGTTTGTTTAACCTGAAGTCGAAGTAAGAAATTCATCTCGCCCATCATTGACATTTCAAACTTATCTTTCATCATCTTCTAAAATTTTTGACATATGGTCACATTCTGTGTAACGTCCCAATTTTCATAACTTAACTAGGGACGCTACTTCATACTTAACATGTTTATTTCAATTCTTTCAAAACATTTTCAGGGAAAAGTGTCATTGCAAAACTCAATTTATTTTCATACTCAGCGGAAGTCTTAAATAAAAATTTAATAAGTCTAACATTTTCAAAGAAATAATAAAAAGTTCATAAACTAAAAGCAGTAATTTAAATACGATAAGTCCTCCTCGTGACCATCACCACCAACACCTTTATGCATCGGTCGAGCCATTTCCTGAAAAATGTTAAAATGATAGGGATGAGTACGACTACTCAGTGGAAAATGCACTTATCCAGATTATAAACGGTACCGAATTTAAACATGATAACATAGAAATGGTAACATAGCATGGTTTTTGGTCCAAAGACCCATAGACATAGCAGCTCGTAGGCTTGACCCGAAGGTTCCTCTAGTTGATATAGGCCCGTCGACCTTATATTCCTCGTTCATAGTTTCATTGATCATGTACTATAGTCACTTGAAAAACTCAAGTAAAGGATATAATAAGGATAAGCGTAAAAAGATCCCCACCTTAACCATGACTTGAAGAAAAATAATGGATATCAATGTTTAAGTCCTGCGTGCCGATCCTATACATGGAATGTCATGCATGCATTTATAATTCAAATAATTCATAAATACACATAGATCAAAATAATCAAACAAATGTATATTATACATAATCCACTTATTAACATGAAACTTTAATGGTTTCACATAATAATAAACTTAAGTATATTAAACATAATATTACTTTTATTGACAATTCATTCGTGCATTGAGTAATTCGTCAATTCATGAAATAAATTAATGAAATCGTAAAAGTTTTGTCCTAAAAATTATAGACCTCTAAAATAAACAACATATTACCTATTTCATCATAATAAAACTTATCATGATCTATTATCCATTTAATAGTAACCTGAAATTTTTTATTTTTTAATCTACATGTATGTTGACAATCGAATTTGGCACATCAAGAAACAAATTAACAAATAAATAGTAAACGTATCCTAAGAATTCTATATTTTTAACATGAATGACCTAACATGTATTATATCCCACTAAAATTTAGCATGGTCGAAAATAACATAAAGAAAATATGAAAATCAATTTTTCGATCAAACTCATGGACATGCTGTCAAAAACTGGCAGGTTACGAAGAACAATTTTTAACAAATACTTATCATGCTTGAAAAATTCTACAAAACTAATAGTGTATACTATACATACCGAGGAAGATGATCCTAAATTTTCACAACGATAAATGAAGGGAAGATGTGTAAATAATTCTTGAAACAGTTCGTAGATATGCTGACAAATTTTTTTTTCGAAAATTTTATGGATGCTATACTATGAGCGACTAAGGGGTATTTATAGGCTTCTAAATCATTATATCCCTAATCATATAAGGTATCAAATATATTTTATCCATAATTATTTTCGTAATTAAAATTTAGTTTATCACTTACAATATAAGAGATTCAATCATAGATAAATTAGGATATGGATAAATACAACTAGATTTTTTTCCCTAAAAAATGTATATCAAAAATATAATATCTATTTTATTCACAAAATATAATTTCAAATTATCTCCTAATAACTTAATACACTATAAAATATTATATCCTTTTATGAATCCTAGTTGGTTTAGGAAATCCGAAATAAATAAATATTATTCCTGTCTTATAATTCTAACATTATTTATATCTCAAAAATAAACAATATAATCATATGATATAAATAATCACATTCAAAGTTCAAAATAAATTTATATAATAAAAATGATTTAACGAAAAATAACATAGATGCTTTAATTTTCATTTTAATTTCTAAGGCGCGACTTACAGAACTAAAACACTTGATAACATGCATGAATAGATATGCAATGCATTTTATAAAATTTTCGGGGCGTTACATTCTCAGATCCTAAGATGATGTCATCCACGTAGACTTGCACTAGAAGAATATCATCGTTCGTCTGATACTGAATAATGTGCGGTCTGTGGTGGCTTTGCGAAAACCTTTCTGAAGGAGGAAATTTGAAAGGGTATCATACCAAGCCCTAGGTGCTTGTTTTAACCCATACAGTGCTTTCCTGAGTCTGTATACTTGGTGTACCTAGGGAAAGCCGGGAGGCTGCTCTACGTATACCTCTTCCTTCAGTACGCCATTCAGAAACACACACTTCACATCCATCTCATATACCTTGAATCTTTGATGTGAGGCGTATGCGAGGAAAAAGACGAATAGCTTCCAGTCTTTCAACTGGAGAAAATCTTTCATCGAAGTCAATTCCCTAAGCTTGACAGTTGCCTTTGGCAACTAGACAAGCTTTATTTCTGACAATGACGTTGTTTTCGTCTCGCTTGTTCTTGAAGATCCATTTTGTTCCTATGACATATTGATATCGAAGTCTGTCGACAAGCTCCCAAACCTCGTTACGTACAAACTGGTTTAGCCCCTCTTTCATATCTATAATCCAGTCAGCGTCGTTCAGTGCCTCCTCAATATTCTGAGGTTCTTCAATAGACAAGAAGCAGGAGTACAGTGCACTCTCGCCTTGTATGAGATTAGCTTTAGTCTGAACGTCTGCTGAAGGGTCACCAATAATAAGCTCAGCAGAGTGAGTATCTAACCATGAACGTCGTTTCCTTCTCTCTTTTTCTGAAATAGATTCAGTAAAAACAATAAGAGTATTAGGCATTTCAGTAGTACTGTTTTGAGACTGAAGAAGTTCAGTAACAAGTTGAGGTTCTACTGAATCGTCCACTGCAGGGGTGTTTGATTCAAGAACATATTTTTGTTCCCCCTGAGTTGGTGCATTCAGTGGTGGTCTCAGTACCTACTTGAGTATCTTCATCGACCAATACCTGGGATTGATTCTATTCAGTAGAATCAATCTTCTCAGCTACATTTAGTGTGAGTTGATTCTGAATATCTTCTGCTGAATCATCATCCCAATACTGGTGAATCGTTTCTGAATCTTCGTTTAGGTTCAGATTTTGTAGCTTCTTGCTCACATCTTCAGAATCTGAGTTGCTTTTGTTCCTGTTCTCAGTAGCAAACTCATTAAAAACCACATGAAAACTTTCCTCCAAGCAAAGGGTCCGGAAGTTGAAAACCATGAAAGCTTTACTGACCATGGAGTATCCTAAGAACACTCCTTGGTCGGATTTGTTATCAAAAGTTCTCAGTTGATCCTTCCCATTATTGTGAATGAAATAAGAACAACCGAAAATATCGAAATAAGATATAGAAGGTAAACTCCCATTCCATAATTCATAAGGTGTCTTCATGTGCTTCTTTGTCAGTAATGATTGATTCAGAGTGTAGCATGCCGTGTTTGTGACTTCTGCCCAAAACTTTAATGGTAGTCCGGAATATGCGATTAAGGTCCTTGGTGCTTCTTTTTAGTGTTTTGTTTTTCCGCTCGCAAGACCATTCCCGTTGAGGCGTACGTGCTGCCGACATCTCATGTTCTATTCCTTTAGTATCGCAGAACTCCTTGACCATTGAGTTCAGAAACTCAGTACCTCTGTCAGAACGGATCTTCGTAATCTTGGTGCCCTTCTTGATACTGAGCCTCTTCAGTAGCCTCGGCAATATTGTCTTGATGTCAGACTTATTGGCAATAAAAAAGTACCCACGTGTATTTGGAATAATCATCAATAGCCACCAAAGGTGTACTTCATGCCTCCGATCGTCACAAGGGAAACCGACCTAAAAAAGGTCCATGTGAAGTACTCGAAGGATTCCATCGGTAGATGGTGACGAATTGAAGGATAACTTTTCTTTGTTTGCTTTCCCTTCGTGCATGCTTCACACTCTTCTTCCTTTTGAAAGCTCGCTTGGGCAATCCCCTTACAAGAGATCCATTCGCTAGTTTGTTCAGCACCTTAAAGTTGAGATAGTTGAGTCTTTTGTGCCACAACCACTCAATTATGTCTTCGTTCCGTTCTATCAAACAAGCTTCAGGCTCCACGGATTTCCAGTTTACAATATATATGTTCTTCTTCCGTGTTCTTGATAACACTGTTTTACCTGTGGATTTGCCAAGTATATCACAAAAACCACTGTCAAATATCACTCTTTTATTATTATCACAGAATTGACTAACAGAGAGGAGGTTATGTTGGAGCCCTTCAACATAAGATACTTTTTGAACTATAGTGGTTTCAATATGCAGTGTTCCATGTCCTCTTGTGTAACCTTTGGCATTGTCGCCAAACTCTATTCTGGATCCTTCCTCTGTGGTATAATCTGTCAGTAGTGTCTTTTGGTATGTCATGTGTCTGGAACATCCTCTATCTACGTACCATGGGTCTTTTTATACCTGCAAAATAGAAAATCACACTTAGATACCCTTTATGTTTATTTTGGGTCCTTAGGAGTTAGTGGTTTAGCAATCCAAATCTGTCTGACTACTTTTGTAGTCTCAGACATGCTTCCTTTCTCGACCCGTCAACATACTTCACCGAAGGGCTCAATGTTGTTGACTCTTTACGCTTGAGGTTCAGTGGTCCTAATCTTCTGCTTCGGTGGACTTTTGACCTTCTGAGCTGATTCAGTGGATTTTGTCTGGATCTTTGGTGCCTTCTTGACTACTGGCTCATAGTAATAACGTCGTCTTGAGCCGGGATGAGTCAAAGTCGAGGCCCATATTGATATGCCCATCTTCTTGAAGTTCCTCCTTGCTTCTTCTTGGGAGGTTGTGAGTGAGATCTTCCGGACTTCTGATAGGTGGGATGAGGTACATTCATCTTTTGTTTGCCTTTTGTCAAAGGTTTCTCGTATTCTGAAAGTTCAGTTTTCCCTTTGACAAACCTATCAGTAAGCTTGACTGCTGAATCCTGAGGAGCTGAGGTTGAAGCTGATGGAAATAATAGGAGAGGAATTGTACCTTCCTCCGCGTATGTTGTTGCAGCTCTGATTGTTGCTCGTGTTTCAGATCTTCTGATCTATGACTCGGCCTTTTCTCCCTGCGGGTGGTCGAGAACCCGAAGAAAATTAAGATTTCTCTCTCACTCTCAAACGTGTATAACGCGTTTGAGTATATGAATGTATTCTGATTATGAACAGAATATTAATATATATAGGCTTCAAAAGCCAATATTATATTAATATTTGTAACCCATTAACTTAATTATACCCCTAATGGACTTCTACACAATTAGCACATAATATAATTAATTAATCTATTGGGCTAGTAATAGTTATCAATTAATTGGCTCACCAATTAATTCCGAATAAATAACATTATTAAATAACACAAAATGCATTAATATATTATTAATGATTTCGAGATATAATAAATAACTAGGAAACTAATTGGGCCGGATCGGGGATCTAATACAAGAATAAAGCGTAGACTCAAATTAATTAGTTATCTATGCTCAACCCGTGAGCAAATTAATTAATAAACGCAGATTCATTCCACTAGAGAATTCGTGGCTTGACTTACCCCTTTATTCCAAATTGAGCAAGGGCTTATATTTTAAACTTAATCAATCCCCGTATTTAAGATAGAAATATCCGTTAATTAATTAAGCTCACTGACAGCTTAAATTAATTAACATCTTATTATGTTCCTGAGTAGTACCACTCGACCTCATTAACACACCTAAACTTAGTCAACCGGTCGGGTTTATTGTGCTAATCCTTACGAGTTCCTCAGGGGATATTATCAATCCATTTTACTAGGATACGGTTGCAAGATACGCACAACTAGCCTAAGCCACAAATAACTACTAACACCCAAGATACGTAGATCCGTGGCCGCGATGATGTTCATCATAGTAGGTTAAAGTGTAGATAGCCAAATGCGCTCAGCTGAAGTCTTATCAAACTTAAGACCAGCTAAGTCACCGAGATCTTGGTTCTCCACTAAGGTAAGTTAGGAGAACACATCTCACTGTGATCCATGAATACACCACCTTAATTGTACCAGTAAAGACAAGCAGCTAAGACAAGCCACTTCTTATCTAAACTGCAGCTTAAACCAACAACTCATCATTAAGTTGTCTCAGTTGTGATAATTGTTTATATCTTGTCAGTTCAACCAATTTGTATAATCTTCTATGATACCCGACATACTACACAAATCTAACTTGTATACAAGATAAAGGATTACATGTGCAAATATATATATTTATTAGATAGGAGAATAAAATAGTGGTAAGAACAAAAACACATTGTATACAAGCATAAAACTTGCTTTCAGTATACAAAATCCCAACAATTCTCCCACTTATACTAAAGCAAACTTTTAGTGTACAATGTGTTAGTTCTAGGTACAAACTAGTACTCCACTGTCTATCATATCTATCACCTTTCTTCTCCCACTTATACAAAAGTTTATGCAGTCCTAAATGGGGGGGCATCTCTACCACTCCTTAGCCACGAACATGCTTCTCGTAAGTCGGGAGTGGTAAGCTCTTCCTGAAAGGATCAGCTAGGTTGTC
Organism: Lavandula angustifolia; assembly: GCA_028984105.1. Taxonomy (NCBI): domain Eukaryota; kingdom Viridiplantae; phylum Streptophyta; class Magnoliopsida; order Lamiales; family Lamiaceae; genus Lavandula; species Lavandula angustifolia. Next base: position 13,327,320 of record CM054808.1, read on the forward strand.
TACAGTTCCAATTTTGTCAATCACCACATCTCCTCGATTTACGAATTCTCGTATAATGTGGTAGTTTCTGTCTATATGTTTAGACGCCTTGTGAGATCTGGGTTCCTTTGAATTTGTCACTGCACCCAGGAGGAAATTCTTGAGCCAAATTGCCTCTTTCGAACCTTTTGAAGCAGCAACATACTCTACTTCCATGGTTGAGTTAGCAATGTATTTATGCTTTGCACTCCTCCATGAAATGGCTCCACCTCCCAAGGTAGACTTCTTCTCGTCTTTGTCAGCATGAAAATCCGAGTTTGTATAACCCAAAGGCACTAGACTATCTGATTGGTAAACAGGCCTATAATCTCTAGTCCTTTTAAGGTACTTGAGAATATGATTTACTGCAGTCCAGTGCTCTTGTCCAGGGTTAGACTGATATCTTGAGACCATGCCTACAGTATATGAGATATCTCTTGGACAAAGCATCGCATACAAGAGGCTACCGATAACGGAAGCATATGTTACTAGCCTAATACTTTCTATCTCTTCAGGCGTTTTAGGGCACTGATTCTTGGATAGAAAAATGTCATGTCTGAAAGGTACTGAACCTCTTTTGGCATTTTGCATGCTAAAATGAGTAATAACAGTGTCAATGTAGGACGCTTGTGACAAGCTTAACATCCTTTTCTAGCGATCTCGGATAACCTTGATCCCAAGGATATAAGCAGCTTCACCTAAGTCCTTCATTTGAAACTGCTTGGATAACCATGTCTAACACTTCAACATTGTTGCCAATGAGAAGGATGTTATCTATGTAAAGTGTAAGAAACACCAGTGATTCGTTAACACAGATACGGTACACAGACACCTCGTTAAGACAGGATACAAAGCCATAGGATTTGAACATCTCGTCAAAACGTTGGTGCCATATTCGGGAAGCTTGTTTAAGTCCTTAAATGGACTTCTTAAGCTTCCAAACTAGATGTTCTTCACCCTTCTTCACATAACCTTCTGGCTGTTTCATGTAGATGTCTCTTCCTTTTTCAAAGTAACCGTTTAGGAATGTGGTCTTGACATCCATTTGCCAGATCTCCAGGTTCATGTGAGCAGCTATGGTAAGGAGAATCCTAATGGACTTGATCATTGTTACGGGCGAGAAGGTCTCTTCATAATTGGTACCTTTTTTCTGGGTAAAACCCTTCGCCACTAGCCTGGCCTTAAATGTCATGATCTCTCCATTCGATCCTCTCTTTTTCTTGTATACCCACTTACTACCAATAGCCTTGCAGCTCTCAGGTAGTTCAGTGATCTCGTATACATCCATATCGTCTATGGACTTAAATTCTGAGTCCATGGCGATTCGCCATGAATCTGCATCTATATCTCCTACTGCTTCATTGTAAGTCCTGGGATCCATAGTATCTTGTTCATCTTTCCGGAGATGATCAGACGTCTCCCTAGTGAACATATACCGATCAAGTGTAAATATCACCCTCCCATTACGTCGAAGAGTGTTAGGCGTTGTGTTAACAGATTGTACAGTTGCTTGTAGAGCTCTATCTTGCACAACTAGCTCTGTGAGTGGATCTCGATCACCTTCTAATTCCTCAAGGATTATCTCAACTCGAGACTTGTGATTACTAATATAATCCTCATCTAGGAACAGAGCATTGGTGCTAACAACGATCTTCTATTCCTTACGATCATAAAAGTAACCACCCTTCGTTTCCTTCTGATACCCTAAGAACAATATCACTTCTGAGCGTGATACCAATTTGTCGGCCTGCCTATTTAGCACATAAACAAGACAACCCAAAATCTATTAAGTGGTGGAAACTAGGCTTATGTGCGTTCCACAACTCGAAAGGGATCTTTTGTACCGACTTGGAAGGCACACGGTTCAGCAAGTATGCTGCAGTCTCTAGGGCATATCCCCAAAATAAAACTGACAAAGTTGCATAACTCATCATCGACCGAACCATCTCTAAGAGAGTTCGGTTCCTTCTCTCTGATACACCATTCTGCAGAGGCGTGCTCGGTGATGTCAGCTGGGATGTAATCCCACATTCTGTCAAGTAGTCCTTGAACTCGTTGGACAGGTATTCCCTACCACGATCAGATCGCAGTATTTTGATTTCTTTACCTAACTTCTTCTCCACTTCAGCCGAGAATTCCTTAAAGGTTTCAATGCAATCCGACTTGTGGCGAAGAAGGTAAACATATCCATACCTCAAGTAATCATCAGTAAATATAACGAAGTAATCATACCCTCTACGAGCTTGTGTAGACATTGGTCCACAAAATTCAGAATGAATCAAACTTAGTGCTTCTGTGGCTTTGTAACTTTTTTCCTTAAAAGGCCTAGTCACCATCTTTCCTTCCAAGTAGGATTCGTAAGTTGGAAATGGTTCAACTTTGAGAGACTCCAATGATCTATATTTCACCAACCTTTGAATCCTATTCAGATTGATGTGACCTAGTCGTAGATGACATATATAAGTTTGGTTCACCTTAGAAGATTCTTTCCTCTTCTTAGGATTTGATGATGAGAAAACAACATTAATAGAACTACGCGGTTTACAAGTAATAGTATATTAGGATCCGTTTAATGGCCCACCACAGATAAAATCATTGTCTTTCATAATAGAAACTTCACTATCAAAACCCCGATTTATAACCATCCATGGTGTAAAGTCTTGAAACGTAAAATTATGTTTCGCCTAAACTCGCGCACATATAAAAATCTTTACGTACTAAGACAGAACTATCAAAAGATAGATTTAAATCTCCAATAGCAATTGCAGGAACTCTCGATCCATTGCCCATTGAGACTACCACCTCGTCATCGCTCAATTGCCTTTTTTGCAAGAAACCTTGCAAGGTGTAATAAACATGATCAGTTGCCCCTGAATCCACTACCCATTCGTGGGTAGAAGAGGAAACCAGAACAGTTTCAGTTACAAGAGCGTCTCACGTCTCTTTCTGTTTTGCCTTGACATCTGGATAATAACTCTTCCAGTGTCCTTTCTTACCATAATTGAATAACCTTCCTTTCTCCTTTGGCATTCGCATGCCGCCAATAAGGACAGTCTTCTTACTCCCACTACTCTTCTTGAATTGATCACCCTTTCTGCTCTTTTTCTGGTTTTCGCCTTTCGGAGGATTCATTGAGCTACTAGGGATATTCAAGACTTGAGCACTCTTGCCCTTTCCTATAACCTCTTTAACCACTACCAAAGAATTGAGTAACTTACTCAGAGTAATCTCAATCTTAGACATAGCGGTCCTAAAACTGAAGTTCTTGTAGGACCTTTGCAGAGCATTTATTGGGAAGGTAAGATATCTCTTCCACTTTATGAAATTATTTAAAATTGTTAAACCCGTTAGGGTTTGGTTGGTGAGACTGTTTAGGAACTCAAAAAATATTCCAATAGACATATCTGAAAAATATAATTTAAAAGCATTTATGAAATTCATATTTGCACATAATTCGTAATTAACCATTATTGTAACCTTTTGAAAAACCCATGATAGTTAAATACTCGAACAGCTCTAGGAATTTCACTCGTAAGCCACGTAGGTGGACGTTTACAAGCGTAACCTTAAACCAAGCTATTTACCTAGCTCTTTAATTCCAATCCACGCCTAGGTTCTTAAGACGAATGAAATTAATAGTTCGATATTCTGGACCATATTACTATTAAAACGCGGGAAGGGACTTCAAGGGAATTGAATTGTACTTGCAGTGACATCTAAGCATTGACCATTAATATGACCAAATTAGAATCAAATTCTTGAAATTGACATGCTTACGAGAACCATGACGCATTCAATTCGATTTAATTAGTCATCTTATTTAATTATTATCTTCTAGAGTACTCGTATTTACTAGGCACGCAAGCCACGTAGGTGGACGTTTACGGCTTCGCTCCCACAACTCAATAATAATGAAATATTATTTTGGAAAACTCATCTCACAAAAAAGGTAGCTCAAATATGCAAGCAAGCCACACAGATGGACGTTTACTCACATAATCTTACTACTTTTTTGGGATTTTGTATACTGGAAGCACTTTTTACGATTGTATACAATGTGTTTTTGTCCTTACCACTATTTTATTCTCCTATCTGATAAATGTATATATTTGCACATGTAATTCTTTATCTTGTACAAAAGTTATATTTGTGTAGTGTGTCGGGTATCACAGAAGACAACACAAATTGGTTGAAGTGAAAAGATATAAATAGTTATCACAGCTGAGACAACTTCAGGATAAGTTGTCGGTTTAAGCTGCAGTTTAGATAAGAAATGACTTGTCTTAGCTGCTTGTCTTTACTGGTACACTGAAGGTGGTGTATTGACGGATCACAGTGAGATGTGTTCTCCTAACTGACCCTAGTGGAGAACCAAGATCTCGGTGACTTAGCTGGTCTTAAACTTGGTAAGACTTCAGCTAAGCGCATTTGGCTATCTATCACTTTGACCTACTATGGTGAACGTCATCGCGACCGGATCTACGTATCTTGGGTGTTAGTAGTTATTTGTGGCTCAGGCTGGTTGTCTGTATCCTGTAGCCGTATCATAGTAAAATAGGTTGATAATATCCCCTGGGGAACTCGGAAGGATTAGCACACTAAACCCGGCCGGTTGATTAAGTTCAGGTGTGTTAATAAGGTCGAGTGGTACTACTCAGGAATATAATATGTTAATTAATTTAAGCTGTTAGTGAGCTTAATTAATTAACAGATATTTCTATCTTAAATACGGAGATCGATTAAGTCTAAAATACAAGTCCTTGCTCAATTTGAGATAAAGAGGTAAGTCAGCACGGATTCTCTAGTGGAATGAATCTGTGTTTATTAATTAATTTTGTTGTGGGCTGAGCATAGATAATTAAATAATTTGAGGCCCAACTTTATTCTTGTATTAGATCCCTTATAGGGCCCAGTTAGTTGCCTAGTTATTTATTTTCTCTCAGAAATCATTATTAATGGATTAAAGTATTTTTATATTTTTTAATAATGTTATTTATCTGGAATTAATTGGCTGGGCCAATTAATTGATAAATATTAGTAGCCCAGTTGATTAATTAATTATATTATGGGCTAATTATGTGGGAGCTCATTAGAAATATAATTAAATTATTGGACTACAAATATATTAATATTATATTACCTTTTGAAGCCTATATATATTAGTATTCTGTTCAGAAATAGAACACACTCGTTCGTAAAATTCGAGACGCCTTGCGTGAGTATTGAGAGACAATAATCTTAAATTTTCTTCAGTTCTCTGACCACCCAGAGGAAGAAAAAGGCCGGGACACAAATCAGAAGATCTGACACACGAGCAACAATCAAAGCCGCGACAACATACGAAGAAGGAAGGTATCATTTATAACCTTATATTTCCTTCAATTGGTATCAGAGCCTGGTTTAGGCTCTGATTGTTGCTGTTAGGTGTATGATTAGGGTTCAATTCCATCATTATCGGACTAATTTCGTGTTTGGGGCAGCCTGCGAACCACTGTTTTGACTCCGTTGTAACATTTTTCTCGTGAGAAATTTCACAAGTAGTTGATAGGACCTATTTGTTATGTGATTGTATTGTTTTTGCACTATAATTGGCCCGAGAGGCAAGAAAAACGAGATGAATAAGAACCTGATTTTCGCTGCAAAAACCCTAGTTTTCTAGGGTTCCGCCGCATCTTGCGGCGAAGATTCCCAGCATGTCCGGTGTCCAATTGATGATCGGCTTGAACCTATGGAATCCTTGTCTTACGAGCTTCACGTCGATAGGTCGTAAAGGATCATCCAATCCCGGATGCTATCGGAATTAACATCTGAAGTTGGCTGCTCATTATGAATTCTTTCCGTGAATCGCTTTGAAATTTGGGAAATTGAGGAACTAATCTCGGCTGGAATCCGTTACCCGGTGGTTGTGAGTGTTCCAATTATGTTTCCCCTCTTTCAATTGATCGAATCGCAGCTCGAAAGGGGAGAATTCGGGTGGCGGAGTCGGCGGCGGTGGTAGCGCGATTTTTTGCGCACAACCTTCGCGGCGGCGGCTCCAGACGGTGTTTCTGCATAGATCTGACGTATGGGTGATGTCGCGGAGGTGTGTAGATGGTGGAGGAGTCCTCGGGAACGGCCGGGGAAGGCGCGACGGCGCGCGCGCTGCCGGCGGCGTCGCGCCGCATGCAGCAAAAGATCTCGCGCCGCTTCATGTGGCAGCGCCGGGCGCGGACGACGGTTCATAGTTCACCGTCGTCCAGCGCGTCCCTGGGTGCCGATGGCCGGCAGGGAACCGGCCTGTAACGGCGTCGGCGGCAGCTTGTTGAATAAGACGCTGATGTGGCAGCTGACGTGGCGCGCCACGTCAGCCCTAGCTGCCACGCGGCCGCCACGCGGCGTGCACGACCCTGATGATGTTGCGATGCAGTTTTCAGATTCAAAGATTTTGAAGATTTCGAAGATCTGTATTTTGATCGGGCAATGTAATAGTTCAGAATTACGTGTTTTAAAGCCCGATAACGACGTTTTAAATTTCCTATTTGCGCATTTATTTATTATTATGCTTTAGCATGCGATTTTGTGATTAATTGCGCTTAGAAAAGTATGTAAATAGGATTTACGTTTTATTGAAGCATGTTTTATTTTTTGCAAGCACATTTTAAAGTCAGCACGGATTCTCTAGTGGAATGAATCTGTGTTGATTAATTAATTTTGCTCTGGCTGAGCATAGATAATTAATTAAGTTGAGGCTCAGCTTTATTTCTTGTATTAGATCCTTGACCTGGCCCAATTAGTTGCCTAGTTATTTATTGTCTCTCAGAAATCATTATTAATGGATTAATGTATTTTTACATTATTTAATAATGTTATTTATTTGGAATTAATTGGCTGGGCCAATTAATTGTTAAATAATTAGTAGCCCATTGGATTAATTAATTATATTATGGCTAATTATGTGGGAGCTCATTAGAAATATAATTAAATTAATGGACTACAAATATATTAATGTTATATTAGTTTTTGAAGCCTATATATATTAGTATTCTGTTCAGAAACATAACACACTCATTCATAAAATTCGAGACATCGTGTGTGAGTATTGAGAGACAATAATCTTAAATTTTCTTCGGTTCTCGACCACCCGGGACACGTATCGAAGATCTCGACACACGAGCAAAGCAACCAAAGCCGCGACAAAGATACGAAGGAGGAAGGTATCGTTTCTAACCTTATATTTCCTTCAACTTTCTAGTAGAGTCCAATTAATGGAGGTCCGATTAAGTGTTTAATATCATTTATGTGGATATGCATGATTCGTAACAAACATTTTGAATAGAAAGACTAAGCAACTTTAAATTAAATGTTTAATTAGATTCCATTAATTGGATATTAAACACTTAATTGGACCTCCATTAATTGGACTCTACACAAAAGTAGTAAGACTAAGTGAGTAAACGTCCACCTGTGTGGCTTGTTTGCATCTTTGAGCTACAAGTTTTGTGAGATGAGTTTTCCAAAAATAATATTTGATTATTATTGAGTAGTGGGAGTGAAGCCGTAAACGTCCACCTGCGTGGCTTGCGTGCCTAGTAAACACGAGTACTCTAGAAGATAATAATTAAATAGGATGACTAATTAGATCAAATTGAATGTTTAGGGTTACGCTAGTAAACGTCCACCTGCATGGCTTGCTAGTGGAATTCCTAGAGCCGTTCGAGGTTTTTAACATCATTATTTTTCAAAAGGTTACAATGATCGTTAATTACGAATTATGTGCTAATTATTTTTTCCTTACATGCTTTATTTTAATTATTTTTCAGATATGTCTGTTCAAGCTGTTATTAATGGTCTTATGAGCCGACCCTTAAAGGGTATTGACAACTATAAAGAGTGGAGGTGAAACCTTACACTAATGTTCCAAAATGAGAAAATCCTGTATGTTCTCATTACCCCTAAACCTGAACTCCCCGAAGAAGAGGCGACTGAGGAGCAGATAAGGGAATCTGAAAAGTGGATAGAGGATAATGACAAGACTCATTTTGTTATTCTATCCACTATGGTTAATTCTGTTGCTTCGCAGTATGAAAACACGCCTCATGCGGGAGTGATATGGGATTCCATGGCTGAAAAGTTCGGTGAGACCGACAGATCTCAGAGATTTCATCTCCTGAGGCAGGTTACTACCTGTAAAATCGCTGAAGGTGCATCTGTGCAGGATCATGTTTTATATATGATCGAGCTGCTAGATCGACTTGCAAATGTTGGTGGTGTCTTGGATTTTGACATCAAGATAGATATCATTCTACATTCTCTACCTAAGTCATATGAGAATTTCCGCCTGAATGTAGTGATGTCAAGGAAAAACTACACTCTGAATGAACTTTCGAGTGAGTTAATTACTACAGAAGGAATCATGGGTCAGACTAAAGGGGAAGTGTTTCGAGTGTGGTAAGGTTGGACATTGGAAGACTGAATGTCCCGACTTCAAGGCAAAACAAAAAGGTACACGCATTGCCTTAGTAACTGAAATTGTGCTTGTTTCCGCATCTACCCATGAATGGGTAGTAGATTCCGGAGCAACTGATCATGTTTGTTACACCTTGCAGGGGTTTCTGCAGAAAAGGGTTCTGGGTGATGGCGAGGTGGTGGTTTCCATGGGCAATGGATCGCGAGTTCCAGCTATTGCCATAGGAGATTTACATTTATCTGTTTTAGACTCTAGTTTAGTATTGAGAGATGTTTTATTGGTGCCTGAATTTAGGCGAAACATTATTTCTGTTTCAATACTTTTTATTGTGGATGGTTATAGATCTGTTTTTGATGATCAAATTTCGATTTCAAAAGGGAAATATCTTATCTGCAATGGGACTTTAAATGGATCTCCATATACTATTACGTCTAAACCATGTACATCTGTTAATGTTGCTTCCTCATCATCAAATCCTGAGAAGAGGAAAGAATCTTCTAAGGTAAACCAAACTCATCTATGGCACTTAAGACTAGGTCACATCAATCTAAATAGGATCCAAAGGTTGGTGAAATATGGATCATTGGAGTCTCTCCAAGTTGAACAATTTCCAACTTGCGAATCCTGCTTGGAAGGTAAGATGGTGACTAGGCCTTTTAAGGCAAAGGGTTATAGAGCCACAGAAGCATTAAGTTTGATACATTCTGACTTGTGTGGACCTATGTCTACACAAGCTCGTGGAGGGTATGAGTACTTCGTCACATTTACTGACGATTACTCGAGGTATGGATATGTTTACCTTCTTCACCACAAGTCGAATTGCTTTGAAACCTTTAAGGAATTCAAGGCAGAAGTGGAGAAGAAGTTAGGTAAAGAAATCAAAACACTGCGATCTGATCGTGGTGGGGAATACCTATCCAATGAGTTCAAAGACTACTTGAAAGAATGTGGGATTACATCCCAACTGATAGCACCGGGCACGCCTCAGCAGAACGGTGTATCAGAGAGAAGGAACCGAACTCTCTTAGAGATGGATAGGTCCATGATGAGTTATGCAACTTTGCCAGTTTCCTTTTGGGGATATGCCCTAGAGACTGCAGCATACTTGCTGAACCGTATGCCATCCAAGTCGGTTAACACGACTCCAGTCGAGTTGTGGAGCGGGCACAAGCCCAGTATGCACCACATAAAGATTTGGGGGTGTCCTGCTTATATGTTGAATAAACAGGCCAACAAGTTGGATCCATGTTCAGAGGTTATGATGTTCATAGGATATCCAAAGGAAACGAAGGGTGGTTATTTTTATGATCCTAAAGAACAGAAGATCGTGGTCAGCCCCAACGCTCGGTTCTTAGAGGAGGATTATATTAGTAATCATAAGTCTCGAGTCGAGATCATCATTGAGGAATTACAAGGTGATCGAGATCCACTCACAGAGCCAATTATGCAAGATAGAGCTCCACGAGCAACTGCACAATCTATTAACACAAATCCTGACACTCTTCGACGTAGTGGGAGGGTGATATTTACACCTGATCGGTATATGTTCACTGGGGAGACTTCTGACCATCTCCCGATAGATGAACAAGACACCGTGGATCCCTGGACTTACAAGGAAGTAGTGGCAGATGTAGATGTAGATTCATGGAGAATCGCCATGGACTCAGAATTTAAGTCCATAACTGATATGGATGTATACGAGATCACTGAACTACCTCAGGGCTCCAAGGCCATTGGTAGTAAGTGGGTATACAAAAGAAAGAGAGGATCGAATGGAGAGATCATGGCATTTAAGGTCAGCTAGTGGCAAAGGGTTTTACCCAGAAAGAAGGTATCGATTATGAAGAGACCTTCTCGCCTGTAGCAATGATCAAGTCTATTAGGATTCTCCTTGCCATAGCAGCTCACATGAACCTAGAGATCTAGCAAATGGATGTCAAGACCGCATTCTTAAATGGGCACCTTGAAAAAGGTAGAGACATTTATATGAAACAGTCAGATGGTCATGTGAAGGAGGGCGAAGAACATCTAGTTTGGAAGCTTAAGAAGTCTATTTATGGACTTAAGCAAGCTTCCCGTTTTTGGCACCGATGTTGACGAGGTAGTCAAATCCTATGGTTTTGTATCCTATCCTAACGAGGTGTGCGTGTACCATATCTTTGTTAATGTTACAAGGGTGTTTCTTGCACTTTACGTAGATGACATCCTTCTCATTGGCCAACAATGTTGAAGTGATATCGACGTAAAGACATGGTTATCCGAGCAGTTTCAAATGAAGGACTTAGGTGAAGGTGCTTACATCCTTGGGATCAAGGTTATCCGAGATCGCCAGAAAAGGATGTTAAGCTTGTCACAAGCGTCCTACATTGATACTGTTATTGCTCGTTTCAACATGCAAAATGCCAAGAGAGGTTCAGTACCTTTCAGACATAACATTTTTCTATCTAAGAATCAGTGTCCTAAAACGCCTGAAGAGATAGAAAGTATGAGGCTAGTACCATATGCTTCCGTTGCCGGTAGTCTCATGTATGCAATGGTTTGTACGAGACCAGATATCTCATATATTGTAGGCATGGTCACAAGATATCAGTTTAATCCTGGACAAGCGCACTGGACTGCGGTCAAAAATATTCTCAAGTACCTTAAACGGACTAGAGATTATAGAATTGTTTACCAGTCAGACAGTCTAGTGCCTTTGGGTTATACGGACCTTGATTTCCAGTGCCGACAGAGACGAGAAGAAGTCGACCTCGGGTTATGTGTTTACCTTGGGAGGTGGAGCCATTTCATGGAGGAGTGCAAAGCAGAAATGCATTGCAGACTCAACCATGGAAGCAGAGTATGTGGCAGCTTCAGAAGCTTCGAAAGAGGCAGTTTGGCTCAAGAATTTTCTCCAAGATCTTGATATTGTTCAAAATTTGCCTAAGGCAATCACGATTTATTGTGATAATGCGGGTGCAGTGGCAAATTCTAAGGAACCTAGATCTCACAAGGCGTCTAAACACATAGACAGGAAGTACCACATTATACGAGAATTCGTACATCGAGGCGACGTACTCATAGAAAAGATTGGAACTGAAGACAACCCAGCTGATCCATTCACAAAGAGCTTACCAATTCGGGCTTACAAGAAGCATATTCGTGGCTTAGGACTGGTAGAGATGCCCTCCACTTAGGACTGCATAAACTTTTGTATAAGTGGGAGAAGAGGAGTGATAGATAGGATATACAGCTAAATACTAGTTTGTACTAAAAGAACTGACACATTGTATACTAAAAGTTTGCTTTAGTATAAGTGGGAGAATTGTTGGGATTTTGTATACTGGAAGCACTTTTTATGCTTGTATACAATGTGTTTTGTCCTTACCACTATTTTATTCTCCTATCTGATAAATGTATATATTTGCACATGTAATCCTTTATCTTGTACAAAAGTTAGATTTGTGTAGTGTGTCGGATATCACAGAAGACAATACAAATTGGTTGAACTGACAAAATATAAACAGTTATATTACAGCTGAGACAACTTCAGGATAAGATGCTGGTTTAAGTTGTAGTTTAGATAAGAAGTGGATTGTCTTAGCTGCTTGTCTTTACTGGTACACTGAAGGTGGTGTATTGACGGATCACAGTGAGATGTGTTCTCCTAACTGACCTTAGTGGAGAACCAAGATCTCGGTGACTTAGCTGGTCTTAAGCTTGGTAAGACTTCAGCTGAGTGCATTTGGCTATATATGACTTTGACTTACTATATAGTGAACCTCATCGCGACTGGATCTACGTATCTTGGGTGTTAGTAGTTATTTGTGGCTCAAGCTGGTTGTCTGTATCTTGCAGCCGTAACCTAGTAAAGTGGGTTGATAATATCCCCTCAGGAACTCGAAAGGATTAGCACACTAAACCCGGCCGGTTGATTAAGTTCAGGTGTGTTAATAAGGTCGAGTGGTACTACTCAGGAATATAAGATGTTAATTAATTTAAGCTGTAAGTGAGCTTAATTAATTAACGGATATTTCTATCTTAAATACAGAGATCGATTAAGTCTTAAATACAAGCCCTTGCTCAATTTGGGATAAAGAGGTAAGTCAGCACGGATTCTCTAGTCGAATGAATCTGTGTTGATTAATTAATTTTTGTATGGGCTGAGCATAGATAATTAATTAAGTTGAGGCTCAGCTTTATTTCTTGTATTAGATCCTTGACTTGGCCCAATTAGTTGTCTAGTTATTTATTGTCTCTCAGAAATCATTATTAATGGATTAATGTATTTTTACATTATTTAATAATGTTATTTATCTGGAATTAATTGGCTGGGCCAATTAATTGATAAATAATTAGTAGCCCAGTGGATTAATTAATTATATTATGGGCTAATTATGTGGGAGCTCATTAGAAATATAATTAAATTAATGGACTAAAAATATATTAATATTATATTGGCTTTTGAAACCTATATATATTAGTATTCTGTTCAGAAACAGAACACACTCATTCGTAAAATTCGAGACACATTGCGTGAGTATTGAGAGACAATAATCTTAAATTTTCTTCAGTTCTCTGACCACCGAAAGGAAGAAAAAGGCCGGGACACAGATCAGAAGATCTGACACACGAGCAACAATCAAAGCCGCGACAACATACGAAAGAGGAAGGTATCGTTTCTAACCTTATATTTCCATCAACTTTCATGTAGAGTCCAATTAATGGAGGTCCGATTAAGTGTTTAATATCCAAATTAATGAAATCTAACTAAACGCCAAATTTAAAATTGCTTAGTCTTTTTATTCAAAAGGTTTGTTACGATTCATGCTAAAAACACATAAATCCTAAAGCATACAATTTCTAAACGTACATAATAAAACGTGCTCGTGAAAAATAAACATGCTTTAAAACGAATTAAATCCTATTTACAAGCTTTTCTAAGCGCAATTAATCAAATAATCGTACGCTAAAGCATAAATGCACAAATAGGAAACAAAATGTCGTTATCTGGCTTAAAACGCACAGATAAAATTAAAATTCTATCTATTACAGAGCCCGATCAGAATACAGTTCTTCGATATCTTGAAAAATCTTCAATCTTGGAAACTGCATCGAAAATTGCTTCGTTGCCACATCATCAGGGCGTATACCACGTGTCAAATACGTGGCACACACGTGTACAGCCACGTCATCAAGGGCTGATGTGACATGCCACATCAGCCCGTCATGTCATCGTCCTCTTCCTCTAGCGTAACGTCGCCGCCGCCGTTCGCGGAGCGTCCCCGCGGCCTCGTCGCCCCTCCGTCACACCGAAACTGCGACGAGCGGCGCCGGGATCGCGGGCAGCTGGCGGCAGTCTACGCCTCGCGCTGCGCGCGCTTGCCCGCCTCCTCCCCGCCGCCTCGTCCGGCCATGTCCGACCTCCCCGTCCCTTCTAGACATCTCACAAACATCTGGGTTGTGAATAACCGCCGCCATTACGACCTGGAGCTGCACAATACTGCAGCTCCTCGTCGGTGACTTTCGCCGCTCGAATCGACCCTTTTTCGTACCGTGATTCCTTCAATTGATTGAGGGGAATTGAAATAAAAAATTCTTCGGCCACCATGAACTGATTCCTGCCAAATTCGTTCATCAATTTTGCTCAATTTTTGAATTCATCATCAAAAAAATTAAAGTGAGTAGCAAACTTCTGACGTCGATTCCGGTCGCATCCAGGATCGGATGATCCTATACGACCTATCGACGTGAAGCTGGTTAGATGAGGAATCAAAAGATGCAAGTCGATCGCCGATCGAACATCGGGCGCACCGGGAATTGCCGTTGCAACGTGTGGCTGAACCCTAGAAAATTAGGGTTTTCGGCGAAATTAGGGTTTTCTTCTCCGTCTCGTTTTTCATGCCCATCAAACCAATAACAGTGCAATACAGAGAATATACGTATACACATTGGTCCTATCAACTACTCGTGGATTTTCTCAAGAGAAAAACGTTACAAAGGGGTCAAAACAGTGGCTCGCAGGCCGCCGCAAGCACGAAAATAGCACGATGACGACGGAATAAACCTAGACATGCTCCTAAAAAGCAACAATCAGAGCCTGGGTGATCAGGCCTTAATTACTAGTTAGATTAAATTATTCAGAACTATCTTGAAACCCTTTCAATTAATTATAAGCACCTAAGCCTCACGTACTAAGTTGTTTGTATTTCACATCCCACCGGACCCTTAAAAACTTAGCTACTCATGACAGCGTACTAATTGTGCAAGCAAGACACTTTGCAGAACAGAACAGAAAACATGAATAACCCTAAAACTAGCATGAACGAAATTAAATCACTAAAAAATAAATTTCAGAACACGAAACACAACTGAAAACGAAAATGAAATAATTGAATTGAAACCAAACAAGAGTACTGATCATGAAGTCTCGATCCTCCACAAACGAACGGAAATCCAAATTGTTTCAACTTCGAAAGCATTAAAAACTGGAAAATAAAAAGTGTTTCTCATCCTTCAACTAACTACGAACTACATCAAATGAATGGAATGGATCTCGGACTTCAGCTTGGAATCTTCAGCGGAAACTAGGGTTATGGCGCGGAGTGGATGATTGGAAAATGGAACGGAAGTATGGTGTGTATATGACTTCTTGAACTCTCTTATGCCGACTCAATGATCAACAATGACTATATAGGGTGAGCAGTTGTTCTCTTTTTCCTTCAACCAGGTTTATCTTAATGGGTTTTTCTGGCAAGGTTTTAACAATGCAGCAGTTTGTAAATCAAGGGGAGTGTTATAAATATATAATAAATATAAATTTACCATATATACGGTGATGATAAACCCTAAAGCTCACGAGCCCATGAGCCCATTTGTAACTCTATAAATAGAGGTATTTAGTACTCAGAATAATACACATATTTCAGTTCTCTCTATTTTTTCTACTTCTCTATAGTAGTTTATAACTAGTTCAAAATTAATATGACGATGTTAAAATCCTACAAAAAGAAAATATATATATAATACTGCTTTGTGTTTTATTTTATCTGTTCCAGCTATTAAAATAGATTGAACTGAAACAAAAATAAGAAATTAAAACAATAATAAAGATTTATGTTCAAACAATAATAAAGATTATTTAGTAAAGTTCTACAATGGTCGACAATGCAACAGCCCTGTTTAACGGACATGTCATTTGCTAGTGAAAAGCTTAAATAACTCTCGAGAATAATTAATTAGCTTTTTGCAAGTTGTCACTTAAATTTCATCGAAATCTAAACCATTGATTGAAACTTAGTTAATAAAATACAATTGAATTTGGAAATATTTACATCTAATGCTAACATCAAGTAGCAGATGGTCCATTTAGGAAAATCAACTCAGTTTGTTCATACCAAGCTCTTCTGAAACTAAAAATTAAAAAAAATTAAAAAAAAGAAGATAATCAATCGAGGTTAGAGATGGCGGCAACTGCTCATGCATCTCTGGTTGGTTTCCTCAATACTATGGAACAGATCCACATTCATCCTCTCCTTTCTGCTTGTTTCAACAACTACCCACACGAATCTCTTCGCCAAAAAGTAGATTTCTTTCTTGATTTTGTGGAGAACCATCCAGATCCAAATAGTGAAGAAGCAGAAGATTTGTTTAGCCAAATTGCAGATGTATTTCGAATGACTGGAGATAGAATTGAAGTTGAAGCAGCAGACCGAGTTCGTGATGGATCAACTCGAAAAAGTCTGAGTTTCTTGGCCAATCTGCACAAGAGATTAGAAGACATGGATTCCATCAAGGAAAAAGTTAAAGAGGGAATTGGGTTCATACAGCAGCAGCCCACGTCTTCCATGCTGCCTCCGTCATCATCAGAAGATCCTCCCGCAACTTACAAGACTAGTACCATGGTGGGATTTGAAGGCTACTTGCTGCAACTTTTGGACCAGCTCACTGCAGATTCATCAGATCGACGAATAATTCCAATCGTTGAAATGGGTGGAATAGGTAAGACCACTCTAGCAAAACATGCATACAAACATTTACTTTTGACTAACCATTTTGATGTCCGTGCTTGGGTTACTGTCTCTCAAGAATTCACTACAAGCAAAATTCTGTCGCAAGCAATTTCTTGCCTAGGAGGATCCACTAGTGAAATGAATAGAAGTGATGTTCAACTAGGTGAAGAGTTGTCTAAAATTTTAAATGGGCGAAGATATCTGATCGTACTGGATGATGTATGGAGTGTGGATGCTTGGGAAAAGATAATGTTTTACTTCCCAGAAAATAATAATGGAAGCCGAATTGTTGTAACAACTAGACAATCACAAGTGGTTGATTACTTTGGCTCCTCTACGCTTGTAGTGGATTTTCTTGATGATAAAAATAGTTGGGAGCTTTTTCGTGAGAAAATATTTGGACAACAAGGTTGCCCTGCTGAATTAGAAGAAGTTGGTAAGAAGATTGTTAAGAGGTGTAAAGGACTTCCGCTAGCAATCGTTGTGATGGGAGGGCTTCTTGGAAAATCAAACATGATTGAAGAAAATTGGGAGGATATTGCAAAAGATAAAAGTTTGATTCCCGGATCCGGGACGGCTGAATGAACCTTTGAGCATATTGTACTTGAGTTACAAACACTTGCCCGTGTGTTTGAGATCATGTTTTCTATACTTGGGATTATTTCCGGAAGACTATGAAATTGATATTTCTGAACTCATCAAACTTTGGGTAGCGGAGGGACTTATAAAACCAAATCGAGTGTAAACCTTTAGGATGCAAATGGATTCTAAAGAAGAAATATAAGGTCGATGGGTCTATTGACAAGTATAAAGCACGACTAGTAGCTAAGGGTTACAAGCAAAAGGAAGGGTATGATTATTTTGATTGATACTCTCCCGGAACGAGGATAGCCTCTATAAGAACGCTAATTGTCATTGCTGTTTTACATAACCTTGAGATACATCAAATGGATGTTAAAACGACATTTCTAAATGGAGATTTAGAAGATGGAATTTATATGGAACAACCTGAAGGGTTTGTTATTCCCGGACAAGAAAAGAAAGTTTGTAAACTTGTTAAGACATTATATGGACTTACACAAGCTCCCAAACAATGGCATGAGAAATTTGATCATGTTATGTTATCAAATGGTTTTAAAATAAACGAGTGTGACAAGTGTGTGTACATTAAAGACACACCTAACAACTTTGTCATTATATGTCTGTATGTTGATGACATGCTTATTATGGGAAGTGATCATAACATAATTATGAATACTAAAGCAATGTTGAAAAGAATGTTCGACATGAAAGATATGGGATTAGCTTATGTAATTCTAGGGATTAAGATCTCTAGAACATCCGAAGCAATTACTTTATCACAATCTCACTATGTAGAGAATGTGCTTAAGAAATTCAATGCTTTTAATCTACCTCCGGCTAAGACTCCTGTAGACTTAAGCCTACACTTAACCAAAAATCGAGGAGATCCAATTTCCCAATTGGACTATGCTAGGGTCATTGGGAGCCTAATGTACTTAGCAAATTGTACAAGGCCCGACATAGCATATTCTATAAGCAAGCTAAGTCGGTTCACAAGTAATCCCGGAAAGGATCATTGGACCGCACTAACTAGAGTTCTAAGGTATTTAAAGTATACTTTAACTCATAGTCTGCATTACACAGGGTATCCAGCTGGGTTAGAAAGATATAGTGATGTAAATTGAATATCCGACACAAAAGATTCCAAGTCCACAAGTGGTTTTGTGTTTACCACAGGTGGAGGAGCAGTTTCATGGAAAACCTCTAAACAAACATGTATAGCTCGGTCTACAATGGAATCGGAGTTCATTGTTCTAGAAAAAGCTAGTGAAGAAGCCGAATGGCTACGAGACTTCTTAGAGGATATTCCTTGTTGGGAAAAACCCTTGCCTCCCGTCTTGATACATTGTGATAGTATGTCTGCAATAGGGAGAGCACAAAGTAGTATGTATAATGGTAAGTCTCGACATATTCGTCAAAGGCACAATACCGTTAGACAATTTATCGCTAGTTGAATAATATGTATTGACTATGTGAAGTCAAAAGACAATATTGCGGATCTGTTTACTAAAGGTATTAACCGTGATCAATTGTACAATGCAGTTAAGGGAATGGGATTAAAATCCACACTAAAAAAACGCTCTTAATGGTAACTCTACCATGATAATTGGAGATCCCATGAACATGGTTCAAAGAGACAACTAAATTAAGAATGTTCAAGTTGTGCACTTGGAAACACAACTAAAAATCCATTCTCGAAGCTGCCCCAAGTGTAAACCTGTAGCTTGTGGTAAAAGGATAAACGTATAAGCTTTTAATGATTCCTATAGCCTTATTGGTGGAGTATGGCAGGATACTCTTTATAGGAGATCACCTATATAAGTGAGAAGTGTGGTTACTTCAAATAAGAAAAACACTAATGAATCCAAGATATGGTCCAAGGCCAAAATGGACACAATGCGAGAACGAAAGATATTGTATCTATTATTGTGTATATGTTATTGTCTTGGTTTACACGAAAGCTGAGCGGTTCAAGACATCGCGTTCACCGAGCAGCGAGTAAACCCGATAACATTATACTAAGGAAGGTTCAAAGCTAACAACTACCTATCCTGATGCACTAATAGGTCATTGGGACTTTGGTTTGCATAACATTTTGCATTTACATTTAATAATCTAATGTGGGGGATTGTTAGAATTTAATAATAAAAATTAGATTATTAAAATGGTAAGTAATGGAAATGAAAAGATGCATTGTCTGATTTTATTAAAATGAAAAGATGCATCGGTTGACATCAATTCATAAAATGAAAATTTGAAATGAATTGATGAATGATTGTGTTTTTGCTTCATACGTGTTTGGGAAGAGTTGTGTCTTTTATGAATTGGTGCTTCAAATCTATAAATAGGACGATTTGTAGTAAAGACAAGACAATCCGAAAAACATGATTCCTCCTTCTTTCCTTTATCCCTATTATTTCACTCCATACATATAAATTAATTAGTATATCTTTAGTCCCGAGATATCAAGTAGTTCGTCGGAATTATGAGAAGTAGTGCAACTATCGTAATTGAGAAGTCGTTGTATCATGGAGACGAGTGCTATAGACCACTTGCACCGAGTAGCAGAGCGTTATCGTCTTGCTGAGAAAGAGTCTAACTCTTGTCTCGGCTATCGTTGTAATCGTCATTTTGACACACCCCGCAATAACAGTACAAAAATTTACATTTTGCCCTTTTTTATAACAATATTTCAAACATGTACACAAAACTTAAAGTGGTTCGGTCGACGGACCTATGATGAGTCGATTTTGTACCTAATTATTTATGTCCGAAAAGTCTCCTAACTGTGCAGGCGACACGCTTTTATTGGCAGTTATGCAGAAAATAGGCTGATTTGGCACGACACGTAGAGATGATGTGGCAACGCGTTTTCCAGCTGGAATGGCGAGATTTTGTGCGGTTTTGACCGAGAAAGAAAAGAAGGAAAGAAGAAGGAAAGAAAGGAAAGAGGGAAGAAAGGAAAGAAGATGGATAAGGAATGATTAGATATTTCCATATCTCAAAGATCCTTTCCTTATCCAACAAGAAACCCTAGATGTGATCTAGGATCATTATATAAGGATGAAGAGGCACGAAATTCAGGAGACTCTCTCACGCCCCGACCTCTCCACAACCTCGAACATCAAATCCTTTCCGATCAACCATTTCCGAAGACACCGCGCCGCCGCCGAAGCCACACCACACCGCCGCCATCGCCGATTTCCACCAAAGCCGAGGAGAAGAACTCATTTACCATTCCCGTTTCAAGCAGTTCCTTAGTTTAAGTTAATGAAACAAACACTTCGAATATCAGTTTTTAATATTCGCACGTTAGCTTAGTTCGTTTCTTCAATTTTCGTTCGTTTTGAGAGATCGAAGATTATCGGTACTCTCGATCCTATTTCAATTCGTGTTTTAATTTAGTTCTTGTTTAGTTTTCAGTTCAGTACGTGTTTATTTCTCTGTTTTAATTCGTATCTTTACTTTATATTAGTATTCGTGAATGCTAGGGTTAGGGTTACAAATGATGCATGTTCTGTTTTGCAAAGTGTCTTACCTGTGCAGTCAGGAAAGTTTCATGAGTAGCTAAACTTTTAGTGGTCCGGCAGGATGTAAAACGCACACGTGAACAATACATGAGGCTTAGGTTCTAATAATTAATTGAAGGGTTTCGGGTTAATTCTGATTTATTTAATCTGGCTAGTAATTTAGGCTTGATCACCCTAAGTTGCGTAGTTTGTAGCTAACTTAGTACTTCCATCGTTTCTCGTGGAACAAGGCTAGGTAAGTAGCAAAATTATTCGAAAGAATACTTGGATTAAACCGGTAGGGGACTATTAGATGCCCAACATACGAGTAGGCTCCTATACTAGGCTCCCTTAGTTCGATAAAGTTGTTTAGCTATTAAATCTATTGATTGCCCAACAACGTAGGTTGTAGCTAAATTAGGGAAGTAGTCGTTTCGATGCCCAACATGGCGGTTACCGACTAAGTAAGTGGGAGTGAGGATTACGCAGTTTAAGTTACGGTAATCTATAACTAGTTGATTCATGAGATTAATTCATTCTATGTGCCGATGATTGGAAATACGTGTGTGTGAATATTCTGCTGGACCCATCTCTTATCTGCCTAGTTAAGACAGTTTATTTCAGTTTTCAGCTTTTGCAATTTATTTCAGTTTTGATAATTTCTTAGTTTAGATAAAAACTTAAAACTTGCGTGGTTGCTAACCAAAACCAAGATAAGTAGGAAAATAATATATCTAGTCTTCCGTTCCCTGTGTTCGATACCCTGTGAGCTATACTGATATAATTCTCAAGCTATACCTTGTGTTCAATACAGCGATCACCAAATTGGCGCCGTTGCCGGGGAACGGTGTTATCTAGTTTTATTGTTTTCTACTAATCTTTTTTATCTTTTAAGCGTTGCATGAGCAGGACTTCCAAGCCTAACCTAATATTTGATCCAGAGGTCGAGAAAACAGCAAAGAGGAATAGGAAGAGGACAAAGCTACAAAAGCAACAGATTCTGTCCGAGGCAGAAAACGTCTTAACTGCCCAGACAGGAGACAGAACAGACGCCGGTGATCAGACCAGCGACTCTGAACCAGAAACTGTTAGGTTCGACAAAGCACTGCACAATACTCAAGTAACTAGCTCAAAATCAGAGGAGGAAGAGATGGAGGACGAAGTGCACAATCCACAACCCTTGAGGATGAATACCGGATCGCTTGACATGGGAGCGGACCTTCCCGGTCCAATCCAAATCACAACTACTGAACAAATCGATGTCAAGCTCAACATGGTCGCTGCCATGCCAAAGTTCTAGGGGAGAACGAACGAGAACCCAAATTCCTTTTTGGCCTCGTTCAACCAAGTCTCCAATATGCACAGGCAAGGCAATCTGGACGCTTTCAAGCTCAAGGCCTTTCCATTCATTCTTCAAGATGGAGCACAAGCATGGTTCTCAAGTCTAAAGCCGAACACGATAACAACGTGGGCCCAGATTCGTACAGTTTTCTTGAAGAAATACTTCCCGCAGTCGAAGACAAATGCATTAAAGAAGCAGATTTCCGGGATCGCTCAAGAAGTCGACGAAACTTTCGGCGCATATTGGGAGAGATTCGGACGACTTGTCGATAGTTGTCTGAACCATGGCTATTCGGATGTGGAGCTTCTACAGATTTTCTATCAAGGGATGACAAACGAAGCAAAGGCCATGGTTGACATCGGTCTAAGAGGGAATTTCCATACAAGCCTCTACGAAGATGCAAGAAATATAATCGAAGGGCTTGCGGAGTCTACCTCTCAATATAAAGGGCCGAGACCAACAAGGAGAGCAGTAAATTGGTCTCATTCCGACTACATGGATGAGATCGATAATAAGGTGGAGGCAAAATTCAACTTGTTGCAAGATAAGCTCGACTTGATACTCAAGCAGAACGCTCCTGCTTCAAGTCGGTCAAATGCCGATCATGCATGTGGAGCATGCGGAGAAAAAGGACATACGTCGCTGCAATGTTCGGGAGAAGAAATAAACGCCGCTGGAAATTGGAGCGGGCAACAAGGGGTTCATCCGAACCTCCATTGGAAGCAACTGGAGGAGCATTTTCAGCCGAGAAATCCGCCTCAAACCCAATTTCAGCAACCATACCAAGAAGAACAAGGCTATCGCCAGCGTACCACAACCTCCTAATCGAACAACTATCGCCAGACGTACGCACCCCCGCATCAAAGGCAGTTTCAGCAACAAAATGTCCCGCCTGCCCAGTCAAAGCAGCAGAGCCCTTTAGAAAAGCTTTTGGCCGAAATGGTTTCTTCGCAGAAGGACACCACTGCATTTCAACAACAAATGCAGTTGGAGATCAACCAGACAAAGAAGGATCAGCAAGCTACAATGAAGAATTTGGCTAAGCAAATGAATAAGCTAAATTCTACCATTCAGGAAATAAAGACTTCCCAAGGGCAGCTTCTAGCTCAAACTCAGCAAAACCCAAATACCCATAACTGTAATCAGATTACGCTACGTGGAGGAAAGGAACTACCTGGCCCGACTGTACAGGCAAGGCACCCAGAGAAGTCAGCAGAGAAGAAAAAGGTTGCAGAACAGCCTATACCATCAGAAGCCTCAAAGGAGCAGTATTCTGAAGATCCAGAATAAGAAAGAGATGAGGAGGATGTCCTGATTGGCCAGTCGGGACATGAAAATCTGATTCCTCCACCATTTCTGGAAGCTTTGGAAAGGAAGAGAACGCCAAACAAGGAAAGCATGGATTACATAAAGTTGTTCGAGAAATTGGAGATAAATATCCCTTTACTAGAAGCCGTAAAGATCCCCAAGTTTGGAAAATTTGTGAAGGATTTCATTGCTGGAAAAGTTCCCAAGTCCGGGAAGGTTTTGTTCGATCACACAGTATCGGCAATTATACAGAAGATGCTTCCTGCTAAATGTACCGACCCAGGTATGTTCACACTTCCCTGTCTGATGGGTGATGTCATGATTAAACAAGCCATGTGTGATCTAGGTGCATCTATAAATGTTATGCCTTTATCTGTATATAATCAATTGGTAGGAGCTGAGTTAATATCCACTAAGGTGATTATTCAATTAGCGGATAGGTCATGTATTGCTCCGATTGGTTTACTTGAAAACATTTTGGTCAGAATCAACAACTTTGTCTATCCGACTGATTTCTATGTAATTGACACAAATGATAGGCAAGTTGAAGGAACTGCAGGAGTATTATTAGGTAGACCGTTTTTAAAGACTGTAAAGGCAATAATTAATGTGGATGAGGGTTCGATAAGTGTAGCATACCATAATGAAACTTATGTTCATAGGATATCAGAAGCACTTAAGAAACCCTACGATCATGAAAATGAGAATGCTTTTTCTACTGACCCCATTGATGCAATTGTCCAAGAATATCTTGAGACGTATGTGGTGCAGGACAAAATGGAAGTTACCTTGACTCAAGGACTGACCGAATCAGACCTCGAAGGTATGAGGGATGAAGAGATCAGAGAGAGCATCTCAGCTTTATACGCAACTCCAGAATTACAAACTGTCGGCAGCATGTCTAAACTGCCCAGCCAGGACGCTTCTGAAAAGCTGATGCCGTCGATCATCAAGGCACCAAAGCTGGAACTTAAGCCACTTCCAACAAACATGAAGTATGCCTATCTCGGAGACAATGATACGCTGCCCGTCATCATTAATAAAGAACTTGATGAAATCAAGAGAAAACATTGTTGGAGATTCTGAAGAAGCACAAGAAAGTCATAGGATGGACTTTAGCCGACATCACCGGCATAAGTCCAGACATTTGCCAGCACTCTATCCTCATGGAGCCGGATAGCAAACCTTTCCGAGACCATCAAAGAAAACTCAATCCGAACATGAGGGAGGTCGTGCTGAAAGAAGTATTAAAGCTCTTATCCATGGGAATTATCTATCCCATATCGGATAGCAAATGGGTAAGTCCCGTACACGTTGTGCCCAAGAAGTCCGGATTCCAAGTTGTCGAGAATGAGAAGAACAAATTGGTTCCGGTATGCTTAGTGACGGGATGGCGCATGTGTATCGATTATAGGAAGCTCAATGCGGCGACTCGAAAGGACCATTTCCCGCTTCCATTTATCGATCAGATGCTCGAGAGACTTGCGGGGCAAGTCTATTTTAGCTTTTTAGACGGTTATAACGGCTATTTCCAAATCCAAGTGCGAGAGGAAGATCAAGACAAGATGACGTTCACATGCCCTTATGGAACGTTTGCCTACCGAAGAATGCCATTTGGATTATGTAATGCGCCGAGCACCTTTCAAAGGTGCATGATGAGCATATTCTCGGACCTCATCGAGATGTGCATAGAGGTATTCATGGACGACTTCACCGTCTATGGTGATTCTTACACTTCGTGCTTGAAGAACCTCGACAAAGTCCTAGCTCGATGTGTTGAGAAGAATTTAGTATTGAACTACGAGAAATGCCATTTTATGGTGACCGAAGGAATAGTGCTCGGTTACGTTATTTCTAAAAGAGGAATAGAAGTTGACAAGGCAAAAGTGGAGGCCATCGTGAAGTTGCCATATCCGACCAATCCAAAGGAAGTTCGTGGTTTCTTAGGACACGCCGGCTTCTATCGGCGTTTCATAAAGGATTTTGCAAAAATCGCTCAACCACTAACAAGCCTACTTCACAAAGATGTCGAGTTTGATTTCAATACTAAGTGTAAGGAGGCCTTCACCATCCTTAAAGACAAGCTTACAACAACTCCTATGATGCAAGCCCCGGACTGGAATAAGCCATTCGAGATTATGTGTGATGCTTCGATCGTGCGGTCGGGCGATCTTTGGGGACAAAACTGGAAAAGAAAGCCATGTGATTTATTATGCGTCCAAGACATTAAATCTAGCACAATGAAACTATTCCACCGCAGAGAAGGAGCTGTTAGCTATCGTTTTTGCCTTTGACAAGTTTCGCTCTTATTTACTTGGCTCAAAGATCATTGTGTATACCGATCATGCCGCCGTCAAGCATCTCCTTGCCAAGAAAGAAACAAAGCCGAGACTTATCCGATGGATTCTTCTCTTACAAGAATTTGATTGGGAGGTTAAGGATAAGAAAGGAGCAAAAAACTATGTGGCGGATCACTTGAGCCGCTTGATTCAAAAAGACGATGGAGAGCCAATTAAGGAGACTTTTCCCGAAGAGCATTTATATGTTGTTCCTGAGACGGTCTCCAGTCTTGCCAAGCTTCTGCCCGCACAATGTTTTACGATTGGAGTCCATGAAGTGTCTCAGCTGCCCAATCAAGACAACTCTGAAGCAGAATTGCTGAAAACCGTAGGTAACACTTCTAAATTACCTTGGTTTGCTAATATTGTGAATTTCTTGACCTCTGAGCAACTTCCACCCGAGTTCACTCATGCCCAAAAAGCAAAATTGAAGAGCGAGTGTAAGCAGTATTTCTGGGACTCTCCAATCCTTTGGAAAATGGGAGTTGATCAAGTTATCCGAAGATGCATCCCGGAAGAAGAGCAAGGCGACATCCTATTCCATTGTCATTCGTCCGCTTATGGGGGACACTTCGGACCAAAATGAACCGCAAGAAAAGTGTTGGATGTGGGTTTCTTTTGGCCGAGCCTACACCTTGACACCTATAAGTACTGTAAGTCATGTGCACGTTGCCAAATGATCGGGAATATATCCATGAAGGATGAAATGCCCCAAAAGCCTTTGAGATTTTGTGAGATATTTGATGTATGGGGTATGGACTTCATGGGTCCGTTTCCTAGTTCAAGGGGCAACGTGTACATTTTACTTGCCGTTGATTATGTTTCTAAATGGGTTGAGGCAAAGGCTACAAAAACTAATGACTCTAAAGTGGTTACAGGATTTCTTCGAACTAAGATCTTTTGCAGATTCGGCGTACCAAAGGCCATCATAAGTGATCGAGGAACACATTTCTGCAACCGAACTATTGAGTCATTGATGAAGAAATATGGAGTAGCCCATCGAGTTTCTACCGCTTACCATCCACAAACGAATGGGCAAGCTGAAGTGTCAAATCGGGAAGTGAAGTCTATCTTGGAGAAAACGGTCAATCCGTCAAGGAAAGATTGGAGTATGAGGCTAGATGACGCCTTATGGGCTTATGGAACAGCCTATAAAACTCCACTCGGTATGTCTCCTTATAGATTAATTTTCGGAAAATTATGTCACTTGCCTGTGCAGTTGGAACACAAGACCTGGTGGGTGGTATAAAAAGTCAATTTGGATCTGACCGAAAGTGCTAAGGAGAGGAAATATCAGCTTCAAGAGCTTGAAGAAATCCGGTTGGAGTCCTATGATGTGGCTATGAGGTACAAAGATCGCACAAAGGCTTGGCATGATAAGGCGATTCGTATGAAGAATTTTGAAGTGGACCAACTTGTATTGCTTTACCAATCGCGCCTACGCATTATGCCCGGAAAGCTCCGCTCAAGATGGATTGGTCCATTCCGAGTGTGTTCATGCGGCCGCCAGGTGGGGGCAATGGGTGATACGTAAACCGGACTCGATGAGACTTTCACCGTCAACGGTCATCGCCTTAAGGTTTATCATGCTGCCGCAATGATAGAAGATGTGGACGAGCAAAGCTTGTCCATTCCGTCCTATATTTGACTGTTTGAAGAGGAGGTCTAGCCGAAGACTCTAAAGAGAGGCGCTTCCGGGAGGCAACCCGTTATTTTTTTTTTCCGTTTTTCTTTGATTTCGTATTTTTAGTTAGATTTTATGCTTGGTGTTGTTTCTTTTATTTTTCAGAGTTTGGCTAAGTATGGAATTAGGGTCTAAAGTGTAAGAAGAAGGAGTTCAAGGAGCAAAGAAGATGAGAAGAAGAATTTGGGGTCTTAATTGCCATTTCAAAAACCTTAAGGAACCCAATTGTAGTAAGGGAACGAAGTGGAGGGACTCAATTGCATAAAGGATGAAAATTTAGAGTCAATTTAAGTTGAGAAAAATATGGGGGCCGAATTGAAAAGAAGGAAGGACTAGATCTCTTAACTGCACAACTGAGAGGGCCTGATTGCAAAACTCAATTCTATAAAAGAGGGGAAGAGGATCAAGCCCTACCAGTTACTATTCAAACACTTTCCCTCTAAAAATCCGCCGCCCACTACCTCTCTTTCTACAAGACTTTCTTCTTCTCCAAGAATCCTCCTCACTGCACAGTTAAGAGACCACCGCCATGCCTCCGAAGAAAAAGTCAGGCCTGTCCGCTGCCGCTCGCTGGTTCGCCACTGTCCAGGCGGATCCGAAGACACAACGCCGCCGACCCTCTGCTGCTACTCACCGGGAGGCCGCGCCAACTCCGGCAGTCCCTCTACTTGAGTATGAACCGCAACCGCCGGAGGAGTTCGCATATGTGGAACCGACTCCGCAACCTATGGACGAGGACACCGGATCGCACTATGCCACGGAGTCCACCTCTCCGCTGAAACCGCCTAGACGACGGTTACGAAGGCATACGGGCGCAGCTACTTCCCAAAAACCACTGCGAGAACCAACTCTCGAGCCAACGCCCGAGCCGACGCCCCAGCCAACGCCCGAGCCGACACCTCAGCCATCTCCACCGCGTCGTTCGAGGGTAAGAAAGCCGAGAGCAAGCCGTGCAGATGGTGCGTCTTCATCTAATCCGCCACCTCAATCTCCACAAACTCTTTATGAGTGGTTGCCGTTCCTTGAATTTCAACATCCACCACCGCCTCTCAACTATTATGAGGGCGTAAATTGGAGCGAAAGTTTGCGTGCGGAGTTGCTGAGCCAAGAGGAGGAAGACTCGGACTATAAGTCCGATGATCATGATGGGAACTTTGAAGATGACTTCAACTTGAATTACTTATCCTTTGCCGATTCTGAGTCATCTTCAGCCCTTCCACGAGCCGCGGAGTATGGAAACGGGGTGGTGATCCATCTCGATTCGCTGGAAGCCGTCCATGCTCTCTCACAATTTGAGATTGAGTACATGACTATGCATCTACAAGAGCGCGAGGGCAAAGACTTCCGGAGTGGCCGACTCCTTGATCGCACGTTCCTTCGCGCGGCAGGTATCATCAAACCCTTCTTTGCATATTTTCATAATGTTGGATGGTCTTGGTTGCTTGAATCACATCACTACCCGTGTTATAAAGAGGTTGCAAGTGAGTTCATTAATGTTTTTCATATTGAGGGTGATAAAGATTTGGTAACACCTTGTATTGAGTTTAGGTTGTTTAGGGGGATTTGTCATATGTCTGTGGTCGAGTGGAATGCTAGACTAGGGATATGTTCTTTTGATGATTATTATCTTGGTCATTTTGAGATGGGATTTCATGGTTTGCCAAACAAGGACCCGAATTATATTGGTTCACGGGCCGCGTGGAGGCTTCTCGCCCCAAGCGACCCGGATGAGTTTGTGTTGGTCCCGTGAGTGAGTTCAGGTGTAGAGGGGGGGGGGGTGAATACACCTGAATCCAAATTTCTCAACTTTCGAACACGAACAGTCCTATTCAGGAAGGTGCCGTACTGAAATAGTTCGAACCAGACTGCATAACCGTTTTTGAATCGTGTTAAAGGCTAAAAGAGTACCGACTCGCCGAGATCCGCTAACCGACTAGGTCGAGTCCGTATCGATCGGTGAGAGTTCGGTATGCGGAATTGTGTAGGCCCAAATCGGTTTTAATGAGGAAAACGTTTTATGCAAGTCTCGGTTCGGTAGATAAGAAGTTCGAATACCGAGACAGTTAAATCGATTTTAAATATGATGTACGGTATGCACAAGTAAAATCAATGAAACAAGAAGTAAACGACACGTGATATTTTTAAAGTGGTTCGGATATCAAAAATCCTACGTCCACTGTCCCGATAGATCGGGAGGCTATTTATTATACTTGAGTTAGTCTCGGTCGGCTTGTACACTCGGACAAAGCCGTGGCTTGGGGATTATACTCGAGCAAGTCCCGGCTTTACAATTCTATCAAACTTTAAGTGTTTGACAAACTTCTCCAACAATGAAGGAGTCCTTATACAATAAGGATTGGGTTCAAATGTGAACTCCTTCGTCTAAGCTATGGATATAACAAGTGAGCTTAGGGTTAGAGGGATAAGGAACGAGAATGTAGCTATCTAGAGCGACAAACAGCTGAGGGTTTGGCTATAGGTTCGTGTCAGTCGCTTGGATACTAGAAGCTTATGTCGGTTCAGCTTGGTTCCTTTTGAGCTGGATGTAGTCTTTCGCCGAAGATAACTCGGTTGATTCTTGCGGAAGACTTAGTCGTTAATTTCGCTCGTTTGAATGCTCTGTGTGTTTCTTGCTTCTATGTGTTCTTGGATAGTGGGTTTGTTGGTGTTGGTGAGCTTCAAATCTTGAATGATCCCTCTATTTATAGAGTGGAGAGAAGAATAGATCCGTTGGAGACGATCTTCTTCTTTTTCCCTCTTTTGTGGTATCAAACGGCTCTTTTGTGTAGTAGGTACAGTGTCCTTTCCCTCCTTTTACGGAAATATGTTGACTGTAGCTTTAGTAGGTGAGACGACACGTGTATGCTTGTCATTTGTCGAGGTAGATGTGGCGGTTGAGATAGAACAAACTTCGAGGCAACTGAAGTTGACTTCTCTCTTCCTCGTACTTGACAACACTGATAGCTTATCAAAAGATTTAGACAGTTCAGAAGACTGTCAGCCGATGCTGAGTCTGATTTTGTATTCAGTAGATAGACAGCTGAGAAAGGTCTACTGACAATCAGCTCTGAGTCCAGTAAACTACTCTCGCCGAGTTCGGTTCAACCGACTCTCTCGCATATCTTGCTCCCGCCGAGTCCAAGTATTCACCGAGTCTTCTACACCGGTGCCGAGGCCGATGAGCTGCCGAGCGCCTTGACCAGAGCAGAGTGTCTACTAAGTCTGAAACCTCAGAGACAAATACGAATACAAAGGAATGGTTCACCAATCAGATAGGATTTTGGGATCTTCAAATCTTCTCAACAACAATCTTCTCAACAGTCAGAGCACGAGGCTACTGAGCGTGATTCAGTATAGAAGATAGAATCATTTCCCACAAGTATGATCATGCTGAGGATTAAATCATCACCCAACAATTTCCCCCTATTTGATGATGCCAAAACCTATCATCTATGCTAACACTAAACAGATAGAAACGAAAACTCCTTACAAATATTACAAGTAGGATCAGTGGAGATGTTCCATCAGTTCTAGACTATAAAGCAAACAGGGTAAACAGAACAATTTCCCCCATTGCAAACAAAACAATAGCGAGGAATCTATCAAAGCAATCAGCTGACATGTAATAAAGAGAGTGTGTGTGCCAGCAATCACTTCAGTGATTCTGAGTGTTAAAGCATAAAATAAACACGGCTGTATAGACAACAAGTAGTTGTCAGAGCCAAAAGCAGATTGTATAAATATAAGAGAAATTTAGTACAGATACAATCTTGTTATGCTAAGAGAATAAGCTAAAGATCTAAGGAGGAGGGCCATTGAACTTCTTGATCCTGTCCATGAACTCTTGAGTCTGATCTTCAGGGAGCGGCACTCCATACATCTTGTATGTGATCTTCCTTAGCTTCAGAAATTCTGCAAAATCAGCAGGCTCATCTTCAGCAAGTTCTTTCTTCGCTGCTGCATGCTTCACTTCTGCTTCAATCGTACCATAGTGTACTGAGTCATCCTGTCTTCTCGGTGGAGGTATGATTCTGGGTCCCGGAACGTTGACTTCTATACCTTCAGATATGGCTTTGTCGAGGTATGGGTAGAGTTCAGGTTCAGTAGCGAACATCCATTCCATGTAAGCTTCAATCATTGTCCTGTTGGACCAGAACCTCCAGAAATAGTTCCTCTTGATGAACTCAATTTTCGCATTTTCCCATCTTTGATTGAGTCGAGCCGGTATCCATTCATCTGTTTCTTGGCCATCTTTGAAATTTCGTGTCACTGGCTTCCCGAATTTCTGTATCTGTATGGAATATCGGCCTTTAGAAGGCACTCTCGGTCGGCCTCCTCTTCGGTCCTTTTCATCATAGCTTCAAGGTCCGCCTTCCAAATTCTGTCTCTGGCAGCATGAATCTGTCTTGCCTCCTCGCCTCGTATAGATATCCGTTCATCGATCAAATATGGCTTCGATTTCTTCTCCTTGTGTATCGGTGGCTTGCCGAGGGGCTTCTTCCGATTCGGCGGGGGTACTAGATCTAGATTTGGATGTACCCCGCCTTTCGTACTCTTCCGTCGCTTTGCTCCTTTTCCTTTTCTCTCGTCCTCTTCATCTCGTTATGATGAGCTTTCTCGGAGGCGCTCTAGCGGTTCTCTTTCCTCCTCTCGGATGGGGCTTTAGTCTTTCCGTTGGCGAGGCTTAGACTTTGGCTTGTTAGGCGCTTCACCTCTGCAATTTCTCGCCGCCTCTCATCCGCAGCCTATTTGGGCTTCCTCCTCGCCAGATATGTACCTTAATCTCTTTGCTTTGGAGGGGTTGGAATTTTAAGCTTTTGTTTGCCCTTGCCTTCTTGAACTGGTGGTGGAAGAGGAGCCTCTTCTTCTTCTGAGTCCTCCACCGCCTGTTCAGCGTACTCAGCAACCTCCTTTATAATGTCTTTGGGAGTCTGGGTTGCCTCGAGTAGTCCGCTAGGGTCTCCGAGCCACTTGGGCCGGTTTCAGCTGTGCTCGCAGCCGAAACACCCTGGGCCTTACCCGGAGTCTAAGTTTTCTGGAGACTGAGTTTTGCTAATGTCAGCAATAGATTTCTTCTTCTCAGTCCCCTTCTTTCCTTCAGTAGCTGTCCCCTTCAGTAGTATAGAAGGTTTGGTGGGAGTCAGCTTCTCAGTACTCTTGTTCTTTCCTTCATTTTCTTTCTCAGTACCTTTCTTCTTTCCTTCCCCCTTTTTGGCATCATCAAGTACAGCCGGGGTTGGGATGAGTACCTTCTTCTCTAGCTTCTGATAAACAGTGGACAAGTCGTCCAGTCTGTTATGAACTTTCTCCAATGCTAGATGCAGCTCGTTCCTCTCAAATATGAGTGCGTCCTTGTATGCTGCATGAGAGAGAACGGCTTCTGACTTTAGTTCAGCTAGTTTCTCACCGATCTTGTCCTCCACGACCAGTTGAATGAGGTCTAGTTTGTTCTCCGTAGCCTGGGCCTTGCTCGGTGAGTGACTCAGTATGAGCGGACAAGGCGTTTTGAAATTGTTCAAGGAGCTTGGCCTGTCCCTCCTGAATTGTCCTTAGCTGAGTCTGAAACTGCTGTTGCTGCTGGGCCAATGCTTCAGTTATGAGAGCGGAGACATCAGGGGCAGCTGATGTAGAGATGCTGGATTTCAGCCCCTGAAGCTCAGAGTTAGTGGCCAATGCAGACTTCTTCCACACCTTGTGGACTGCCTTCGCCAATTCCCGATTTTGAATTCCTTGTGCAGTTAGAGCTTTGGCAACTGAACGGGATCTCTTGGCAGATGGGCTGGGCGCTGCCTCGTATGTCGACTCGAGCAGGAGCTGAGCAGGCTCTGCTGAGGACGAGACACCAGCCGAAGGCTTCTCAGGCCCAAGGATACTGAGTGGTGCTGCTGCTTCGCATGTGGGTATCTTTGTCCCGTGGATGTCCCTCATCGGCTTTCCGTGGCTCGAATCACTGGGTGGGTCCCGACGCGTCGTGGTCGACCCATCCGAGGGCGGCGAGCCACCGCTTGGCGTCGATCGGCAATGATTGCAAGCATGGCTGCCCTTAGATTCTCCATCGTGTTGAGGTTCTCGGGCTCGAATAGCCTATCTCCTCACGCAATCTCGGTTCTTCCAAGTGTAGGCTGGCGACAGGAGTAGTGTAGAACAAGGCGTTGAAGCCGAGGCCACTCCCCGAAAGCGTAGGATCATATGGAGCCTTGCCGACTTGGCTAGGACGAGCAAATCCGAATGGTCGGCAAGCTCCGGAATGAACCGGATGATCTCTCGGGAAGCTCTAGAGACGATAACTGCCGCTTCCATCCCGAGAGTCTCTTCTGCGATGCAGAAATCCGACTCGATATCAACAAAGTCAGTCCCGGAGTCGGCAGGTGGGGCGATCGCCGAGCGGAGGCACGAGAGAGGGCTATCCGGACATTGGACTTCTTCGCTTTGGGCTTCGTAGCCTCTCCCCTGTTCCTCTTGAACTTGTTCCTCGGTGGAGACGGCTTTCTCCACCGACTTGGTCTTCTCGGATGAGGAAGACTCATCTACCAACTATAGTGGCCGAATAGGAGTCGGTTCGAGTAGCCACTTCGTAGTTGTCTCCCGGTTCAGCAGGTGTATCCGGTATGGCCTTCCTCGGCCTCTTGGCTGGTGCCTTAGGTGATTTAGCCGGAGGTGTCCTTATCTTAGGAGTCGCTCGCCGAGGCTTAGATGGCCGAAGCTTCGCGGCCGGTCCCGAACCAATCATTGCGAGCCGCGGACTTGTTGTGAAAACGGATTTTCTTCACATTAAAGTATTCTTTGTCGTCATATGTGATCTGCTCAGCCTCGCAGAAATCCTCGATCATGACTGACAATTTAAGTCCGTAGAGAAGCTTTCCTTTTGCGGTCAGTGTTCGCGTAGCTTTGTCGAACTTGGCTGCCTGAGCCATAAAATTCGCGAACAAAGAAGTCGGTCCAATTGACTTTCACGCAGTCATAAATCGCCATCATCATATGGATCTTGGGTCGGGAGACCTGATCAAAAGAGCCAGCCTGGCTCGTCAACAGTGAGTGACGATGTACGCCGGTGCTCGAACGCTGCGGTAGCATGGCATTCTTCGGAAATGCTGCTCTGAAGGTTGTGGGCTTGCCACAGAAAACGGAGAGGTATGTGTCGACAGCGTCGTCATTGTACCCCAAGGTGCTGACACCTTCAGACAGGAGGTTGAAGCTCTTCTTCAGCGCTTGTTTAATGGACATCTACTTCAGTATCCTCGATGCGTCGTCAATGGCGTTAACAGCGAACCTCGCCAGAATATCTCCTCCAACTGAGTCGGAGTTCAGATATAGTTCCGCCACTTGTCGAGGAAGGAAGAAGGTCGGCTTCCTCGATAGAAACTCCTCAAGTCCGGATTTCCTCTGATATGTGAAGATCTCGTCCATGTACTCGAGCTCGCACACGTCGAACTCCATAACTGGTTCGCACCAGATACGGCCCTTGCTGACGATTTCCTCTATCTTGTCGGGAGAACTGACAGATATACCAGCCATAGTACCTGTTACAAGAAATGAATCGCATCCGTTTCTTGGATAGAAACAAGGCTTTGTACAATGCGATACTGAAAAATATAATAAATACATTAACAGATATAAGCATACCAATAGATAAAATTCGAGATAAGAATGAGAGTGAAGTTGCAAGTAAGGATTGCGAATGCAGATCTCGGATTTTTCGGAATTTGAAAGTTATAAAGTATGCTAATGGCGGTTTCAAAGATATGATCGAATATATATATCAACTATGAAGATGAACGGTTTTCGATCGAAGGCTGAATTTAAACTTGCTTTATGATATGGACGGTTAAGATTAGAAGTTAAAAATAGCCAGTTGTAAAATAGCCTAAGTAGTAACTGTGAAAAGACATGCATTAAATGCGTGCAGAGTTCAGCAAGCTTATGTATGGAATGTCGTGCATTAAATGTGAGCCGTTAATAATAAAGACAAACCAAAAGATATTAATGTCATGCTGAATCTTTGTCATAAATGCAAAGTAACTTGTTGTATTAAATTACTACCGAGTAGAGATACGCAAACCCGTCACCGAACATAGTAGTCACCGATACCTCGTGTAGATGGTTTTACGTCTCTTCGTATCGAATGTATCGATGCGAGAGTGAACATTCCCCCTCTTCGAAATGTCTCTCTCCCGAAACCTCTTACCGACCGGGGTCGGTAGGGTCCAACAGACCTAGCTCTACTAAAAGTTCTCTGAATCTGGATTCAGCTAGAGGCTTGGTCAGTATATCAGCCCGTTGCTTGTCAGTATGGATCTTCTCCATCCTGATATCCTTTTTCTCGACATGGTCACGAATGAAGTGATGTCTGATGTCCACGTGCTTGCATCTCGTGTGAAGTACGGGGTTCCGAGTGATTGCAATAGCACCGGTACTTGTCGCGAAAAATCGGCACTTCATTCCGAAAGACGTCATAGTCTCTCGGTCGCTTGTCTCGCCCAAAGGATGCGGGCGCAACAACTTCCAAGCAGCCATGTATTCGGCTTCGGTGGTCGACGTGGCCACCGAGACCTGTTTCTTTGAAAACCATGAGATCGGCTTGCCGCCAAGGAACCGACATGTTCCCGAAGTTGATTTTCGGTCTATTCTACATCCCGCATAGTCGGCATCGAATAACCAGCTTAGTTCAATATTATCATCACCGGATACCACAAACCCATGTCGGGTGTTCCTCGTAGATAGCGGAGAATCTTCTTTGCTGAGTCCATATGACTCGCTTGGGATTCGCCCCGAAACCGAGCACGCACACCTACAAAGATAAGTTATGTCGGGACGAGTAGCCGTTAGACATAATAAAGAACCAATTATAGCACGGTATTCGGTTTGGTCTATCGATACTCCCTCTTTATCAAGATCTATCTTCATATTCGTGTTCATCGGGATCTTGATTGATTTGCCGGATGTGCGGCCGAATCTTTTGATGAGGTCTCGAGTGTATTTACCTTGGGCGATGAATGTTCCCTTTTCGTATTGCTTGACTTGAAAACCAAGGAAGTAGTTCATTTCACCCATCATCGACATCTCGAACTTATCCTTCATCATCTTTTCAAATTGCTGACACATGATGACATTCTTTGATCCGAATATAATGTCATCCACGTGGATCTGCACAAGTAATAAGTCTTCTTCCAGTCGAATGCTGAATAGAGTGCGGTCTCATCGTGCCTTTCTGAAAACCTTTCTGAAGAAGAAACTCAGACAGGGTATCGTACCAAGCCCTGGGTGCTTGTTTTAACCCGTATAGAGCCTTTCTGAGTCTATATACTTAATGTCCCTGCTGAAAGCCGGGCGGTTGTTCCACATAGACTTCTTCTTTCAAGCACGCCATTCGAGAACGCAGACTTCACATCCATTTGATAAACTCTGAATCGTTGATGTGTTGCATAGGCCAGGAATAGTCTGATTGCCTCCAATCTTGCAACCGGAGCGAACGTCTCATCGAAATCTATCCCTTCGGCTTGACAGTAGCCTTTAGCCACGAGTCTTGCTTTGTTCCTTACTATAACGTTGTTTTCATCTCGCTTGTTTTTGAAGACCCATTTAGTTCCAATAACATGTTGATGCCGGGTCCGTCTACAAGCTCCCATACTTCGTTTCTCGTGAACTGATTCAGCTCCTCCTGCATAGCAATGATCCAGTCAGCATCTTTCAGTGCATCCTCAATGGTCTGAGGCTCTTCAGTAGACAAGAAGCAGGAAAATAATGCGCTTTCTCCTTGACAGAATCTGGATCTTGTCTTGACATTTGCTTGAAGGATCTCCAATGATTAAATCGGCGGTGTGAGCATCGAGCCACGATCTACGATGTTTCAACTCTTCATCTGAAACTTGTTCAACAAAGATAGTAGGTGAGTTAGGCATTTCGGTTGTACTATTCCGAGATTGAAGTAATTCAAGAACAAGAGTATGGTCTACCGAGTCACCGGGTTCGTGGGCATTCAGCTCGGGAACATTACTAGACGTTCCCCACCCGAGGTGTTGCTCTCGGTAGTGTTGGTCTCGGTTACCTCAATGGTTTCTTCATCGACCCGAGTTACACGGGGATTGATTCCGTTCGGGAGAATCAATCTGCTCGTATACTTGCTCACCGGTTGAGATTCGGTAGATTTGTCTTCGGTTTCTTCGTCCGAATCATAATCCCAACATAGCCGGGATCTTTTCGCATTTGTCTTTTAAGCTTAGATCCCGTAGGCGCTTCCGATGTCCTCGGATTCGGAATTTGAGTTATTGCTCCCGTCTTCGTAGCAAACTCGTTAAAAACAACATGAGGGCTTTCCTCCACACAAAGAGTCCGATAGTTGAATACTCGAAAGCTTTGTCGACCCGAGAGTATCCTAAGAATACTCCCCGATCCGACTTGCTATCAAAAGTCTTGACTGATCTTTCCCATTATTGTGGATAAAGCATGAACAACCAAAAATATGGAAATAAGATAGAGAAGGCTTCCTCGCCGTTCCATAGTTCATATGGTGTCCGCTTATGCTTTGCTTTGTTAGTAGAGATCTATTCTCGAGTATAACATGCGGTATCGGTAGCTTCCGCCCGAATTTGGTTGGGAGTCCCGAGTCCGCGAGTAGAGTCCTAGCCGCCTCTTTTAGAGTTTTGTTCTTTCGTTCGAGCAACTCCATTCTCGCCGAGGTGTGCGTGCGGTGAAGTCTCATGCTCTATTCCTTCGCTTTGCGAAACTCCTTTACCATGGAATTAAGGAACTCAGTTCCTCTGTCCGAACGTATTTTTCTTGATCTTAGTGTTCTTCTCGACACTGAGCTTTTTCAGAAGCGTTGGTAACTCTATTTTGACGTCAGACTTGTTGGCAATGAATATGACCCATGTATAGCGCGAGTAGTCATCTATGACCACTAATGCATATTTTCTGCCTCGATCGTCACCGGGGAGACTGGACCGAACAAATCCATATGTAGCAGCGAAGGATTCCATCCGTGGAAGGCGATGGAACCGGAGGATTTTGATTCCTTGTTTGCTTTCCCTTCGGACATGCTTCACACCGAGTGTCTTTGCTTGAATACTTCATTCGGCGGTCCCCTTGCTAGAGTGTTTCTTGCAAGCTTGTTGAGCGTCTTAAAGTTGAGATGGCTGAGTCTTCTGTGCCATAGCTACCCCGTGCGGTTGTCATTCTTTGCCAATAAGCAAGCTTCAGGTTCAGCTGAGTTCCAGTCAGCCACATATATGTTCTTTCGTGCGAACCCGATAACACTTGTTTTCCCCGTGGATTTATCAATAACATCACGTAAACCGGCGTCAAATATCACTCTATTTGAGTTATCACAAAATTGACTAACGAGAGAAGATTATGCTTGAAGTCCTTCAACATATGATACTCTTGGAACGTTGGCGCCTCAATGCCGAGTGTTCCATATCCTCCGGTATAGCCTTTTGCATTGTCTCCGAACTCGATTCCGGGTCCTTCTTCGATGATATAATTCTTCAGTAGACTCCTTTGGTATGTCATGTGTCTTGAGCATCCGCTGTCCACATACCATGGGTCTTTACGCACCCGCAAAACGAATTATATTCGTGTGCCCTTTATTTTTAATTTTGGGTCCTTAGATGTTAGTTTTAGTAACCCAAATCTGTCTAACAACCCTGGTGGTTTCAGACATTTTCTTTCCACTGGAGTCAACATATCTGACCACTGGACTGGTCACAGCTGACTTCTGAGGCTTCTGAGGTTCAGGAGTCCTGATCTTCTGAGTTGGTGGACTGCTGACCTTTGCCTTCTGTGCGGCCTTTTTCTTCTTCTGACCTTTGGAGCCTCTTCGGATTATAGGTTCATAATAATATGATCCATACTGAGCAGGATGCGTCAGCTTCGGAGGTCCATACTGATCTGCCAAGTTTGATTTGCTGGTTCCCCCTTGACTGAATTGGGGTTTCTTGGCATTGATCTTCTTGTCAGAATGCTGATATGTGGGATAAGGTGCTTTCATCTTCTGTTTGTTCTTTGCTAGGGGGTTCAGTATATCTGCGTTGATAGTCTCCCCTCGAACAAATCTATCAGTAAGCCGTACTCACCGAGTGTCTTGGGGCGCGAGATGAGGAAGCTCCTAGACTGAATCCAAGTCCTTCCTTGCAATGCTTTGGCTTATTGCTTGCTAGCATAGCCTCCAATTTCTTTTCTGTGCCCATATACCTCTCAGTCATCAGGTTCCTCCAGACATCATCACTTTTCTTCAGTGCGTCGTGCTCGGTCCGAAAGTCCCGACAATTCTTGCTTCGTAGACTCGGTTCGAGTATCTTTCCGAGTCAAGTCATTGGTCAAGACCGAAATCCGATCTTCTTGATGCTGAGACTTGGCCATCGAGAGTTTATCTCCTCCCCCGAGTCTCAACACAAGTCCTTCGGCCTCGGTAACAACCCGACTCTCCCGAGAAAGTCTCCGATTCTCCACTTTCAAGGTATCCAACTCCTGAAGAGTCTTACTGAGCCGCAGACTCATCTGAATTTGTTCATCTAGTAGATCTTCATATGCGGTCAAGATGTCCAAATTCCCATCCGCACTTCGAAATAGTGTCGTGTGTGCAGTGTGAAGAGGAGTTAACTGGTTCATGAGAATTTACCTCATCCTCTTCGCCTGCCATCATGCACATTTCAGTTGATTCATCTGCTTCATGCTCTAAGGCCATGAAAGCTGCTTCATCGTCAGATGAATCCATAAAGGAGTCGATCTCTTCTGAGTCGTCTGAGATTTCGCCACTATGTAGGATTGTCTTTTACGGGCGAATTTCTCTCTCCTTGCCTTGCGTGCTTGCGCGTTCAGCACTACTGAGCTCAGGACAATCATACTGATAATGTCCCGGGTTCTTGCAGTTGTAGCAAGTGATGACTTTTTCTTCTTTGGTTGCACTATCCCTTGAAGGTGCTGAGTCATCTTTCTTTCTATATTTAGAAGATTGAGTATCTGGAGCGCATTTAGGTGTATATTCTGACTTACCTTTTGTATCTCGGTATGCTTTGGTCAGTTTTCTACTCCTTTCTTTCTCCTTCTGATACTTCACTTGCGAGCGTACGCGTACTTCTGAGCTAGACTTCCTTCTTGTAGGTCAGTGAGTGAAGGCTCAGTCTTACTCGTCGTCTTGCTCGTAGCTACTGTAGCTTTGAAAGCATGGTCAATCTTCGTGTCAGCTTCAGCTCTCAGCTTTCTTTGAGGTCTGTCGAACTCATACTCCTCGCCTGTAATTACGAAAAGATATGGTCGGGAGACACAAGATCTAATTCGGAATGTCGCAATAAAGTGGCAAAAGGTGTCCAGGTGTCCGTCCGGCGAGTGCCCCTCGAATCTTCGATTCATCTCTCGATTGCTGAATGTCTTTCCCGGCCCATTGATAGAATTCATCGATTGGTAAATCGACGTTTAGATCTTCGATTTTGTCCCCTGGGCATGAGAGACAAGCTTTCCGGCTTTTGGAGTTCCAGCGCTAATTTGTTGGCTTTAATCTTCTCGAGTCCCTCGACTCGGTAGCGCAAGAGCATCCCGAGTTCTTTAGCAGCTTGCATTCCCGAACCCCCGCCAAGATAAGAATCACTAAGGGTGGTTAGCATTCCCGGCGACTCGATCTAGATTGTGAAGCTTCTTCTCTTCGGGAGTGAAGAGACTTCGTCTTTGGGGATCTTCTTCCCGGTCCACCATTCCTCCTCCTTGAGCTTGGTCCCGAGTCACGACACTATCAATCATAGGAACGATAGGTCCATCTTCAAGCACTTCGGTCCATATCGTCATGGAGGGATGTCGAGATGAGCTTCCATCCCGACTCGCCATACTCCGTAGTTCTCCACCGAGAACATAGGTACCATCCTTATACCCGACATATCAGCCATGAAGAATAATGATATGAATGTAGAGTGATATGCGGAAAAAACGCTTTCCCTCGGATCCGTTCGAATAGACCGGCTCTCAAAGATAACAAGAGTCAAAGAACTCCCCGCTCCGATACCAATTGTTGGTCCCGTGAGTGAGTTCGGGTGTAGAGGGGGGGGTGAATACACCCGAATCCAAATTTCTCAACTTTCGAACACGAACAGTCCTATTCGGGAAGGTGTCGCATCTGAAATAGTTCGGCAGACTGCACAAATGTTCTCGAATCGTGTTAAAGGCTAAAAGAGTACCGACTCACCGAGATCCGCTAACCGACTAGGTCGAATTTAGTATCGATCGGTGAGAGTTCGGTGTGCGGAATTGTGTAGGCCCAAATCGGTTTTAATGAGGAAAACGTTTTATGCAAGTCTCGGCTCGGTAGATAAGAAGTTCGAATGCCGAGACGGTTAAATCGATTTTAAATATGATGTACGGTATGCACGAGTAAAATCAATGAAACAAGAAGTAAACGACACGTATATTTTTAAAGTGGTTCGGATATCAACAATCCTACGTCCACTGTCCCGATAGATCGGGAGGCTATTTATTATACCGAGTTAGTCTTAGTCGGCTTGTACACTCGGACAAAGCCGTGGCTTGGGGATTATACTTGAGCAAGTCCCGGCTTACAATTCTATCAAACTTTAAGTGTTTGACAAACTTCTCCAACAATGAAGGAGTCCTTATACAATAAGGATTGGGTTCAAATGTGAACTCCTTCGTCTAAGCTATGGATATAACAAGTGAGCTTAGGGTTAGAGGGATAGGGAACGAGAATGTAGCTATCTAGAGCGACGAACAGCTGAGGGTTTGGCTATAGGTTCGTGTCAGTCGCTTGGATACTAGAAGCTTATGTCGGTTCAGCTTGGTTCCTTTTGAGCTGGATGTAGTCTTTCGCCGGAGATAACTCGGTTGATTCTTGCGGAAGACTTAGTCGTTAATTTCGCTCGTTTGAATGCTCTGTGTGTTTCTTGCTTCTATGTGTTCTTGGATAGTGGGTTTGTTGGTGTTGGTGAGCTTCAAATCTTGAATGATCCCTCTATTTATAGAGTGGAGAGAAGAATAGATCCGTTGGAGACAATCTTCTTCTTTTTCCCTCTTTTGTGGTAGCAAACGGCTCTTTTGTGTAGTAGGTACAGTGTCCTTTCCCTCCTTTTACGGAAATATGTTGACTGCAGCTTTAGTAGGTGAGACGACACGTGTATGCTTGTCATTTGTCGAGGTGGATGTGGTGGTTGAGACAGAACAAACTTCGAGGCAACTGAAGTTGACTTCTCTCTTCCTCGTACTTGACAACACTGATAGCTTATCAAAAGATTTAGACAGTTCAGAAGACTGTCAGCCGATGCTGAGTCTGATTTTGTATTCAGTAGATAGACAGCTGAGAAAGGTCTACTGACAATCAGCTCTGAGTCCAATGAACAACTCTTGCTGAGTTCAGTTCAACTGACTCTCTCAGTATGCTGCTCCTGCTGAGTCCAGTATTCACTGAGTCTTCTACACTGGTGCTGAGGCTGATGAGCTACTGAGCGCCTTGACCAGAGCAGAGTGTCTAGTGAGTCTGAAACCTCAGAGACAAATACGAATACAAAGGAATGGTTCACCAATCAGATAGGGTTTTGGGATCTTCAAATCTTCTCAACAACAATCTTCTCAACAGTCAGAGCACGAGGCTACTGAGCGTGATTCAGTATAGAAGATAGAATCATTTCCCACAAGTATGATCATGCTGAGGATTGAATCATCACCCAACAGTTTGCCACATCCGGTTCTCATGTAAGTTTCCTAGAAGATCCCGCCCTTCGCATGTGCCACCAATACATAGCCCACAACTTAACCGGAAAAAGTACTTCTTATGAAAAGGTGACTGCCAATGAATTGTATTTCCTATGGTGCATGACTACTAGGCGCCTCATTAACTTAGGTTGGTGGATTGCTAAAAACATGTTCACAATTGCTAGTCATACCGTGCGTCACATGACTCTTTGCCATATTCTTGCCACGTTCATTGAACGCAACATTGTCATACAAGATGATGGTTATTTGACTAGGGTGGATCCACCATCTTTGTTTGATTGGAACTTGTTGAGGCATACTCGCCTACTGTACCAACTGCCTAACCGGGAGATCCAGTTTCCTCCACCGGGACCTCGTGTCTCGAGTGCCTTTACTTCTGCAGGTCAGGATACGGTGCAGACTCTAAGGACTGATCTGGATTCCCTTGGACGTAGAGTAGACCGCCTCCGCCGCACAGTTATGAGCAGACTGCCTCGCCTGCCCAGGCGAGGCGACCGGTGACTTTTCTTCCCTAATGTTATTTTCATTTTTTGTGTTTTTGTTTTTTGTTTTATGTTTTGAGTCTGTTCTTGTGTGTTTTTCATGTTCTTACACTTGATAGGGATCAAGTGTAAGGAGGGGGGTGTTTCTTTTTCTTGTTTATTTTGTCTTTTGTCTTTAGTTTTAGTTTGTTCTAACACTTGGTAGGGACCAAGTGTAAGGAGGGTGTTATTGTGTTTATTTTGTCATGCCTTCTCTCTTTGTTTTATCTTTTCTCTCTTGCTCGAGGGCGAGCAAGGTTTAAGTGTAAGGAGGGGGGGTATTTTGTGTCGAAGCATGCCAAAATTTTTGATTTTTGAAGTGCCATTTTCTATGATCAAGCTTGTCTTATTTGTGCTTTTATTTTCAATATGCTTGCTTGTGGACTTTGTGAAGAGTAGATCTAGGCACGTATATGCATGTAATTTGGAATGACGAAAAATAAACTTTGTTGGATCGAAATTATATAACCACTCACTTAAATAAGATTTGAGCCTTAAAGTAGGACACTTCCTACTATTCCTTTGAGAGTGTTTATCCACAAAGTCATAATATGTTTGAATCACTTGTGATAAATGATAGGAGGCACTAGGGATTTTTAGCCACACGGCCGCGACAAAATATTTCCTACCCTACATTATCCGTTAGTGAACCAATTTGAGCCTTGACCGTTTCTTTGATTTGAGTTAGCAAAATTTTAGCCAAGGCCTTTTTAAACTTTCTCTTGACCCATGTTATTGCATGTTTTACGAACTCTCTTGTGCATGATTGTAAAATCTGAAGTGTATTACATATGTCTCCTACCTGCCCAGTATAGACATGCTGCAGAAAACAGATTGGATAAAAAGTCTAAGTACAAAAAACTGCTCTATAGAAGCAGAATTCATAGTGTCCTGTCTGTACAGTTAAGACAGTTTGTGCCCAGCTGCTAAAAAAGAAGTATATGCCACGAAAATACTCTCAAAAATATAAAAAAAAAAGAGAGAGAGAAAAAGAAAGAAAAAAAAATTCTGAATATGAAACGTGGCAGAAAAGAAAAGAAAGAGTATGAGTGCATAGCATTA
Organism: Lavandula angustifolia; assembly: GCA_028984105.1. Taxonomy (NCBI): domain Eukaryota; kingdom Viridiplantae; phylum Streptophyta; class Magnoliopsida; order Lamiales; family Lamiaceae; genus Lavandula; species Lavandula angustifolia. Next base: position 13,371,830 of record CM054808.1, read on the forward strand.
ATGTTGTAGCATTGAAGTAAATTTTCTTAGTGGTGGGAGTTTGACTGACTTGACTGCACAGGTGAGAGAGTTTTACATGCATAACATTGATTCTGAAATTTTAATGGAGCTTAGTACCCCTAGGACCCTTACCAACATCAATTTGTCTAAGTCCTAAGCCCCATTACAACCGAATGAGAAAGACCTCCTTGATATTGCTATTGTGATGATCTCTTATCGTGATTGCGTGGATTGTTTTTCTTTGAGTGGCTTAAACCGGACCTAGATTAGTTGAGTGTTGAGTGAAACTTGAGGAGATCCACATTGTTTAGATTTTGACCAAGTTGATATATGTGTGCTTAGTTTCAAAATTTGCATTGTCTACTTGTTGGATGAGATTATGATTGCATGGTTTGACATTGCTTGGCTAGTGAATTGGTGCAGAGATTTTCAAATTGATTGGTATGGCTTCTTGTGTTCGTTTTGTGAGTCCGTTGTTATTTTCTTTCTTCCGTTTGTGTCGAGTCTTGTTTTTGTTCTTGTTCGAGTCTTAAGTCTTTTATTGTGTGTCTTGGGTCTTGGGGAAGACCAAAAATAATTAGGTACTTATCTTTTGTTCTTCTTATACTCGAGGGCGAGTATAGTTCAAGTGTAAGGAGATTTGATGAGTCAATTTCGTACCTAATTATTTATGTTCGAAAAGTCTCCTAACTGTGCAGACGAGACGCTTTTATTGGCAGTTATGCAGAAAATAGGCTGATTTGGCACGACACGTGGAGATGATATGGCAACGCGTTTTCCAAGTGGAATGGCGAGATTTTGTGCGGTTTTGACCGAGAAAGAAAAGAAGGAAAGAAGAAGGAAAGAAAGGAAAGAGGGAAGAAAGGAAAGAAGATGGATAAGGAAGAATTAGATATTTCCATATCTCAAAGATCCTTTCCTTATCCAACAAGAAACCCTAGATGTGATCTAGGATCATTATATTAGGATGAAGAGGCACGAAATTCAGGAGACTCTCTCACGCCCCGACCTGTCCACAACCTCGAACATCAAATCCTTTTCGATCAACCATTTCCAAAGACACCGCGCCGCCGCCGAAGCCACACCACACCGCCGCCATCGCCGATTTCCACCAAAGCCGAGGAGAAGAACTCATTTACCATTCCCGTTTCAAGCAGTTCCTTAGTTTAAGTTGATGAAACAAACACTTCAAATTTCAGTTTTTAATATTTGCACGTTAGCTTAGTTCGTTTCTTCAATTGTCGTTTGTTTTGAGAGATCGAAGATTATCGGTACTCTTGATCCTATTTCAATTCGTGTTTTAATTCAGTTCTTGTTTAGTTTTCAGTTCAGTACGTGTTTATTTCTCTGTTTTAATTCGTATCTTTACTTTATCTTAGTTTTCGTGCATGCTAGGGTTAGGGTTACAAATGATGCATGTTCTGTTTTGCAAAGTGTCTTACCTGTGCGGTCGGGGCGATGCTTTCATGAGTAGCTAAACTTTTAGTGGTCCGGCAGGATGAAAAACGCACACGTGAACAGTACATGAGGCTTAGGTTCTAATAATTAATTGAAGGGTTTCGGGTTAATTCTGATTTATTTAATCTGGCTAGTAATTTAGGCTTGATCACCCTAAGTTGCGTAGTTTGTAGCCAACTTAGTACTTCCATCGTTTCTCGTGGAACAAGGCTAGGTAAGTAGCAAAATTATTCGAAAGAATAGTTGGATTAAACCGGTAGGGGACTATTAGATGCCCAACATACGAGTAGGCTCCTATACTAGGCTCCCTTAGTTCGATAAAGCTGTTTAGCTATTAAATCTATTGATTGCCCAACAACGTAGGTTGTAGCTAAATTAGGGAAGTAGCCGTTTCGATGCCCAACATGGCGGTTACCGACTAAGTAAGTGGGAGTGAGGATTACGCAGTTTAAGTTACGGTAATCTATAACTAGTTGATTCATGAGATTAATTCATTCTATGTGCCGATGATTGGAAATACGTGTGTGTGAATATTCTGCTGGACCCATCTCTTATCTGCCTAGTTAAGACAGTTTATTTCAATTTTCAGCTTTTGCAATTTATTTCAGTTTTGATATTTTCTTAGTTTAGATAAAAACTTAAAACTTGCGTGGTTGCTAACCAAAACCAAGATAAGTAGGAAAATAATATATCTAGTCTTTCGTTCCCTGTGTTCGATACCCTGTGAGCTATACTGATATAATTCTCGAGTTTTGCAGGATTATTTGGTGCAATACAGCAATCACCAACCTACAACTAGGGGAGGAGGAGGAATAATCCACTAATAAAAAGATAATACAAAATGGAGATCCGAAACGTGATCCTAGGCCCAAAATTACATATCCACAAAAATATAGTCAATTAATGCAACAAACTAATCTCATGACATGAGGGTTGTGGTGCGTATAGAAGCAACCTAAAACAAGAATGTACATATCTATTTATAGGCGAAATTAATTATGATAATCATTAACTCTTGAATATGTAATAAGACTCGAACTGAATTTAAGCCACTAACGTAAACATATTCATTAATAGGAAGAGAGAGCAATAATCAAATATTCATTAATAGAAAGAGATAGCAATGATCAAATATAAGGATTGAGCCACTAACGTAAACATATTCATTAATAGAAAGAGATAGCAATATTCAAATAGAAGTATTCATATGCAACATAATAAAGCCTTGTTTAGAAGAATTTAAAAATAACTATTTTTAAATAATAAGTTATTTTTGTGCATTTGGAAGATCTTATCGAAACAACTTATTTCATTCTGTAAGTTACGTTTCACTTATTTTAATAAGTTAATATTTACTCTGTATCACTTATGGATAACTTATAAGGAGCTTATGCAGAGATCCACTGCTCGAATCCTGAGTCCTACAATATTTTACATTTGTATTTTTTTATATATATATTGCATAAATTATATCACAATGTGTACATCCAAAAGTACAACTTATTAAATTTAAGAACTTATATGATAAGTTCTTATGCCATAAATCATTTTTCTATAAGTCATTTTTTAAGTTATTTTTCTAAACGGGTAAGTCCATTAAGCAAAAAGCTAAAAGAGTACATTTTAATAGGCTAGTTATATTATGAGTGCATACAATCAGGTTGACACCCAAGAGAAACATTGACACAACCAACCTTCAGTAGGACCTTCGATTCCTCCATAACTTTGACAACTTCAACTACACATTATGCAGGCTCCTGAAGAAGTTGCAATTCTTAATCCTTTAATGATCATCTATCCCATTAAGGAGGCAAGTGGTTCTATTTGGTGATATGATTTTATTTTATCATTTAGCCCGTCTTAACCACCTAAAGATCATCTATTCCATTTTTTGAAATCTCGCTATGTGTCATATCAATCATGTCGTGTTATGTCATGTGTATTTGTAAAATTATTTTTATTATTAAATTAGATATTAATTAAAGTTAAGTTTACATAAATTAAAATACGCAAAGCTATTTGTGGGCAATGTGGTGGAACACCAATTAATGTAATTTCCTATCCATCACAAATTTAAAATAACGGTAGCATTTGGATGAAGATGAAAGCTCCCTTATTATGTTTGGAACTACTTTCTATTCATTAATGGCCAGCAAGCATCCTTGTCTTCTAATTTATGCTTTCATTTACTACATCACACCTGCAGGCTTTATTTCAAATATAAGAAATTTTAATTTTTTTTTTTTTAAATAATGGGATGGGTCTATACCACCAATTTCAACAATTGGGATGATTTGATAAATTACACTAGAAACAACAATAGGGTAATGCAATGATTGATAAAGCAGCAAATACTATGGCCCCTTCAAATGCATTTTGCAAGTTGTAAATAAAATTAATCTGAATGCTGGACAGATAAAGGGAACAAAATAATTGAATTTGGAAGTATATCTTATCTCAATCTAAGACTAACATCTACAAGCCGATGCTCTATTGTTGAAGATCTCATTTAGAAAGAAAAAAAACAGCCGACCAACTTATTCTTAGCAAGCTTTTGGTAAATTTTTTCAGAAACTTGAAAAACTAAAAGAAAATCAATCGAGGTTAGATATGGCAGCAACTGCATATGCATCTCTAGTTTCTTTGCTCAACACTATGGATCATATCTACATTCATCCTCTCCTCTCCACTTATTTCAACATCTATCCAAAACAATCTCTTTGCGAAAAAGTTGAATTCTTTCTTGATTATTTTGTGGAGAATCATCCAGTGACGAAGAGGAAGATTTGTTTAGGAAGATCCACTAGTGAAATGGATGCAAATGATGTTCAACTAGGTGAAAAGTTATCAAAGATTTTATATGGTCGGAGATATCTGATCTTATTGGATGATGTATGGAGTGTGGATGCTTGGGAAGAGATAATGTTTTACTTCCCGGAAAATAATAATGGAAAGCCGAATTGTTATAACAACTAAACAAGAAGAAGTGGTTGATTACTTTGGCTCCTCTGCACCTTCCGTAAACTTTCTTTATGATAAAAATAGTTGGAAGCTTTTTTATGAGAAGACATTTGGAGAACAAGGTTGCCCTCCTGAATTAGAAAAAATTGGTAAGAATATTGTTAAGAGGTGCAAGGACTTCCACTAGCACTCCTTTTGATGGCGGGGCTTCTTGGCAAATCAGCTAGCAGTCGAGAATACTCGGAGGATATTGCAAAATATAGAAGCTTGATTCTCGACTCACAAGAATGCAATGAACCATTGAGTATGTTGTACTTCAGTTATAAGCACTTGTCCTTTTTTTGATATCATGTTTTCTATGTTTGGGATTATTTCCAGAAGACAATGAAATTAGTGTTTCTGATCTCATCAAACAATGGGTAGCTGAGGGATTTTTAAAATCAAATAAGGAGCAAACTTTGGAAGAAGTTGCATAAAGTTACTTGAAGGAGCTTATTCGTAGGAATCTCATTTTAATTTCTAAAAAGCGGGCCGAAACAAGAAATTGGAGAAGTGTTGTGTTCATGATCTTGTAAGAGATTTGTGCATAAGGATAGATAAGAGAGAGAACTTTTTTTGTGTCGACAGAGACATAGATGGGTTTATAATTGATAAAACAACGCAATGGCTTTCTCACTCTAGGACTTCACTTGCCCATATTGAACTTCGTCGTGGGCAACGAGGGGGCTTCTGAAATCTAGACTCTTGAAAGTATGTCATCAGATATTTGGGGTGTATGGTAGCTCAGGATTTCCTTTTCGAAAAGTTAACTTAAATCAATTAGAGAGCTTCCTTCATCAATATCTCTCTACTTTGGAGTTTGCGGACTTTTATTCTCTCACAACATTGCCTTATTGCGCCGTCGTAGATTTGGAATATGCCACAACTTAGGCATATTGAAGCACCTTCAATCACTGTTCCGGATCCTCCTTCCACGGGTGACGTAGTCTTGCTGAACTTACAGACACTTGTGCTGGTAAAGAACCTCAATTTCACCAAGGATGTGTGTTAAGAGAATACCCAACATTAAGGATTTGCATATTGGTTACGGTCTGAAGCAAAGTTCACGTTATGTTTCTTGCTACAATCTAGACTACTTAAACAAACTTGAATCACTACATTACGTCTATTTCCCTTAAGAGTATGCAGGTAAACCACAGCGGAACCTGAAATGGCCGAGTTCCCTCAAGGAGTTGAGATTATATTGTCGCAAGTTTGTGTGGAGTGATATGGCAACAATTAGTTTGTTGCCTCATCTTGAATCTCTCTATTTGGATTATAAATCAGTGATAGGAGCTGAGTGGATTTGTGTTGAGGAGAAATTATGTTGCTTGAAACACCTGCAAATTCGTAATTGTGATTATTTGGTTCAGTGGCGTGCAGACAACTCCAATTTCCCAGTGATGGAGACGCTTACTCTTGAGTATTTATTCAAACTTGAAGTGATTCCTTCAGGTATTGGAGATATACCCACACTTTAATTAATTACTATGACTGATTGCAGTAAATCAGCCACCATCTCAGCAACTAAGATACTCGATGAACAACAGAGTCTTGGGAATCTAGACCTTCAACTGAGACTGCATTTATACAAAGAAACATGGACGAAGAAAATGCAAGAAATGGGGTTTACATGCCAAAACCTTCACTTTGTTTAACGGCAATGTATATTAGTTTGGAGTTATTTTATATGCAAGAGAACAAGCCAAATAATTAAGATACTTTTCTAATATTGAGATTCTTATTTCTTTTATTACTGATAAGTCGTTTTCATACCTACTTATTTATGGCCAAAAAGTCATCTAATTGGGCAATCAGAGCATTTGCAGTGGTGAATTTGAAGGTTTTATATGTTGATGTGGCACATGAATAGGATGCAAGGTGGCATACGCTTGGTGAAAAAGACGCGGCAATATGCTTATTTGAACGAAAATTTAAAGAGGAAGATTTCTTGATCAAGATGGAGATAAGTCCTTTGGGTAACATAAGCCTTTCTCTCTCTGAGAGCAAAACATTCCCACTTCAGTGCAAACTGCCTGCCAAACAAAACCATCAATTCACGGTGTTTTGGTTTGGAAAGATACGAGGTAATGAATCAAAGTCAGCTCTGAATCTTCACTGCTAATTACTAGCTAGTATTATGTAAGAGAAGCTGATTAACTACATTACCAAGAAATTAATAGTCTAAGACTCTTAAGCAACAAAAATGGCATGATCGAACCATGCAAGCCCAGAGCAGCACCGAGTTTTAACTAAAAAGAATGTTGTACTATCAGATATAAACAAGATGTAGATTAAACTAGGCTGACAATATACACACTTAATCTATAGAAGCGTAAATCAAACTTCCGCTAATGAAATAGTTGATGATAGAAATGAACTGCTCGGAGTGCTCTGTGAATGAACAGCTAAAAATTGTTGAAATTTAAAAGTTATTGGAAAGTAAAAGTTACTATACAGCTTTCTATTTATTTTACTTGTTCAGAGATATTAAAAATAAATTGAAGTGAAAGCAAAAATAAAAAATTCAAAAAACAAAACAAAGATTTATGTATATTAATTAAAAAATAGGGACTATTTAATAAATCAATGTATAAAGTATAATAAAGTCCTACAACGATTGATCATGCGACAACGCCATGTTTAACGGACATGTTCGTAGGCTAGTGAAGCTTAAACAGCTCTCGAGTATAATTAATTAGCATTTTGCAAGTTGTCACTAAGTTTCATCTGCATGCTGAATTTGGAAACTTGATTTGGAAATATTTTAATCTAAGGATAATGCGTACCAGCAGAATAAGTTCCCTTGTTGACGATCTCATTTAGGGAAATCAACTCAATTACTTCTTACTAAGCTCCATGTCTTCCTGAAACTAAAAAGTGAAAAACAAGAAGATAATTAATTGAGGTTAGAGATGGCTGATACTGCTTATGGATCTTCGCTAAAAAGTTATTTCTTTCTTGATTTTGTGGAGAATCATCCGGATCCGGACAGTGGAGAGGCCGAAGACTTGACCCAAATAGCAGATGTAGTTCGAATGGCTGAAGATAGAATTGAAGTCGAAGCAGGGTACCGAACAAAGTCCCACTTTCTTGGCCGATGTGCAGAAAAGAATAGAAGAGATGGATATAATCAAAGGAAAGGTTTAGGGTTAAAGAAGAAACTGGATTCATAACTAATTAGCCAAAATCTCCATGCTGCCTCCATCGTCATCAGATCCTACTAAAGCTTCTAAGACTACTACCATGGTAGGATTTGGTGGCTGCTTAGAGCAACTATTGGATCAGCCACTACTAGAAAAATGGCCTTCAACAACACTTAATACACAACGGTTTTGATGAAAAACCGTTGTCGTATCATAAAAAACCGTTGTCGTAAATACAAGCGTTATCGTAAGTTTAAAAGTGGGCTCATAGACAACGGTTTTTTTGGGCCATTGTCGTTGACCTGTCATGGAAAGACCAAATTGCGCCCATAGACAACAGTTTTAATAACCGTTGTTTTAGGATGTCTCTAACCATCCTAAAACCTTCACCAATGTACTTCTGAACTAATTCAGAGCCTGAATCTCAGATAAAAGTGCAGTCTGTATGGTGAGCCACTGCCCTTGCAAGCAGTGTCTTATATAGCAACATCCAAGGATATAAGTGATTAGGAACAGAGAAACTCAATATCATTAGCAAGTAGCAGATATTAGCTTAGGTTGGGCTATTCTTCCTAGACTCTCTGTTAGAGACAAGGTTTATCGACGGAGGTCAAAGAGGAGCGAGAGAGAAGAAAACTTGAGGAATAGAGCAATGGGAGCCGAGGCCGACGACGGTTGCATGGCAGGAAAGGAAACGTGGGCATGCACAAGTGGAAGTAATTAGACTTAGTAGATTAATTATGTTTTCTTTAAGTATGGTTTGTTATTTATTTAATAAAGCCCATGAACGGGTTCGGCCACATGAGGCCCGGTAGTTATTAGCCTATTTATATTAGAATTGGAGGATGACTAAGGTATCGAGGTTTTTGGAGTATTAGCCACGATCAATTCGGCGTGATTATACGCTTGGGACGAAGTTCATACTTTCGTTAGGACTCCTTCTTGGAGTTGTTCTTGATTTCGCAATTCAATTCAGTTTTTTGATATTACAATCGTGTTGGAATTCCCTTTACTCTAACAAATTGGTCCGACCTGCCGGATGACAAACACGAGACAACAACAGATGGAAACACGGATCGAGGAGTTGGAGAAGGGATTGAAGGCCATGGATTCGCGTTTGACGGGTGAATTGACAACTATGAAGAACTCGATGGCTTCGATCCATGACCTACTACAGAATTTAGTTAATGATAAGAAGGGGACGGGCGACGGCGAAACCAGTAGGGCATCCCCGAATCACGGGGCCCCTCCGAATCCGAACATAAACCCTAATCTTGATGATCAGGGTTCGGCCGAAGGACCGAAGGCTGACCAGACCTCGAGTGCAACTAGTTCAGCTGAAGCGGTGGTCGGCAAACCACAAGTTACGTTACCATCGTTTGATGGGAATGGCGCCGAAGGGTGGTTGACGCGAGTCGAACAATACTTTCAACTTCAGAATACCCCGGAGACTAACCGGTTGGATGTGGCGCTTGTAGCAATGGAAGGCGATGCCTTGCCATGGTTTCAGTGGGTCCGGGCAACTAGTCCGGACATGAGTTGGTCCGGATTTAAATTGGAGATGGTTCGGATGTTTGGCGCCAACCCGCTCGCTAATCCGTTTGAAACCCTAGTTCAAACACGCCAAACTCACTCTGTAAGTGATTATGTTACGGTGTTTATAGCTCGCATGGTACATGTTCCGGATTGGACGAGAAATACCGTCTTGGTTTGTTTCTTAATGGGTTACGCGATGAGATTCGACTAAAAATCCGGTCACGCGATGCTCGTACGCTGTCGGATACAATACACTTGGCAAAGGAGATTGAACAGGAGGTTAAGATTTTAGGAGGATTCGGCAACACATCGGCCGGAGGAATGCAGCGATCGAATTTCATACCGTCAAAGTCTGGATCACAGATGTCGCATAATTTGTCGCAGTCATCACACTATCGAGGAATCCAGCGCAATAATGGGTTCCAGGAGAAAGTGAAGGACTCCACGTCCTCCTTGGGGTCGACGGCGAGAACCGGTGGTATCGGCAGAAATCGGCCAGTCAAGCAGATAACACAACGAGAATATGCCGCTAAACGAGCCGCGGGAAAATGTTTTCGTTGCGATGAGAAGTGGTCGCCTTCTCACAGATGTGCCGATAAAAATCTACAGGTAATTATGATTTCTGATACGGAGGAAGGTGGAGCCGAGGACAGTGAACTATTTCACGAGTTGGAAGCAACGGGGCAAGAGCAGGGTTCGGATGAGGAACGGGAACAACCGGAAGCCAATTCTATGATATTAACCAAATTGGCCGCACAAGGGTTTGATGGGCCCCAAACCATGAAGATGACGGGCTCCTTAGCCGGACGACAGGTATGTGTAATGATCGACAGTGGAGCGAGCCACTGTTTTATTTCTTCTCAGGTAGTTGCGGCACTGCAGTTGGAAGCGGCATCTACGAGCCGATCGGCCGTTCGGTTAGGGGACGGCCGCCGATCGAGCATTTTAGGGTTGTGTTCAGACGTGCGTTTGTTGCTCCAGGATCGAGAATTTGTGTTGGATTGCTATGTGTTCGAATTGGGCGGAGTTGACATTGTGTTAGGGGTTTCGTGGTTGCGGACATTAGGAGATGTGCGGGCCAACTGGGAGCACATGACTATGAGATTTACACATAACGGCGAATCCGTGATATTAAGGGGTAATTCAGCCTTGGTTCGACGCGAAGCCACCATGCAACAACTTGCGAAAATTGGCGAAGAAGGAGACCGTTGGCTGCTTTGGGTCGGCGTGCAGACGTCACCAGTTCATGGGGATTCAGAAGTTGGCAAAGCAAGCCGGTCGAAGCTCGAAGGTATAGATCTTAAGATACAAATGGAGGCCGAATTTCCTAAAGTCATGTTACCACCGCAAGGGCTTCCTCCTCATCGTGGAGTGGACCATCATATTCCGTTAAAATCAGGAGCATCGCCAGTTTCGGTTCGCCCGTATCGATATAGCCATTCAGCCAAGGATGAGATGGAGAAGTTGGTACAGGAGATGCTTGATGCAGGTATTATTCAGCCCAGTTCGAGCCCTTACTCTAGTCCGGTTCTATTAGTCCGCAAGAAGGATGGGAGCTGGCGTTTTTGTGTCGATTATAGACAATTGAATAAGCATACAATTCCAGATAAGTATCCAATTCCTGTAATTCAGGAAATGTTAGATGAATTGAATGGAGCTAAATGGTTTTCGAAGTTGGATTTGAGATCCGGGTATCATCAAATTCGGATTGCACCCGCGGATGTTTCGAAGACGGCTTTTCGTACTCATTCGGGCCATTACGAGTTCCTAGTTATGCCCTTCGGATTAACTAATGCGCCGGCCACATTTCAATCGGCAATGAACGATCTATTAAGAGCTCATTTGCGTAAGTTCGTACTAGTTTTCTTTGACGATATTATGGTGTATAGCAGGGACTTGAAGACGCATATGGATCATTTACGAACGGTGATGACTTTGCTGGAGACGGGCTCTTATGTAGTCAACCCAAAAAAATGCGCATGGGGCCAAACCGAGGTGGAATATTTAGGGCATATCGTGTCGGCGCGAGGGGTGCAAATGGATCCGAGTAAAATTACGGCAATTTTGCGTTGGCCAATTCCGAGTACAATTCGCGGCGTGCGCGGCTTCCTAGGGTTGACGGGTTATTACCGTCGTTTTATTCGAAATTATGGTCAAATGGCGAGAGGGTTAACTGAACTTTTAAAAAAAGATAAACTCTCAAATTTTGTTTGGACGAATGAAGCTAACACTGCTTTTTAGGCTTTGCGAGCGGCGGTGACTACGGCACCGGTATTAGCCACGCCGGATTTCTCAAAGGCTTTTGTAGTGGAGTGTGATGCATCGAGCCGAGGGCTGGGGGCGGTTTTAATGCAAGGTGGCCGCCCATTGGCGTTTTTTAGCAAGGCCGTCTCGGATCGTAGCTTGGCGAAATCGGCGTATGAGCTCGAACTAATGGCACTCGTTTCCACGGTGCAGCATTGGCGTCCCTATTTGGTGGGGCGTCATTTTACGGTACGGACCGACCAACGGAGCCTTCGGTTCCTTCTTAATCAGTCCGTGTCGACCCCGGCTCAACATTATTGGGTCGCGAAATTGTTGGGGTATGATTTCGATATTGAATATAAGCCGGGCGTAGCCAATAAGGTGGCCGACGCTTTGTCAAGACGTTATGAAGATGAAGTGGAATGTGCTGCCATCACATTGCCGGTTTGGCTCGGATGGACCCTTGTTGCTGACGAGGTGAAGAAAGATAAGGAAATGGGTGCAATTTACAAAGCTGTCGCCGGCGGGTCTACGGCATTCACACACTTTCGAATTATTAATGGCGTCCTATACTACAAAGGAAGGCTAGTGATTGCTAAGCACTCTTCGTTTATCCCACGATTGCTCACGGAGTTTCATGCCACGGCTCAAGGTGGTCACGCCGGCGCTTACCGAACTTATCGTCGCATAGCTCTTAGTGTTTATTGGCCAGGAATGATGAAGGATGTTACGAAGTTTGTGTCGGAATGCTTAGTATGTCAGCGACATAAATACGAAACCCGCTCGCCGGCGGGACTTCTACAAGCATTGCCAATTCCAAACCGAGTATGGGAAGACGTAAGCATGGATTTCATCGGTGGGTTGCCGCGGTCAGGTGAGTTTGATTGTATTATGGTTGTAGTGGACAGATTATCTAAATACGCTCATTTTTGCGGGCTTAAACATCCGTATACTGCAAAATCGGTCGCCGAGTTGTTTGTGAAGGAAATTGTGCGGCTTCATGGATTTCCAACATCCATTGTCCTTGATCGTGACCCGATATTTTGTAGCGAATTTTGGCGGGCTATGTTCAAAGCCGTAGGAACTAAATTACGCATGAGCTCGGCGTACCATCCGGAGACCGATGGACAAACGGAAGTAGTTAATCGCTGCGTTGAAACGTTTTTACGGTGTTTTGCATCTGAGCGACCTAAACAATGGAGTAGGTGGTTGGCGTGGGCAGAATATTCGTATAACACTAATTTTCACTCAACCACGGGTATCTCGCCGTTCGAAGTTGTTTACGGCCGACCACCGCCCACTATTATGAGTTTTCTACCTTCGGAGGTTCGTGTGAAAGCGGTCGCTGATGAACTGCAAGCCCGCGATGGAGCTCTTCGTCATCTGAAGGAGCACATCGGCCGTGCTCAGGATTACATGGTTCGGGGAGCCAATAAACGTCGGAGGGAGGTGGAGTTTGAAGTAGGGCAAAAAGTTTTTTTGAAACTAAGACCGTATCGCCAGAAATCTCTCTTCAAGCGTAAAAATGCTAAGTTGGCGGCGCGTTTTTATGGTCCCTTCTTGGTCGAGGAGCGCATTGGTGCGGTGGCGTATCGAGTGCGATTACCGGATGGGTGTCACTTGCATCCGGTATTCCATGTGTCTCTTCTCAAAGCGGCGATCGGCTCACATAATTTAGAGGAAAAATTGCCGACTGAATTATGGACGGTGAATCCGGAATTTTATCCGGAATGGGTGCTGCGAGACCGTTGGGTTTGGCGAGGCGACGATCGAATCCGTGAAATTCTCGTACAATGGCGCGATAAGTCCGAAGACGATGCAACGTGGATCGACGTGGCGGATCTATCGAGTCAATTTCCGGAATTCAGCCTTGAGGACAAGGCTGTTTGGAAGGGCGGTGGAATTGTTAGAGACAAGGTTTATCGACGGAGGTCAAAGAGGAGCGAGAGAGAAGAAAACTTGAGGAATAGAGCAATGGGAGCCGAGGCCGACGACGGTTGCATGGCAGGAAAGGAAACGTGGGCATGCACAAGTGGAAGTAATTAGACTTAGTAGATTAATTATGTTTTCTTTAAGTATGGTTTGTTATTTATTTAATAAAGCCCATGAACGGGTTCGGCCACATGAGGCCCGGTAGTTATTAGCCTATTTATATTAGAATTGGAGGATGACTAAGGTATCGAGGTTTTTGGAGTATTAGCCACGATCAATTCGGCGTGATTATACGCTTGGGACGAAGTTCATACTTTCGTTAGGACTCCTTCTTGGAGTTGTTCTTGATTTCGCAATTCAATTCAGTTTTTTGATATTACAATCGTGTTGGAATTCCCTTTACTCTAACACTCTCAAACAACTCAGGTTGTTTGATTGGAAGCTCAATCACCTACAACCATTGGGAGGGTCGATCGACCCCCCGGCCGACGGAACTTTAACTAAAACTAGTATAAGATTCGTATTGCTTATAGATAATTTTAGTGAAAAATATAGTTAACTATTTGCTTGTAGTGCAGTTGGTTAATGACTCTTACATGTTATAAATATTTCTCTCTCTTTTTCTACTAGTTATATAGGTATCTTTTTCATAACAAATACAAGATATAATATTTATTATATCTTTCATATCGTGTTTGTGTTCGAACCATTTAAAATTATATTTAGCAACTCTCGATTTTTCTCTGCCTTTGGCCACCGTTGTTCCTCTATTTCGACCCCTCAACTTCATAGCTCTAGTTCCGCCACTGCCTACAACAACACAACAGCGGGGAAATGAGAACTGATAGTTTTTCGGATTGAATTATCAGTACGGAAAAAAGATCACATTTCTCAAGTTCTGCTTTCAATGAACCTACAGCAGACAGCAGACGCCTTTTTAACATTAAAAGAATGTAGATGACTAGTTGACTACTGTAGATTAAATGGGAGGATAGCTAGAGAGCATGAATTTCTTTAATAAGATTATTCACTCATAAATTGAACATTATGCTCATCCTGCCAAATGAACATAAGCAGGCAGTTTAAGCAACAAAAATGCCCTCTCTCAACTCGAGAACGATTCCGTGTAATAAAACAACAAAAGACGAAATTATTCCCAAGTTAAAACTTCTCATCATTCCGTAAGAGAATTGAACAAAACCTCGGCCATTAACGTCATTGCCAGAATACTGAATCTGTTGTTTAAATATAGTTATTTCACGATATCTCAAATTAATAAAAATATAACAATTCAAAATAAGGTATGAATCGGGTGGGAAGACAGAGTTATGTAGAAAGATTGGAAGTATTCATATTCTTATATGTTTTATGCATATTTTTTTTTATGCATACATCATATACTTTTTACATTTTTAACCTTATGCATAAAACATATAAGGAATATGAATGAAGAATATTTCAAAGAATATTCAATCTAAACCATCCATTCTCACTCAAAATATATATATAATTTTGTTATTTTATTTCCCTAATTCCTTAGCTCTATTAATAATAAAAAATACAGACCTTGGTTTTCTTCTCCTTAGTTGCAAGAAAATTTGGGTTTACCTCGAGTTTGAGTAGCGATTATAAATTTTTCTTTGAGTAGAGCAATTGTAGGTTTTGCATAATAACATTTTATGATAATTGAGTTGACCAGAACTTGGCTTACTCTTCTCCGTTCATTCAAATATTACACAACCCATACTTTACCATTGTAATAAATAAAACTTGCAACAAAAATGAATCCCCAAGTGGAGAGGAAAAACACTAAAATAGAAACTTGAATTTAACACCTCAAAAGCACAGCCAAAAGGAGAGCAGAACTTGGCTTCTTCCTTTCGGGAGAGAATTTACAACAATTAGTGTGGGGTTGAAAACACGAACTAACTACTAAATATGGCCAAGCAACCTATTGCCTTTGCAATTCTGGTCTTAGTAAAAGCTTGCTAATGAATGGAGATATGGCCGCGAGCAACGCCTTTGGACATTCCTCGTGTGGAAGATGGCCACACCCAGATATGGCCACCATTCTCTGCATATATAGATGAAAGTGAAAAAACAATGAGGATTGTAAGAACAAGAATTAGGATTGAAAAATCATGCTGTTGTGCTTTTTTCCTTTCAAAAAGCCGGAATCCGTATCCACACCAACGAAAGGGCAATTCTGTATTTGTTAGAGAATAGGTGATAGTGCTCATGGCCTCTGTTGCAGATTCTTATATAAAGAAGTAAACAAAACGAATGAAAGGCGAAAAACTCACAGAATTTAATAGTTTTGAAGCCAATGTTTGAACAGTCTTTAAAGGGACAAGGACATCTTCCCCTCCTGCAATGACTAAAACCGGCAAGGCCTCAACTGCTTGCAGCATCAATGCTGCAGTCTGTGGAGGTAAGACTGTTTCATATGATAGTTTTCCAATTTCATGGAGCGCCTCATCCCATCCTTCTACGTGTAATGGGGCCTGAAGTCACCAAGAGCAGTAAAAAGTAATAGCTATTACGCATGGTTGATGGTTTTTTGCAGAAAAAAAGATTATACTATATGTCAGTCGAGATGCAAATTGAGTAATAATAATCTTATGTGTGTATTATAAGTGTATGTAGAGATGCAGAATTTGAACATACAGTTAGTAAGCATCAAGATATTTCAAATCATGGTTATTAAGCATGAAGATATTACCAAATGAATTGTACGTATGAGACGTGGTGATTAGCAAATAATGATGCGCTATAACAGGGAAATACAATTCAATATACTCAGTTACAGAAAATAGTACCTTATATAGGTTCAACACATCAGTTGTTAATTTGGTTGCATCGTACCAAGCTCGCCGGTTCACTACTTGGGTAATTTCTGTACGAAGAAGAGGTCTCACCATGTGCTTTTTTCCTAGAGAAGTGCGTAATAGTATTCTTGCAAAGGCAGGAACAAGTTCTCTTGACAAACTTACATTCAGCAATATGACCCCCTTTATCTCCAGCTGGGAAATATTGCATATGAAATTATTTCTTAAATCAGTTCTGTAATACTTTGTACCAGAAATAATATTTACATCAGCTTGTTAAATTCAGACTTACATTCACAGGATTTGCTGATGACCGGAGTTTCTGCACAGCTTTCAGAGCAAGTAATCCTCCATCATCATGGCCAACTAGCACAACAGAGGAAAACATCTCCATGCAAAAAGAAATTAGCAGGTCCACCTGATAATGTGAAACCAATCAAGTTTCTGAAATACAAGCTGCATAAAAAACAAAAATACAATCCTACAAAGGCAAGTGAGTGAAGCAGTCACATCGTGTGGGTAGATATATATACACGACACTCTCAGAAAGTTGCAGCATGACTAGTTAAACGGTATAGCATATTTTGATGATATTTAGGGAAAGTTTTAAGCAAAGAATTTTCATTGTATACACTATGAACAGGATCATACACATTATACATTTTATATTTATTTAATATGATGATAATACTGGGTATGCACACATGACTCTTTACCTGACTGTCAAGCTTGTAAGGGTTAGGTAATTGGTTTTCCTCCAAATCCTTCTTCCGTGGCCTTGACGTCAAACCCCATCCAGGTCTATCAAAAGCAGCAACAGCACAACCAGTCTGTCCGGCCAGCTCGCTGATTACCTTCCTCCACGAGAAGACTCCCCCACCAAATCCATGGACTAAAACAGTCCCAGATTGTTCCTTTGCATCCCCATTCCGTTCCATCATTGGAGACCATAACTTGCTGTGATCATCCTCCTCACAAGAATCATTCAAACTCAAAACAGGCACACCCTCAGATATTGGGGATGTTGGAGTACTCGCCAGGAGGGGAGTATCAAGGGGGGAAAGGTTACTGTAGTACTGGTTACTTACACTCCTATGAAGACTATACTGGGTTTTCAGTGGAATGCTTAATGATGGTGGGTCAAAAGGTGTAGCGGAGGACAAAGAACGTGAGAGTGACCCTGGCATGTGTATCTTGTAATGAACTGTTATCCCATGACAAGAAAGGAATAAACTGTCCTTATCAGCGAGTAAACTGATTGGAAGTTCCCCATCATCATGCGCCAATCCTGGTGCTCTTCTTCTTGTCGCATTATCACTTCGGATAGATTTCCCTGCAGGGGTTGGTGATCGTGGAACCTTCTGATAACCAGAAAACATTGTTTTGCAAGAAAGAACCTGATAATAAGATAAGAATATTAGCTAAAACCTGGGCTGATTTAAATTAGAGAAAGAGTATGTAATTACTAGAAAAATGGATTCATTCATGTTTTAAACAATATACTCATTATTTAGACATCACTAACGTGGTTGAACTTCTATTTTCCACAAGTAAATAATGAAGAGAGAGCATGAAGATATGAAAGATCACGAACATACTGCTTCAGGGTCACGGTGAAAGATGAACTTCCGTCTAGCTTTGCAACTTGTACGATAAGCCACAACAATATGCCCAAGAGCAAAGACAACAGATGAAAGAAACAACACAGGCATTCCCCAGGACTTCTTCAGATGGAGCCTCTTCCTCGAAAGAGAAACTGATGCTTCAGCCTCAAGTTGAGAATGAACAGTGAAAACACAAGCCTTGATGGAAAGAACAAGTATTGACACGAATGAGCATATTGATACAGTTCCTAGATAAGGACCGTGTGACAGTGCTGGACCATCGCACATTGTATATACACCTGCTCAGATTAAAAAAAGACCACAAAAAGACTGCGATTAAATTTCCAAAAGAACGAACTCTTAATTTGATCAGTAAGTAACTACTTGTTCCTTCATGGCAAAATTCAATACTCAGATATTACAGGATGTGACATTATCAACATCAGTTCAAATTATAAAAGATTTTGCATTAAGCACAAATAACTGATGCACTTTATGTTAAAGTAAAAGAAAGGAAGATCCTCTTGGCTTTATTCTTTCAGTAAATAAGGACAATGACAAGACAAAAAAACTCTCCAGTTATTGGATACAGGTATTATATGCATGAACTAAAGACAGATCAAAACTAAATGGAAATTTAAGGACGAAAACGAGTCGTGCAGCCACAAGTTATCTTAATTAATGAAAAAAACTAAAACATTATCATATCATCAAGGGCCAGTGCAAACACAATTATTTATCGAATTGTGCAGATTTATGCATAGGAAGCAGCAATAGCATAACATTCTTAATCAGAATCGCTATTCTACTACACTATCCACATCTGTTCACTATTCCAGAAACTAAAAGAAAAACAAGTTAATGAAGAACAAAAGAAGCACAAATACACCTTGTCAAAGCAAAGGAGCTTTAATATAACAAATTGCTAAAAAGACCCTGCTCTTTCACACTCGTTGCATTATACTACACCAGTAAGTGAAACAACCTGAAACTTATATTTTTTCAGCGAAAACTTGAAAGAGCAGAAATCGTACAGATGATAACTATAGATCTGATAATGGAAACAAGGGGAATATCCACAAGCGAGCTCTTGAAGGCGTATCTCTGCAAATGCTCCCTAAGACTATAGCATTTCACGCACGTAAAGCTAGATATTAACAAGCAAGGCAAAACTGCGTCAACGATCGCCACCACCACAGGCAGCGCCACCACCACCAGCGAAGAAACCATAGCCACCATAAAATAGACCGTCCTCACACCTCTCCGCACCTTCTCCCACCACCAACCGCCCTTCACCACCATCTCTGCCGCAGACAATCAACTCCAGAAACTATAAAAATTAATCCGAGATATTCACAAGTGAAAGCAATCGAAATGTGGATCGATGAGAAAGCGAAACTCCACAGCAACACGAAGAAATCGAAGCCGCACGAAACGGCGTCGTAATTGCCATCCCCAGCGCCACACCGACCGCTGTGGATTCTGCGCTTACACCACACGAACCTCGCCGTCGCTCTAGGGTTTACTCAATCCAGACAATTCCTCTTGATCCTCAGGTTTACAACAAATTGGAAAATCGATAAATATTTTTGAATTAGGAAAGTAGAGACAGAGAGATAATGTTTTCCTATGCTATTTTCTTGTTGTTCTGTCGCCGGAGTCTTTTATTCTCTCTCTCCTCCTTTGTTGGTAGAATGTGTGAGAGAGAAAGGTGAATATTTCAATCTGAGTTGTTATCATCGAATCAAATAAAAGTCTGAACTGTCCGACATTTTCAAAACAATTATACAAATACGAGTATATTATTGTGATTACATTTTGTAGTATAAAATACTCCGCAATCATAGACTATATATGTCTGTAACTTTTTACTTATTCCGTAGCCAGTATCTGATTTGTTTTGAACACGAAAATTATGAAAATAATATTATATAAATATAATTTTTAAGTCGTTCATTTATGACCATTAATTCTTGCATTAAAAACACAATTATTAACATAACATATATTTTAGAAATACTAGACATTATAACTTGTACAGTATTTTTTCTAATGGGAAATCCACAGCGGACACCAAAAAAGTGCCGAGTTTTTTTTTCTTCATCAGAAATTGGTAATTACTATTCGTATACTTAAATTGGGAAGCTTGCGCTAGAGCTTATAGACAAGTTGTGATTGTTCTGCAAGATTGATAGTTTCTAAATCAAGAAAAATCATGATGCCGAGTAATATATAATCTAAATAAACAAATTGTCCCATTTTATCATTTTATTGAGATATGAATTAATTGGTAAATTAGTAGAATTTTTTAACTTAAAGAAATATTTGATGAAAATTAATTTAAAAACGTTACTAGATGATATATGGTATTCAATCATTAAGAAACAATGAAGCATTTTGATACCAATAGCGTCAGAAATATTATCTCATCTAAGAATTTTGGCAATTTTTTTAACTTTTGAATGCAACAAGAAAAATTAGACAAAAAGCACCAATAAATTGATGTTTCAAGAAATAAAAGGTAATAACTAATATTAGAATGATATTTTCAAAAATCATAATTATATTTCAGAATGCTTAAAGATTCATTTATGATATTAATTTGACCGTGAATTTAAATTAAAAAATTCTTAAGTATTTTATTTTAGAGAGTTTATTAGTTTATGGAAGTTTTACTATATAAGCTAGAAGGAAAATTGATAATCACAATAACGAAATTGCAGATATAATTATTTTCAGTATATTTATTTAGGGCGTAGTTGCAAATTTTTTTTACAGTCTTTAAAATGCATATATTTTTTTACAGTCGTTTAAATTGAGAAAAATATTTAAGCAAAACTAATGAGTCTTTAAAATAAATATTAAATGCATATGTTTTTTTATATGTGAAAATTAACGTGTTTTATTCTCACATACGGTCAAAAAAAAAAGTTAAAACACTTTAAAAAAACAGTTGCAATACACCTTTAGTTTGGACGAAATTCAAACAAAGAGTTTTGCATATTACGTACTCCCTCCGTCCCGCTATTACTGTCCTACTTGCCTAATCAGGCTGTCCCGCTATTACTGTCCTTTTTCCTAAAATGGTAAAAATTACTCTTAAACATAAAATGAAGTGGGTCCCCCTTACTCACTACTCAACCCCACATTCTTATACTCTCTCTCTTCAAAAATCTATCTCCCACTCGATTATGTTCCGCTCCGAACTCAGAAAATTATGATTTTTATCTTTTTGAAAACTTTAGATTATTTCTTCAAATACAATATAAAAAAATATAAAAAATAAAAATCAATTGCCTTTTATTAGCCTTGCAAAAATTTGGATAATTCTCATTTCTTTCCACCAACCACTCCTCGAAAACTGTGTCATTTTCTTTATACAATTAAAATTCATAAAATACACACTAAACTAAAATTTTTTAATCTCCGTGCCGAAGTCAACTGGGACAGAATTAGCGGGACGGAGAGAGTATATATTAGGGGTTTGAGTTTTAAGTACGTGACTAATTTTTAACAATTTGTCAATAATTAAACTGGCAAAACCTTTGATTCCATCCTTGGTAAGCTGACCATTTACCGGCCTGTCAGCCTTTTCTTGCTGGACTCTTCTGCCCCTGCATAGCTTTTTCTTTCCCTTTTATGTATCCCGATAATAAAAAATCAAAGCGTGCGACTTTTGTTTTGATGAAAATGTCCTTTTATTAAGTGGTAGATTTTTTTAGTTAACATGATAAATTGAGTGCTTATAAGAAAAACTCAAAAGTCAATAAATCACCTTCTTGCATATAATATAAACTCATATTATAAAATAAATTGAAGTTCACTTGTTGAAAATATGTAGTGGGAAAACGAAGTTTTATTTCTTTCACATTGATTTTAGTTAAGGTTTTGTATTCCTCATCATATTTCCATTTTTATTTTACTAAATGACATCTCATTATACAATTTGTCAAAACCCTTTTCGTTCAAATTTTAGTCACAAGAAATAAACAAGAAAGAAGAAATCAAAATGATACAAGTTTTATTTATATATTTCATGAAACATCGAATTTTGTTCATTTTTATAAAATTATTGAATTATACATACTCGAGTGATAGACCTTATGACTTTTGAGTAAAATAGATCAAATGTCATCTTATTCAAAATCGCAATTATGAAATCTTGTGTCTTCCACATTATAGTTGGGAAACATATTGTTCTCATAGAGATAGTATCATTTCAACTAACCCTTGCCATTTTTTTTTTTACAAAAAGCTGTTTGTAGATTCATAGAAGTTTTGCTTATTTACTCTTAATCTTTTACAACATCTAACTATCAATATATTTCGACTCTCAATTGTTATGCCTCAAAACATTACAATGAAACTCAAACGTATATATACGCCATAACAACAACAAAAAATACAATATTTTAAAGGTAATGGTTTCCTATTATAATTATTCTTTTCAACATGAGAGATAATGGATGTCCTTGTTCACATCTTTTCATCAACATTCAACTACAACTTTAATAAGATTAAATTGCTAGTGGATTATCGCCACAAGATTGTGAAGTAACCAATAACCTCGAGATGTTAAAACTACATAATAAGTCTACAAGGATAGGGAAACAACGACCATTAAGCCTAATTTAAAAATGATATCAACCATCATTCAGCGAATAAAGTCCAACTAAATGTCAAGCATGCCCAAGTGTATTTCTCTAGGAATAAAAAGTCCAAATTAATCATAATAAATAAATAAATAATGTCCAAATTAATCCACTTGAGTTGGTTTAGCTGACGATATACTTTTCGTGACCAATTATCATAAGTTTGAATTCCATCAAAGACATAAATATGAGTCTATCAACCATAATTAATAGGTTGACATTTTCTATGTTATTTATAAATTATTATATATAAAAGTTGGGTTTGATAAACACACACTTCAAACATCAATTATGAATTTAACAAAAAAACCCCAAAATAATACTTTTACACATTTTGAATTCATCTTAATTACTAAATCTATTATAATCTCTACACAATAGTAACTCGTACTCACTATCTAGATTAAGGCTAAAAAGAATTTTATTATTTTTGTCCCGCTATCACTATTTATCTTTTCCTAATCGGGTTATCCCGCTATTATTATTTTTTTTTAAATGGTAAAAATTAAATCTTAAACCTAAAATGAAGTGTATCCTTACTTACTCACTACTCACCCACACATTCTTATCTCTCTCTCTCTCTCAAAATCTTTTTCTCACACGATTCCATTCAGCTTCGAACTCAGAAAATTATATTTTTTAATTTTTTAAATACTTTATATTATTTCTTCAATAACAACATGAAAATAAAAATAAATAAATTGATTGTCTCAACTATGTCTTGCAAAAAATTAGATAAATTATCATTTCTTCTCACCAACCACCCTCGAAATTATATTAATTTCTTATTTCTTAATACATTTAAAACTGATAAAATATACACTTACATAAAAAATTTTAATCGCCGTATTAATAAAAAAGAGAATAATAGCCGTTGGGAGGGATTACTATTTAAGTTTAGCCATTTGTCAATAAAAAAACTAAAAGTAGTAGCAGTAGAATGGGAGAGGGTTGAGAGGTGGGGCCGCCCGCGAATCGTGACCGTTAGTTACAGAACGTGAATAGATACATCATGATTGACGTTAACGGAAGAGTTACTGTGGGCTGCACAGATCTAAGAAATTTCGCTGAGGCGGGACCCATCATTTTTGTTACCCCCTTTAAGACTTTGCCACGTGTCTATTTTGTAATACAACCTGGCTTACGGCGGATAAAATACTCGACGGCATTGTCATGCCACGCTGGTTGCAGCTGGATTCTAACGGTCTCGTCTTCAAATTGTTCCTTCATTTTATGGCTGATTATTTTGTTTATTTTGAAGGGGTTCTATTTTAATTATTTCATGTTCACTAAAGGGAAAAAATATTAATTTTAGTACTCTTATGTAGTTTTTAGGGAGCTTTCTTCTTTTACCCACTTTTACATAAAAAAATACAAAACTACTCATCTCTTAAACTTATATTCACCAAATACCCAATATTATCAATTTGCTCTTAAATTTTCGTCAGCTTTTTTATTTTCTTTTTTTTTTGGTAAAATCTTTCAGTGCCGATGGAGTGTCTATGGGTGCCTATGACACCCTTAGGCACCTCGTTATTTAAATTTTAGTGCCTAAGGGTGACGATCATTTTATCGGCACCCATAGGCACTATATAATTACTTTTTTTAAATCAACATATTCCCTCTATCGGCCTACAACTTCTTCGGCCGATAGAGGGACTCTTTTTCAAATTATTCTATGAGTGCCTAAGGGTGCCGATCATGTTATCGGCACCCATAGGCACTATGTATTTTTTTTTAAACCAACATGTTAGCCTATCGGCCTACAACTTCTTCGGCCGATAGAGGGACTCTTTTTCGTATTATTCTATGAGTGCCTAAGGGTGCCGATCATGTTATCGGCACCTATAGGCACTATGTATTTTTTTTAAACCAACATGTTCCTTCTATCGACCTACAACTTCTACGGCCGATAGAGGGACTCTTTTCGTATTATTCTATGAGTGCCTAAGGGTGCCGATAACCGATCATGTTATCGGCACCCTTAGGCACTATGTATTTTTTTTTTAAAGAACCAACATGTTACCGATCAATTGTTTTATAAAAAAAAATTAAAATTTGAAATATCCAGTGCCGATGACAATTTATCGGCACCCGTAGGGTCCTATCGGCACTCATTGCCAATTGAAAAAAGTAAGGGTAAATGGGTAATATTGGGTATTCTATAACTATTGTTATAGTTAGTGGGTACTTTTGTATTTTTTTTAGTGAGATTGGGTAAATACATGTATTACCACTAGTTTTTATGTGATTTTGGTCCTATAATATGGCGGTGTTCAATTTTGGTTTTGTAATTTTATATAGTTTCCGATTTTTGTCTTCTAATGTAATTGTGTTCAATTTTACTCCTATAACTTTAAATGTGTTAAATTTGATCCTATAACTTTACAAAATATATGGTTTCAGTCATACGATAAAAAATGTCAAACAAAAAAAGACACTTGGACTACAACATGACTAACATAAGACATTTTATAAAGTTTCAGTAAAAAAGAACACTTTTAAAATTACAAGATCCAAAAACAAGTAGAAACTACATTGCATAATAAAAATTGAACTCGTTTTAATAAAAAAAAATCATTTTTTGTCATAAAGTTTATGAAATAGCTTATTTTAGTCATTCGGCAAGTGTAAAAATTCCACAACCTCTTTATTTTTGACAATTTCTATCGGATGACCAAAATTAAACACTTTGTAAAGTTATAAGACCAAAATCTAACACATTTTTAAGTTGTAGAACCAAAATCAATCACTAAAACATTAGAGGACCAAAGTCAAACATTAAAAAAAGTTAAAAGATCAAAATCGTACACTGTTACAGACAAAAATGGAGCAGAGACCAAGTTAAAGGACCAAAATCGATTTTCTCAAAAGAATATTTAAATTTTTAATTTTAAAGTGCGGTGGTCCGTCAAAGGGTGAGTCTAGCCATATATAGTGAACAATCTCATATTTTTAGTGTAATTTTGAAGAATAGTTAAATTTTTTTTTTATTTCACCCTCATTATTTCGAAAATAGTATATTCACCCTTCTAATTAATCTATTTTCTTGTGTCCGTTGGGGACCAATGACGCTACTTCATGAGCATAATTAGATGGTGTTTGCAATAGCTTACATTATTTAATATATCACTTAATTTACGAAAAATAGATTATTTTTAAGTATTTGTAACAACTTGTAATCTGTAAAATTATCTTAATCTAAGGTGAATAATTAGAAGTTATTGAACTTGGTAAAATCCAACTCAACCAACTTATAAGTTGTCATTTTACAATTTTATCATCATCATACTTTAAATAAATTGAAAAATGGGTAAAATGCATATTTTGATACTACACCTCAAAATAAGTTGTTTCATTGTAAAGACTATCTTTTAAAGCTTTTGTACTTTTAAGCCTTTTTTGCAAACGCCCAACAAATTCTCTAACAAGCTACTTTTACCATCTTCTCATTAATTTAAGAAGGCAAAATCATGTTAAACCTCCTCAGCTATTGTCCTACGTGTAAAGTGTCCCCTTAGCTATTAAATAGAGTCATGTCCCCTCCCAACTATTGTTATATGTGTAGTTTGCCCCCTCCATCATATAATCCGTTAAAGATAACAGTTTTCTCTCTAAAAATCTCTCAAAATTTTATTTTTCTCTCTTGATATCAATCTCGCTTGAACACCCATTACGAGCAACTCCTTCCACTTTAATTACTAAATTCGACTACGACTTCATTGTCGAATTGAGATGCGACATCAGACGTCACCGTCGTTGCTTTCCCCGGTGAGCTTTGAAAAACAAATTTGAATCTAATAGCTTTTGTCTCCGCGTATTGTGTGTTGATTATCATCACCATATTGACTTCGTCGCCCATTTCCATTTTATTTTGTAAATGTGTGTATGTGGTATTTGTGTGATGTTTTAATAAAATGATTGTGGAGCTTAGGTATCAAGAGCCGGTTAAGCTTTCTCACTGTCACTTGGCGTCATCGCCTTCTCAAAGAACTTTTCGTGGACTATCGCCTTCCTCTTCTGCCATAGGCGTAGCATAATTAAAAGAAGCTATTTTCCCACCTTTAGCCTTTAACATCGTAGTTCGATCTACGTTGTTCCAGCTCGTCATTGATTCATTGTACACGTATTCTGTAATCATGTATATGATATCATGAAAGGAATAACATTGAAAGATTTTTAGAGAGAGAACCATTATGTTTAACTGATAATATGATGGAGGCAAACTGCACATATAAAAATAGTTGGGAGATGATATTACTTTATTTAATAGCTAAAGGGACACTTTGCATGTAGAACAATAGCTGAGGGAGTTTAACAAAATATTTCCATTTAAGAATTTAAAAAAGTTTAAATTATTGCTAACACACCTAAGGCTGACATTTAAATATGAATTTAAAAATTTGAATGTGTAATTTAAAGTTAGAAAAAAGTAAAATAATATATATAGGGTATGGTTCTAGGGAGATCCTCCCTTCAAAAGAGATACGAGAACCGATCCTAAGCGTCGATCCATCCTAATCTAATGGCCAAGATTAAACCCTTTAATCTTTTAAAAAAAAACAAAATGTAGAAAGGGTGTTTTGGGAAAACCCAAATGTTTCATTTCAAAGGGTTTGGGATTGGGCGGGCAAAATATTTTATTTTGTTCATCCTCCATTTTCTCGGTCCGGTATTTCCTCCTTGCGTAAAACCACCGCAACATCGCTGTTTTTGGTACTTCCTTGGTAGAAATTAGAGAAGCTCATCCATAATCTACGAACCAAGAGGTATGTTTCAACTTCTCAGTTGTTATTTTTGTTTACCCATGGATGAAATTGTGGTTTTAAAGAGAAATTGGTTTGTGTAAAATTGACTTTTTTTCTACTTCCTTCGTAGAAATTGGAAAAGAATCGTCCTTAATCGATGAATTAAGAGGTATGTTTCATCTTTTTTGTTGTTAATTACGTTTACCCATGGATGAAATTGTGTTTTGGAAGAGAAATGGTTTTGTAAACCATCGGTATTTTGTGCGAAAATTTTAGAAATCCATCTAATACGTTTGCGGCCCGATATTTCGTTGTTTAAGAGGAAGTGAACTCGTTCGAAAGCGGATTAGGTATATTAATTGTCGGGTGAAGAATTTTGATGGGGGATTTAGTTCTCATTTAGGGTTTTTTACGGTGTTGGAACCATTTTTTCGTTGTTTTCGTTGTCAATTTCATGCTCGTGGGAATGTATTAGGTTTGTTGATTTTGATTTTGGCAAAACACAATCGATTAAGGTAACTATTACTGATATTTGGATGGAAAATGGTTTGTTTGTGGATTTCAGGCATCGAAGATTGAGAGTCGCATTTCGGTTCATATGGTAAAGCATGGACGCAGGTCAGTAATTCATCGAATGGTTTGTTGTCTGTATTTCATATAAAACCCTCATTTTTTTGTTTCCCGATTTCATTGAAATGCGTGAATCTTGTGGCTTATTTGCATGAAATTGAGTGTCTGTGTGCATGAAAGTTATAATATTGGTATGGATAGCGTTCTAAATTTTTATGGTTTTTTTTGGAAGCGTAAGAATAAAACATTTTATATATTAGCATAAAAAATATGAAATAATATTCATAAATAATATTTGCATTGGTACATATTATTTAGGATTTATGTGCATAATTAATATTGTTGGTGTGCATAACTAGATCGAAAGGTTAGCATAAAAACATTGAGTCATAGGCTTAAAATATTTTGATTCGGGAAAGTTTTATGTCTTACTGGTATGCATAAAATATGATACTTATATGCATAAAATATATAAAGTGGGTGCATGATATTGAGTGTATAAGTATAAATAGATTGAATAAAATGCAATAGTAATCACAAAATTTTGTACAAATGCAGGAACATCGCGAGCTAAAGGAAAGAGGAAGAGAACAACACCGTCGGACGAGAATGTTCCTATAATAAAGTTGGTGAATAAAGGGAAGGAGAAAGTAAAAAATAACAAAGGGAAGGAGAAAGGGAATAACAAGAAAGTGGATGAGAAAGGGAAGGTGTCGGCCAAAGCAAAAGGTAACAAGACAGCTGATGTTGCTGACCCACAGCAAAAAGGCAAACGAAAAAAGGCTAAACATGATGAGCAAGGTCAGCAAACTAACAAAGAAGTAATGGCGAAGAGGGATGATGAGGTTAATCAATTGACAAGCCATTGTTGTCCGCATTCCCTGATGGAAGCAATCAGCAAAATGAACGAAGCGCAGTTAGCAATGGTAAGATCTATGGGTTTTGGTGGTATTTTGGGGTTAGATGTGAGTAGGTTACCCAATAAAATGTGTTATTGGGTAGTTGACAATTACGACCCGAAAAGATCCCAACTTGTGATATCCGAGGGTAGGAGAATAAATGTCAACGAGTTGGATGTTCGTCGTGCTTTTGGGTTTCCTAGGGGGGATTTACTGATACGGCGGAAAAAAATTAATGATCGTAGCGATGTAGTGGATGAATGGGTAGCTCAATTCACAAGTAACAGACTTGTTGATAGTTGTCATAAGATATCGGTCAATCATGTAACTGCCGCATTTCTAGGAGATAAGAGTGCGGGAAAAATATATAGGATGAATTTTTTAGTCTTGCTTTCGAGTTCACTTATTCAAACAAGCTCGAACGGGTATCTTTATCCATTCTTTTCCGACCCGTTGGAGGAGCAAAGCGATGCTCGGCAATGGAATTGGTGTGAGTTGGTTATCCGCTGCCTCATTGAAAGCACAAGGACGTGGAAGGAAAACAAAACCAAGCTATTTTTCGGACCGTCACTTTTCCTACTGGTATGTTCATTGTCTGCGTTTATGCATATCATTAAGTTAGTTTGTGCTCACTAATTAACACTTTTATGCATATCATTCTGTTTTCAACTGTTTTATGTGGATCGTGTGGTGATGTTCAACCAGCACATGGGGAGACATCTACCTTTGATAACTAGTTGGGATAGAGTAAAATTTAGAAAGAGGCAACAAATGGAGTTGGAGAATGGTGGATTCGGAGAGGGTCGCATATTAGAACCCGTTGATATTGCGAGTGTGGATGAATAAAATCAAAACAATTTTACAACGGGGCCGGATGCGTCGCGAAAGGAAGGGAAGGTCCTTCAACGCTTCAAGAACCGTCGTTGAAGTATTCTTCCTTAATAATGAAACAGGCAGAAGTGGTTGCAGGGCAAATGGTGAAACTGATGAAGCTGATTGAGGAGGCACCGTCTAAATTGTTTAACAACAATTCGTTTAAGAAAACGGTAGATGCGACTTCTAAGATCATTGCTTCAGGTGTTCCAGAATCGGTTTCATTAGTTGATGACCAGCTTGAAGAGATAGATGGGATTTCTGGAATTCTGAAGAAGTGAAGGAAGCCATGTTTGCTATTGACACGACAAGGCTTATGATGAAGAATTACATGGATGAATTACCGAGTTTCAGTTTGGGGATTACACAACTTTTCCGACCTACACAACTTGATAAGGTAAAAATAATGTTATTTGGGCTTATAACATTATTTTATCCCCTGACATTTACGTTTATTTTGAATGTTGAAGGGAAATTTGAATGAAGACATGGTTGAGCCTCCTGCCACTCGGCCAAACATAGACAGTGACACTCACGGAAATTCGAAAGAAGACAATGTCGAGTGTCACGGTTCAGACCTTATCCCGGATCAAGGTGAGGCAGAATTGGCTAGGGCGATTGAGGCTATAGCGGGAGTTGTCATTAGCTTAAATGAAGAGCACGATAATATGGAGAAAGAGCCAAGCAAAAAAGAAGAGCACGTTAATACGGAGAAAGAGGTAATTCGTACTAGTACTTATCTAAATATATGAGTCACTGATGTTGTTTTTTTTCTGCATTGTTTTTTTTTTCTTCGTACCAGATGACTGTGGGAGATCAAACTAATGAAGGAGTTCAGTTTGCAGGCAATGAAGGAGTTCAGATTGATGGCATAGTTGGTGATACAGATGAAGCCCAAGTTAGTTTTATCTTTTGGAAAATGTGTTTTCGGGATATGCATAAAATTGGTTCTGTGTATGCATAAAGTAGTAATTGGATAAGCACGAAAAAAAAATACTCCAATTAACATATTTAGAACTACAATGTTTGGTGTATATAGTTTATACTCCCTCCGTCCCATTCCACTTGTCTCGTTTCTTTTGGGCACGGAGATTAAGAAGAGTGGGTGGTTGTGTGTAGATGAGTGTGTGATTGTGTGTAAAGAGGTAGGCCCCACAAAGAAAAAGTGGTAGGTTGTGTAATGATTAGGCTTCCTTTTTTGGAAACTAGACAAGTCGAGCGGGACAGCCCAAAAAGGAAAACTAGACAAGTCGAATGGGACGGAGGGAGTACATGGTTTCTGCTCTAATATGGTAAATTTCATGCAATATGATATTTACATTTGCAATGTCATTGTCTATTTTGCAGGGAAGAACCCCTTTATGTATTATATAGAAGTAGTTATTGCATATGTAGTTTATAAATTATGCACACCGCATTATATATTCATGCTTATAGTTTTCATGATGTTTAACTTGTATTGAAAAAAGTTTCAAGGGTGGCTATGATAACGAGGAAGATGAGGCAGAAACCCATTCCGAAAATAAGGGTGAAGGGAGTTAAAAACCGGCAGTACAATATATATACGACGCTTATTAAATGTTCATCTTAGCATTGAAAAATTATTTGGGTATTATGCTGATGATTTTGAATATCTAGGTTACAAGCCGAATGCCTTGTCGGAAAAAATCGTTAATGAAAAGTGCAAAGTCCAAAAATCACCCTACATTCTCGTTACGTAGATTGGCTGGTCCCGAGAGCACGTTCGGGTGTAGAGGGGGGGTGAATACACCCGAAACTCGATTTCTCAACTTAAACACGAACAAATCCTTTTCAGGGATGATGTTGTACTTGAACAAATTCAACAGACTGTATAAGCCGTTCCGAATCATGTAGGCGAGTGACTGACTCTACTGAGATCTGCTAGCTGACTGAGAGTCAGAATTCAGTATCTTGCAGATAGAGTTCAGTGGTGCGGAATAATGTAGGCCCAAATTAAGTTGAGTGAAAAAAAACGTTTTTATCAAAACAGTTTCAGTAGATTAGTGCAGTCTGTTAAGTTCGTTGAAACTCAGTTGAATAATTTAAAGAATATTTTCAGTATGAACAGTTAAATCAATGTGTTGGGTGATGATTCCATCCTCAAGACTGTTACTCTTAGTGGGAAATGATTCGGTCTTAGACACTGATCTTAAGCTCAGTAGCCTAGTGCTCCGTACTTGTTTGAAGATTTGAAGATCCCAAAACCCTATCTCGATTGATGAACCATTCCGTTGTATATGTTGTTTATCTCCGAGGTTTCGGACTCGCAGACACTCGCTTCTCGGTCAAGGCGCTCGCAGCTTATCCGCCTCGGCACCGGCAGAGAAGACTCGGTGATACTTGGACTCGCAGAGAGCAAAGATATCGAGAGAGTCGGTCGAACCGAACTCGGCAGAGTAGTTCATCGAACTCGTAGCCGATCTTCGCAGACTTATCTCACTGTCTATATACCGAATACAAGGTCGACTCAAGACGGGCAGACAATCTTCCGAACCGTCGATCTTTTTGAAATGCAATCCGCATAGTCATATACGAGGAAGAGAGAAGTCGCCTTCAATTAGCCTCGAAGTCCGTTCTGTCTCAACCACTTTATTCACCTCGACAAATGACAAGCATACACGTGTCATCCTACCTACTAAAGCTGCAAGTCAACACTTTCCGAAAAAGGAGGAAAAGGCACTGTTACCTACGTCAAAAAGAGCCGTTTGCTACCAAAAGAGAGAGAGAGAAGAAGATCATCTCCAACGGATCTATTTCAATCTCTGCTCTATAAATAGAGGGATTATTCAAGAAGAATACAGTGAATGCACGTATCTAGAGCAAAAATCAAGAAAGCATTCAACGAGCAAAGAACCCAAAGAACTACGTCTTAGCAAGAACTCGAAGAAAAATCTTCCGGCGAAAGACTACATTCTAGCTCATAGGGAATCAAGTCGAACCGACATACAAAGCCTCTAGTATCCAATCGATGTTACACGAACTTATAGCTTACCTTCACTGTTCGTCGATCTAGAAGCTACTCTCTCATATTCCCTATCCCTCTAACCCTAAGCTCAACTGTTCTTATCTATAGCTTAGACGAAGGAGTTCATCTTTGAACCCGATCCTTATTGTATAAGGACTCCTTCACCGTTGGAGAAAGTTTGTCAAACACTTATAAGTTTGATCGTTGTAAACCGAGACTTGGATCGCATAAAAACCAAGACGCGGCTTTGCCCAAAGGCGCAAGCCGACCGAGACTAACTCAGATAAATAATAGCCTCCCGATCTTTCGGGACAATGGGACGTAGGATTTGAGCGATATCCGAACCACTTTAAAAATCCCGTGTCTCTATTGCTTTCTTGATCGTTGCATTGATTTTACTATTCATACCGAACATCATTTCTTAAAATCAATCAACTGTCTCAAAGATACCGAACCGAATATCTGCCCGAACCGAGACTTTCATAAAACATTTTCACCACTCAACCGATTTGGGCCTACACACATTTCCGCACGCCGAACTCTTACCGTAGATACCGAATTTCGACTCACCCGCTAGCGAGTCTTAGTAGAGTCGACTCTTTGCCGCACACGATTCGTAATGTACTGTTTGGTCTGGCCGAACTGTTTCGCCGACACCATCCCGAATAGGACTGTTCGTGTTCGAAGTTGAGAAATCGAATCGTGTGTATTCACCCCCCTCTACACCCGACCGTACACTCGGGACCAACAATTGGTATCGGAAGCAGGAGTTCTTAAGACTCTTGTCATTCCAAACCGGTCTCACCGAACGGATCCGGAGAAAACGTTTTCACCGCATATCACTCTACATTCATATCTTTATCTTCTATGGCCGATATGTCGTGTATAAGGATGGTACCCATGTTCTCGTAGAGAACTATGGAGTATGGCGAGTCGAATGGAGGCTCATCTCGACTTCTCTCCACGATAGCATGACCGAAGTGCTTGAGGAAGGACCTATCGTTCCCATGATCGATAGTGTTGTAACTCAAGACCAAGCCGGAGGAGGAGGAATGGTGACCGGGAAGAAGATTCCCAAAGACAGAAGTCTCTTCACTCCTGAGG
The DNA here is from genome assembly GCA_028984105.1 of Lavandula angustifolia. Taxonomy (NCBI): domain Eukaryota; kingdom Viridiplantae; phylum Streptophyta; class Magnoliopsida; order Lamiales; family Lamiaceae; genus Lavandula; species Lavandula angustifolia. The sequence goes on from CM054808.1 coordinate 13,405,410, forward strand.
AGAAGAAGCTTCACAACTTAGACCGTGTTTCCGTGAATGCTATATCGACCACCCTTAGTGATTCTTATCTTGGCAGTGGTTCGGGAATGCAAGACCGCAAAAGAACTCTGGGATGCTCTAGCACTACTGAGTCGAGGGACTCAGAAGATTAAAGCGAATAAACTAGCGCTGGAACTCCAAAAGCTGGAAAGCTTGTCTCTCATGCCTGGTAACAAAATCGAAGATCTAAATGTCAGATTCACGAATCTGATGAACTCCATCAACGGGCTGGGAAAGACATTCAAAGAACCGAGAAATGAATCAAGATACCGAGGGCACCGCTTGGACGGACACCGGACACCTTTTGCCACTTTATTGCGACATTCTGACTTAGATGCTGTGTCTCCTGACCATATCTTTTCAGAATTACAGGCAGAGGAGTTTGAGTTCGACAGACCTTAAAGAAAGTTGAGAGCTGAAGCTGACACAAAGATTGATCATGCACAGCAAAGTTTGAGTTAGTCAGCACAGCATCTCCCGCGACGAGCAAGACGACGAGTAAGACTGAACCTTCACTCAATGATCTACAAGAAGGAAGTCTCGCTCAGAAGTATGCGCTGCTCGCTGTGAAATACCAGAAGGAGAAGGAGCGACGCAGAAAAGTGACTAAAGCCTATCGGGAAACGAAAGGTAAGTCAAATTATATGTCGAAACACACTCCTAACTCACAATCTTCTGAATACAGAAAGAAGGATGACTCAGAACCATCAAAGAATAGCGAAAGCAAAGAAGAAAGAGTCATCGCTTGCTACAATCGCAAGAAGCCGTGACATTATCAATATGATTGTCCCGAGCTCGCAGTGCCGAACGCGCAAAGACGTAAGGCAAGGAGAGAGAAATTCGCCCAGAAAAGACAATCCTACATAGCTGGCGAAATCTCAGACGACTCAGAAGAGGTCGACTCCTTTATGGATTCATTGGATGATGATGCAGCTTTCATGGCCTTAGAGCTTGAAGCTGAAGAAACAACTGAAAAGTGCCTAATGGCAGCGAAGAGGATGAGGTAAACTCTCTTGAACAAGTCAATTCCTCTTCACATTGCACACACGACACTATTTCGAAGTGCGATGAGAATTTGGACGTCGCGACCGCATACGAAGAACTGCTCGACGAACAAATTCAGATGAGTCTGCAGCTCAGTAAGACTCTTCAGGAATTGGATACCCTGAAAGTGGAGAATCAGAGACTTTCTCAGGAGAGTCAGGTTGCTACTGAGGCCGAAGGACTTGTGTTGAGACTCGTGGGAGGAGATAAACTCTCGATGGCCAAGTCTCAGCATCAAGAAGATCGGATTTCGTTCCGACCAATGACTTGACTCGTAAAGATACTCGAACCGAGTCTCATCAAGCAAGAAATGTCGGGACTTCTGCACCGAGCACGACACACCGAAGAAGAGTGATGATGTCCGGAGGAGCCCGATGACCGAGCGTTACATGGGCGCCGAAAAGAAGCCGGAGGCTATGCTCGCAAGCAACAAGCCCAAGCATTGTAAGGAAGGACTTGGCTTCAACCAGGAAGCTTCCTCATCTGCCCCCGTTCGCTCGTAAGTACGTCTTACCGATAGGTTTGTTCGAGGGGAAACAATCAATGCAAATCTACCGAACCCCTCAAGAAAAGAACAAACGTAAGATGAAAGCACCTCATCCTAAGTATCGCACACCGACCGTAAGATCGCACCTAGACACCCCGGTTCGCCAAGGGGGAACTAGCAGAGTTAAGTGGGCCGGATCAGGATGGACCACCTCGCTTGACACATCCAGCTCGCATGGGTCATATTACTATGATCCTATAGTCGAGGAGGTTCCAAGAGTCGAAAAAGAAGAAGAACGCACAAAAGGCAAAGGTCGGCAGTCCACCACTCGAAGATTAGGACTCCCGAACCTCGTAAGCCTCGAAGTCACCTATGACCATCCAAAGGGTCGAGTATGTTGACTCTAGTGGAAAGAAGATGTCCGAAACCACCGGGGTTGTTAGACAGATTTGGGTTATTAAAACTAACATCTAAGGACCCAAAATAAAAAATAAAGGGTACCCGAATATAATTGCTTTTGCAGTGCGCAGAGACCCATGGTATGTGGACAACGGATACTCAAGACACATGAAATACCAAAGGAGTCTACTCAAGAATTATATTACCGAAGATGGACCCTGAATCGAGTTTGGAGATAATGCCAAAGGCTACACGAGAGGATACGGCACACTCAAAGCATAGGAACTCGCCAACGTTCCTGGAGTATCCTATGTTGAAGGACTTCAAAGATAATCTTCTCTCCGTTAGTCAATTTTGTGATAACTCGAATAGAGTGATTTTTGACGCCGGTTTCGTGATGTCATTGATAAATCTACAGGGAAAACAAGTGTTATCGTGTTTGCGCAAAAAGAATATCTACGCTGGCCGATCGGAACTCACCGAACCCGAAGCTTGTTTGCCGGCGAAGAATGAAAACAGAACGGGATGGCTATGGCATAGAAGGCTCGCTCATCTCAACTTCAAGACGCTCAAAGAAAACTAGCTAGGAACACTCTAGCAAGAGGACTACCGAATGAGGTGTTCAAGAAAGATACTCAGTGTGAAGCATGTCCGAAGGGAAAGCAAACGAAGAATCAAAATCCAACAGCTTCCATCTCCTTCCACCGATGGAATCCTTCACTGCTACATATGGATTTGTTCGGTCCAGTCTCTCCAAAGGACGATCGGAGGCAAGAAGTATGCTTTAGTGGTCATAGATGACTACTCGCGCTACACACGGGTCATATTTATTGCCAACAAGTCCGACGTCAAAACAGAGTTACCAAAGCTTCGAAAAGGCTCGGTGTCGAGAAGAACACCAAGATCGAAAAATACGTTCGCATGCAGGAACCGAGTTCCTTAATTCCATGGTAGAGGAGTTCCGTAAAGCGTAAGGAATAGAGCATGAGACATCGGCCGCCCGCACACCTCAAAGAAATGGAGTTGCTTTGAACGAAAGAACAGAAACTCTCAAAGAAGCAAACTAGAACTCTACTCGCAGCATTCGGGACTCCCATCCAAATTCTCGGCGTAAGCTACCGACACCGCATGTTACACTCGGAACCGATCTTTACCGACGAAGCAAGCATGGAAGAACACCATATGAACTATGGAACAAACAGGAAGCCTTCTCTATCTTATTTCCATATCTTTGGTTGTTCATGCTTTATCCACAATAATGGGAAAGATCAACGAAGACTTTTGATAGCAAGTCGATCGTGGAGTATTCTTAGGATACTCTCGGGTCGAAGAAAGCTTTCGAGTATTCAACTATCGGACTCTTTGCGTGGAAGAAAGCCCTCATGTTGTTTTTAACGAGTTTGCTACCAAGACAGGAGCAATAACTCAAATTCCGAATCCGAGGACATCGTAGACGCCTACAGGATCTAAGCTTAAAGAACAAACCTCGAAAAGATCCAGCTATGTTGGGATGATGATTCGACGAAGAAACCGAAGACAAATCTACCGAATCTCAACCAAAGAGCAACTAGCCGGAGCGCATTGATTCTCCCGAACGTAATCAATCCCGTGTAACTCAGTCGATGAGGAAACCGTTGAGGTAATCGAGACCACTACCGAGAATAACAACTCGTGGGGAACATCTAGTAATGTTCATGAGCCGAATGCCCCCGAACCCCGGTGACTCAAGAGACCATACTCTTATCACTTAAATTCTTCTATCTCAGAATAGTACAACGGAAATGCCTAACTCACCTACTATCTGTGTTGAACAAATTTCGTATGATGAGTTAAAACATCGTAGATCGTGGCTAGATGCTCACACCGCCGATCTTATAATTGGAGATCCTTCAAAGACATGTCAAGACAAGATCCGGATTCTCGTCAAGGAGAAAGCGCATTATTTTCCCCGCTTCTTGTCTACCGAAGAGCCTTAGAATATTGAGGATGCACTTAACGATGCCGACCGGATTATTGCTATGCGCAGAGGAGCCGAATCGCCTTACGAGAAACGAAATATGGGAGCTTGTAGACGGACCCCGGCATCAACATGTCATTGGAACCAAATGGGTCTTCAAGAACAAGCGAGATGAAAACAACGTTATAGTAAGGAACAAAGCAAGGCTCGTGGCAAAAGGCTACTGTCAAGCCGAGGGAATAGATTTCGATGAAACTTTCGCTCCAGGTTGCAAGATTGGAGGCAATTAGACTATTCCTAGCCTACGCAACACATCAAAGATTCGTAGTTTATCAAATGGATGTGAAGTCTGCGTTCCTCGAATGGCGTGCTTTGAAAGAAGAAGTCTATGTGGAACAACCGCCCGGCTTTCGTAGGGACATCAAGTATATAGACTCGAAAGGCTCTTTACGGGTTAAAACAAGCACCCGTGGCTTGGTACGATACCCTGTCGAGTTTCTTCTTCGTAAAGGTTTTCGGAAGGGCACGTGAGATCGCACGTTGTTCAAGATTCGACCGGAAGACGACTTATTACTTGTGCGGATCTACGTGGATGACATCATATTCGGATCAAAGAATGTCATCATGTGTCAACAATTTGAAAAGATGATGAAGGATAAATTCGAGATGTCAATGATGGGAGAAATGAACTACTTCCTTGGTTTTCAAGTCAAGCAATCCGAAAAGGGAACGTTCATCAACCAAGGCAAATACACTCGAGACCTCATCAAAAGATTCGGCCGCACATCCGGCAAATCTATCAAGATCCCGATAAATACGAATATGAAGATCGATCTTGATAAGGAGGGAGTATCAGTAGACCAAACCGAATATCGTGCTATAATTGGTTCATTATTATATTTAACAGCTACTCATCCTGACATAACTTATGCTGTAGGTGTTTGTGCTCGATTTCAGGCGAATCCCAAGCGAGCCATATGGACTCAAGAAAGAAGATTCTCCGCTATCTCCGAGGAACACCGACATGGGTTTATGGTATCCAATGATGACAATATTGAACTAACCGGCTATTCCGATGCCGACTATGCAGGATGTAGAATTGACCGAAAATCAACTTCGGGAACATGTCGGTTCCTTGCGGCAAGACTGATCTCATGGTTTTCAAAGAAACAAAGCACTCGGTAGCTACGTCGACTACCGAAGCCGAATACATGGCTGCCGGAAGTTGTTGCGCCCAAATCCTTTGGGCGAGACAAAGAACCGAAAGACTATGACGTCATTCGTAATGAAGTGCCGATCTTCTCGCGATAGTACCGGTGCCATTCGCAATCACTCGGAATCTCCGTACTACACACGAGATGCAAGCACGTGGACATCGACATCACTTCATTCGTGACCATATCGAAAAGAAGGATATCGGGATGGAAAAGATCCATACCGACAAACAAAGGGTCGATATACTGACTAAGCCTCTAGCCGAATCCGCATTCGAGAGAACTTTCGCAGGGCTAGGTCTGCTTGGACCCTACCGACCCCGGGCCTAATAAGGTTTCGGGAGAGGAACATTCCAAGTGAGGGGGAATGATCACTCTCGCATTGAATGTATTCGCACGTAGAGATTCGAAACCATCTACACGAGGTATCGACGACTACTATGTTCACCGACGGGTTTGCGTATCTCTACTCGGTAGTAATTTATATTACGTAACCTTGCATTTATGACAAAGATTCAGCATGATATTAATATCTCTTGGTTTGTCTTTATTATTAACGAATCTCATTTAATGCACGACATTCCATACATAAGCTTGTCCGAACTCTGCGCGCATTTAATGCATGTCTTTTCACGCTTACTACTTAGGCTATTTTACAACGGCTTTGAATTAGGCGGCATATGTGATCATTACCTTTTATAATATTGAATCTTAACCGTCCATCTCATAAAGTAGGTTTAAACTCAGCCTCGATCGATAACTCGTTCATCTTCTAGATATGCATATATTTCGATCAAATCTTAAGAACCGCCATATTCGCACTTAACATATCTTACCTCCAAAAATCCGAGAATACCTTTTTGCAAAAACCCTCATTTGCTTACTTTCACTTCGATCAAATTCTCGGTATGCCTACATGAAGTTACTTATGTGTTGATCATTATTGATTAGTATCATATATAAAAATGTTTTATTTAAAAATCGATATCGATAACAACTTCGTGTAACATGTACAATGGCGAAACCAATATCTCTGTGATCTCTCCAATGATATGCAGAATATTTTGGAGAAGGATCGCGTGTGGTTTGAACCCACCATGGATTTCTACTCGTGCGATCCGGAGTATATGGATGAGATCTTCTCGGCTCGCGCGAGTCGTGGCCGGAGAAATTTCCGTCTAGGAGGCCTACTTTCTTCCTCCCGAGACAAGTTGCACAACCAGTACTTGAATTCGGACTACGTGTCCGAAGATATAGTGGTGAAGTTCGTTGCTCATTCCATTAAAGACGCCACTACGGAGCCGGAGCGTATGTCCATCAAGGAAGCCCCGAAGCGGAGCTTTGATCCGCCCTCCGAAGGAATTAGTACAGGTGGGTACGGAGACGACGAGTTGATGAATATCTTACCGTCTTCCGTGGAAAGCCCACTACTTTCGTAGTGCTTTTCCGAAGAACAAAGATGTTGCCTCAATTGAGGGCACTTGCTTACATTGTCACACGCCTACCGACAAGTCAAGCAGGTCGTTTGACCAAGTGTCAAGGCCAAAGGTTCGAGATGATGATGGCCATATACGACCGAGCCCAGATTAATTGGAGGGAGTTCTATCTCCGTGAATTCATGGCTCAAAGCCGCTAAGTTCAACAAAGCATCGAATATGCTGAGCGCCAAGGGCAAGTTGCTGTATGGACTCAAGTTGTCCATCATGATTGAAGATTTATGTGGATCTGAGCCTATCACCTACAGTGACAAGGAGTACTTCAATGTGAAGAAGGTCGATTTCACAACAGACGAAGAATGGCTTCAAAGAAATAGGGTCGGGACCCTCAGCCGTCATTCAAAGAATCTAAGCCTCAAGAGGCTACGCCTACAAAGAAAAAGAACCCCGCCCGCAAAAACTCCTAAGGCACCGACGAAGAAACCGAAGAAAGCCGGTGAGGTTCCGGCTTACCGAGGAGGTTCCGAAGTCCCCGCCGAACGTGCCCCGAGAGGACTACTCACCCTACAACCGGGTTGATGAGTCCGAGTCTTCCGAGAAGACTCGGCCGGTGGAGAAGATCGTCTCCACCGAAAGGGACCAAGGGGATGCTTCGAAGCTCGGAGCGCAGATATTCGCCGCCTAGACGGCCCCCTTTCCGTTCCTCCACTCCTCGCTCCCGCCAATCGAAGAACTAAAGTCTCACATTGACTTGGAGTCCGAGACCGTATCCGAAGGTGAATCGACCGGGATGGAAGCCTCAATGATCTTATCTCGAGCAACCCGCGAGATCCTTCAACAGTATACTGGAGCTTGCCGATCATTCGTACTTGATGATCATTGCCAAATCGCAAGGCTCCACATGCTTCTACGCTTTCGGGAGTGGCCGCATCTACTTCGCCTTGTTCTCCACTACTCCCGTCGCAACTCCATGAGGAGGAGATGAAGTTGAGGCAAAGCAAATAGGCTACTCGAGCCTCGCCGACCTCAAGACCATGGAGAATCCGAGGGCCGCTATGCTTGCGATGATACATGACAAACAAGCGTAAGGCTCAAGACCCCGATGGGTCGATCATGACGACCAGACCCACCCAAGGATTCGGCCCCCGGACAACCCGATGAGGGATCACTCCGTGACAAGGATACACATGCCGACATTCCCGATATTCCACTCGGATCCTTGGACCTAAGAAGTCCACGGCTGGTGCTTCGTCCTCGCCAGAGCCCGCTCGCCTCTTGCCGATCCGACTTTCAAAGCGGCGCCCAACCGAACCGCAAAGAGATCTCGATCAGTGGCTAAGGCCTTAAATGCTCAAGGGATCAAGAATCGAGATCTTGCGAAGGCTATCCATCGTACATGGAAGCAAACCGCTCAAGCCACGACTAATGAACTCGTGGGCTGAAGTCTTCCGTCTCTTAATCGCCCGCCCCCGATGTTTCGCGCTTATTTCAGACGCATTGGCTCAGCAGCAGGTCAAATTTGAATCTCATCTCAGGATCTTTCAGGAGAGCCAAGCCAAACTACTTGAGGAATTTCAGGCTTCTAAATTGGCTCATACTGAAGCTATTGCTGAACAATCCCAGGCCACAGACATAAGACTTGGATAATATTCAACCGGTCCCCGGAGGATAAGATCTCCGAGAAGCTGAATGATATTAAGGCTGCAGCTGAACTCTCCTACAAGCAATACAATGAAGCTCTGACTTCTGAGAGGAACGAGCTGCATGAGGCACTGACAGACGTTAAGGATCAAATTCAATCGCTGTCAACCTCCTTCAACAGCCTTCAGAAAAAGGTACTTATCCCTACCCCGGCTGCTATTGATGATGCCAAAAAGGGGGAAAGTAAAAGAGGGAAGAAAAAGAGTACCAAGCCGAGAAAAGGCAAGAAACAGAGTACCGAGAAGCCTACTCCTACAAAAACCACAAAATCTACAAAATCTTCTAAGGGGGAAGCTACACCGAAGTCATCTCGGACTCGGACTCGACGGGTGAGGCCCGGGGTGTCCCAACTACGAGCACGGCTTGAGACCAGCCCAAGTGGCTCAGGATCCCGGGCTACTCATGCAACCCCTCGACTCCTACCGATATCATCAAGGAGGTTGCAGAGTATGCCGAACGTAAAGAGGACTCGATGATGAAGAAGAGGTTCCTCTACCTCCACTGTTCGTGGGAAAAGGTAAGAAAGTAATGGATCTCCCGACCCCTCCAAAGAAAGAAGAAAACCAAGAGATATATTTCGCCGAGGAGGAGGCTCGAGATAGCGGCCGATGAGAAGCTCGCTAGTGGAGATTGCCGATGCCGAAGCCGCCAACAAGCCAAAGTCTAAGCCTCGCTAAAGGAAAGACAAAGGCACCAAGCACGCGGTGGAAAGAAGAAAGCGCCCGCTAGGTTGCCTCCCGTAAAACTCGAATTGAGGATGATGAAGATAGGGAGAGGCAACAACAACAAGAAAAAGGCACTCGGCCAAAGAAGGTACGTCCAAAAACAAATCCAGTACCTCTGCTGATTCTGAACAAGCTCCTCAGAAGCCTCAAGAGCAAGATGCAAAAATTGAAGCAATATTCGCTCAGATGGAGAGATATCTCTACCGAGGAGAGGAAGCTAGACAGTTAGAGGCTGCCAGGCAGAGGATACATTTGGCGGACCTCGAGGCACTCGGACTGCAGACGAGCAAGAGGCCAGCCGAGAGTTCCTTCGAAAGCTGACATTCCTAACCGATACAGAAGGTTCAGGAAGCCAACTGATCTGAAAACACATAGATGGCCGAGATCAGATGAATGGATGCCTATTCAGTTCAATCAGAGATGGGAATCGGCTAAGATTGAGTTTATCAAGAGAAATTATTTCCGGGAGATTCGGCTCGAAATGTCTAAGGCCGATGCCTACGTCGAGTGGATGGCCGCATTCTTGAACCCGATCTTTACCCATATTTGCACAGAGCCGTAATCGAAGGGGTAGTAGTCGCATTCCCGAAGCAAGAATCATTCCTCCACCTTAAGACAAGACGACTCGGCTCATCTCGGAGTAATTGAACGAGAAGTGAAGAATGCCGCGATGAACAGAGGTCTAGAACAAGATGATCCAACAGACTTCGTTGAATACTTGAAGCTGAGGAAGAACACGTTCAGAATGTAAGGAGTCCCACTGCCTGAAGATCAATCTCAAGGTTTCATGAATAGGATTCAGCAGCTTTAAGGGTTCTCCTCCTTAGTTCTCTTCTTAGCTTAGCAAGATTTGTATTGTACTTAACTGACTATCATATATATACAATCTGCTTTTTGGCTTTGACAACTACTTGTTGTCTAAATAGCCGTGTTTGCTTATGCTTTAGCACTCAGAATCACTGAAGTGATTACTCGACACACACACACTTTGTTTATTTACTTGTCGGTTTTGCTCGGTTAGATTTCCGATAGACTAGACTTTCATAGAGTTATTATTTCTCATAAGGGAAATTGTTGCATGGGGGAAATTGTTGTAAAGTGGGGAAATTGTTCGCTCTGTCTCCCCGCAGTCTAGCATTTACCGTACAACTCCACCGATCCTTCTTGTAATTATGTAAGGAGCCTGTTCCCGAGTACGTTAGTGTTTAGCATAGATGATAGGTTTTGGCATCATCAAATAGGGGGAAATTGTTGGGTGATGATTCCATCCTCAAGACCGTTACTCTTAGTGGGAAATGATTCGGTCTTAGACATCGATCTTAAGCTCGTAGCCTAGTGCTCGTACTTGTCCGAAGATTTGAAGATCCCAAAACCCTATCCGATTGATGAACCATTCCGTTGTATATGTTGTTTGTCTCGAGGTTTCGCACTCACTAGAAACTCTCGCTCCGGTCAAGGCGCCGCAGCTTATCGCCTCGGCACCGGTGTAGAAGACTCGGTGATACTTGGACTCAGCAGAGCAAGATATCGAGAGAGTCGGTCGAACCGAACTCAAACAGAGTAGTTCACCGAACTCGAGCCGATCTTCGATAGACTTACCTCACCGTGCCTATCTACCGAATACAAGGTCGACTCTCAAGATCGGCAGACAATCTTCCGAACTCGTCGATCTTTTTGAAATGCAATCGCATAGTCATATACGAGGAAGAGAGAAGTCGCCTTCAATTAGCCTCGAAGTCCGTTCTGTCTCAACCACTTTATTCACCTCGACAAATGACAAGCATACACGTGTCATCCTACCTACTAAAGCCGCAAGTCAACACTTTCCGAAAAAAGGAGGAAAAGGCACCGTTACCTACGTCAAAAAGAGCCGTTCGCTACCAAAAGAGAGAGAGAGAAGAAGATCGTCTCCAACGGATCTATTTCAATCTCTGCTCTATAAATAGAGGGATTATTCAAGAAGAATACAGTGAATGCACGTATCTAGAGCAAAAATCAAGAAAGCATTCAACGAGCAAAGAACCCAAAGAACTACGTCTTAGCAAGAACTCGAAGAACAATCTTCCGGCGAAAGACTACATTCTAGCTCATAGGGAATCAAGCTGAACCGACATACAAAGCCTCTAGTATCCAATCGACGTTACACGAACTTATAGCTTACCTTCAGCTGTTCGTCGATCTAGAAGGTACTCTCTCATATTCCCTATCCCTCTAACCCTAAGCTCAACTGTTCTTATCTATAGCTTAGACGAAGGAGTTCATCTTTGAACCTGATCCTTATTGTATAAGGACTCCTTCACTGTTGGAGAAAGTTTGTCAAACACTTCTAAGTTTGATCGTTGTAACCGAGACTTGGATCGCATAAAAACCAAGACGCGGCTTTGCCCAAGCAAGCCGACCGAGACTAACTTAGGATAAATAATAGCCTCCCGATCTTTCGGGACAGTGGACGTAGGATTTGAGCGATATCCAAACCACTTTAAAAATCCTGTGTCTCTATTGCTTTCTTGACTGTTGCATTGATTTTACTATTCATACCGAACATCATTTCTTAAAATCAATCAACTGTCTCAAAGATACTAAACCGAATATCTCGCCGAACCGAGACTTTCATAAAACGCTTTTCACCACTCAACCGATTTGGGCCTACACACATTTCCGCACGCCGAACTCTTACCGTAGATACCGAATTTCGACTCGGTCGCCGCCAGCGTGTCTCAGTAGAGTCGGACTCTTTGCCGCACACGATTCGCAATACTGTTTGGTCTCGTCGAACTCATTTCGCCGACACCATCCTGAATAGGACTGTTCGTGTTCGAAGTTGAGAAATTGAATCAGGTGTATTCACCCCCCTCTACACCTGACCGTACACTCGGGACCAACACAATGCAACAGTGAAAAGAAACAGAACACAAGACACAGATATTTTTAAAGTGGTTCGGACACAAAAATCCTACGTCCACTGTCCCGAAAGATCAGGAAGCTATTTATTATACTGAGGTAGTCTCAGTTGGTTTGTACGCTGGACAAACACTGGTCTTGAGATTTATACCGAGCAAGTCTCGCTTACAAGGTTATCAAACCGAAGCGTTTGAAAAACTCTCCAACTGTGAAGGAGTCCTTTACAATAAGGATTAGTTCAAAGATGAACTCCTTCGTCTAAGCTACGGATATATGCTATTGAGCTTAGGTTAGAGGGATAAGGAACAAGAAGGTGGCTTCTAGAACGACGAACAGCTGAGTAAAGCTATGGGTTCGTGTATCGTCGTTTAGATACAAGAGGCTGTATTTATCGGCCTTGACCTTGATTCCCTAAGAGCTAGAATGTAGTTCTTCGCGGAGATGAATTCTTCGAACTTCTTGCGGAGAACTTAGGCTTTTCGAATTTGGTCGTTTGAATGCTTTGAGTGTTCTTGCTTGTGTTCTCGTATTCTCGTGTGCTTCAAATTTTGATTTATCCCTCTATTTATAGAGAAGAGATTAGGATAGATCCGTTGGAGACGATGATCCTTTGTCTCTCTCTTTTGGGTAGCTAACGGCTCTTTTGTAGCATGGTAGCAGTGTCCTTTCTCTCCATTTCTAGAAAGTTGTTGACTTGCAGCTTTAGTAGGTGTAGGACAAGTGTCTGCTTGTCATTGGCCGAGGTTCAGAAGATGGTTGAGACAGAACAGACTTCAAGGAGATTTGAAGCTGACTTCTCTTTTCCTCGTACTTGACTAAGCTGATTGTCTTTTAAAGATCTGACAGTTCAGAAGACTGTCTGGCCGTTGCTGAGTCTGATTCAGTAGTGAACTCATGCTGAGTCGGCTCTACTGAAGATCAACTCTGAGTGCAGTGAACTACTCCTCGCCGGAGTTCGGGCTCAACCGACTTTCAAGATATCGCTCCCGCGAGTCCAAGATACTGAGTCTTCTACTGCTGCCGAGGCGCATAAGTTACCGAATGCATGAGCCGGAGCAGGAGGGTCTCGCCGAGTCTCGAAACCTCGAGACAAAAACAACATTACAACTTAAAGGTTCACCAATCAATATAGGGTTTTGGGATCTTCAAATCTTCAAACTATTTCGGAGCACAAGTGCTACCGAGTAAATGTCAACATAGAAGACTGAGTCATTTCCCACTATATCTAATACCGCCGAGGATAGAATCATCACCCAACATTTTCCCCCTATTTGATGATGCCAAAACCTAAACTATCATCTAAACAACCTAACACAATGACTTATCGAAACAGAGCTCCTTACAAAATATTACAAGTAGGAGCAAAGGAGTTGTTCTTCAAGTCCTGGGACTACCGAGGGGATCAGGCGAAAGTCGAACATATACAGAGACTAAACATTTTCCCCCCGTCTTAACAACATTTTCCCCCGAAAACACAACAAGTCTATCGAATCTAGCTAAGCAACAACCGACAAATAACAAAGCGTGAGTGTGTGAGTCGGAATCACTTCAGTGATTCCCAATGTTAAGCATAAGCAAACACAACCTATTCGTACAATAAGGAATTGTCAAAGCCAAACAGAGATATTATATATGTAAGAAAATCGCACAATTACATCTCTCGCTAGGCTATGAAAGAAAGATACATTGAGAAATCGTAAGCGAAGCTATTTGAATTGCTCTAACCCCGTCTTTTGAAATTCTGAGATTGAGATTCAGGAAGGGGCACTCCATACATCCGATATGTGATCTTCCTCAGCTTCAGAATCTCTACAAAGTCTGCTGGGTCTTCTTCATCAAGAAACTTGGCTTCAGTAGCATCCTTCACTTCTTTCTCTACACACCGTAGTGGATGGATCCATCAAGTCTTTGTGGGGGAGGCAGAATTCTAGGATCTAGAACTCTTACTTCAACATTCTCATTAATGGCTTTCTGCAGCCTGGCATACATCTCTAAGTCAGCTCGTATAATCCATTCAGTATATGCCATTGCCTTGGGCTTTTCGGACTGCAATCTCGTAAGTAGTTCCTTTTGATGAATTCAACTTTTCGGATTTTCCCATCTCCCGAGTCCTGTTCCCACGGGATCCAATCGTCCACTCTAGGCCATCTGTGAGTCTTCAGATCTGTAAGCTTCCTAAATTTTCTGTATTTGTATGGGATGTCAGCCTTGGCAGGAATCCTCTAACTAACTTCTTTTTCAGTTCGCAGTCTGAGAGCTTCAAGATCATCTTTCCATATCGCTTCTATTTGCCTGGCCTCTTCACCTCTATATAAGTATCCGTCTAACCGAGCCCGCATTTCCTCCATCTCTTGACCCCGTGCCTTAGAGGTAGTGTAGGAGGGCTTGTGAGGTGGTTGGTCGTCCGAGTCGGCCAGGGTTGAAGATTTTTCTTTGGTGGTTTCCTCGCCCGGTTGACTGTCGTTATTCGTTGCCGCTCCTTCTCCTTTTCTTTATCGCCTCGTCGCCGAGTATGAGCTTTCTCGGAGGCGGTCCTTGCTGATTTTTTTGCTTCCAAATGGAGCCTTGGTATTGCCTTTAGCGGGCTTCTTCTTTGGCTTACTCGCAGCCTTCACCTTCAAAGAAGTCGCCTAGTGAGATTTTCATCAGCTGCTATCTGAGCCTCCTCCTCTGGAGTAACATATCTCCTGGATCCTTTCTTATTTGGAGGGGTTGGGAGTTTCAGTGCCTTTTTACCTTTTCTGGCAACTGGAGGTGGAAGAGGAGCTTCTTCCTCTTCTGAGTCCTCCTCGTCAGCATACTCGGCAACTTCCTTAATAATGTCAAGGGGAGTCTGTGTTGCCTAAGTAGCGACTTCTTTGGGGTCCCGAGCCGCTGGGCCGCCTCGCAAAAATGCTACACTGTAGCCGAGACACCCCGGGCCTCGCCGGTCGATAGGTGCAATAGGGGCGGATCTACGTGGATGACATCATATTCGGATCAAAGAATGTCATCATGTGTCAACAATTTGAAAAGATGATGAAGGATAAATTCGAGATGTCAATGATGGGAGAAATGAACTACTTCCTTGGTTTTCAAGTCAAGCAATCCCGAAAAGGGAACGTTCATCAACCAAGGCAAATACACTCGAGACCTCATCAAAAGATTCGGGCTGCACATCCAAGCAAATCTATCAAGATCCCGATAAATACGAATATGAAGATCGATCTTGATAAGGAGGGAGTATCGTAGACCAAACCGAATATCGTGCTATAATTGGTTTATTATTATATTTAATGGCCTACTCGTCCCGACATAACTTATGCTGTAGGTGTCGTCTCGATTTCGTGCGAATCCCAAGCGAGCCATATGGACTCAAAGAAAGAAGATTCTCCGCTATCTCCGAGGAACACCCGACATGGGTTTATGGTATCCAACCTGATGATCATATTGAACTAACCGGCTATTCCGATACCGACTATGCAGGATGTAGAATTGACCGAAAATCAACTTCGTGAACATGTCGGTCCTTGGCAAGCAAGTCGATCTCATGGTTTTCAAAGAAACAACACTCGGAGCTACGTCGACTACCGAAGCCGAATACATGGCTGCCTGAAGTTGTTGCGCCCAAATCCTTTGGCCGAGACAAGAACTGAAAGACTATGACGTCATTCGTAATGAAGTGCCGATCTTCTCGCGATAGTACCAGGTGCCATTGCAATCACTCGTAATCCCGTACTACACACGAGATGCAAGCACGTGGACATCGACATCACTTCATTCGTGACCATGTCGAAAGAAGGATATCGGGATGGAAAAGATCCATACCGACAAACAAAGGGTCGATATACGACCAAGCCTCTAGCCGAATCCGCATTCGTGAGAACTTTCAAGCAGGGCTAGGTTCTGTTGACCCTACCGACCCCGCCGCAATAAGGTTTCGTGGAGAGGAACATTCCAAGGAGGGGGAATGATCACTCTCGCATTGAATGTATTCCGTACGTAGAGATTCGAAACCATCTACACGAGGTATCACCGACTACTATGTTCAGCGACGGGTTTGCGTATCTCTACTCGGTAGTAATTTATATTACAAGACTTGCATTTATGACAAAGATTCAAGCATGATATTAATATCTCTTGGTTTGTCTTTATTATTAACGAATCTCATTTAATGCACGACATGCCATACATAAGCTTGCTGAACTCTGCGCGCATTTAATGCATGTCTTTTCACAGTTACTACTTAGGCTATTTTACAACTGGCTTTGAATTAGGCGGCATATGTGATCATTACCTTTTATAATATTGAATCTTAACCGTCCATCTCATAAAGTAGGTTTAAACTCACCTCGTATCGATAACCGTTCATCTTCTAGATATGCATATATTTCGATCAAATCTTAAGAACCGCCATATTCGCACTTAACATATCTTACCTCCGAAAAATCCGAGAATACCTTTTTGCAAAAACCCTCATTTGCTTACTTTCACTTCGATCAAATTCTCGGTATGCCTACATGAAGTTACTTATGTGTTGATCATTATTGATTAGTATCATATATAAAAATGTTTTATTTAAAAATCGATACTGATAACAACTTCGTGTAACAGGTACAATGGCGGAAACCAATATCTCTGTGATCTCTCCAGCTGATATGCAGAATATTTTGGAGAAGGATCGCGTGTGGTTTGAACCCACCATGGATTTCTACTCGTGCGATCTGGAGTATATGGATGAGATCTTCTCACTCGCGCGAGTCGTGGCCGGAGAAATTTCCGTCTAGGAGGCCTACTTTCTTCCTCCCGAGACAAAGTTGCACAACCAGATACTTGAATTCGTACTCCATGTCCGAAGATATAGTGGTGAAGTTCGTTGCTCATTCCATTAAAGACGCCACTACTGAGCCGGAGCGTATGTCTATCAAGGAAGCCCTGAAGCGGAGCTTTGATCTGCCCTCCGAAGGAATTAGTACAGTTGGGTACAGAGACGACAGAGTTGATGAATATCTTACCGTCTTCTGTGGAAAGCCCACTACTTTCGTAGCCGCTTTTCGAAGAACAAAGATGTTGCCTCGCTCAGTGGCACTTGCTTACATTGTCACACGGCCACCGACAAGTCAAGCGTGGTCGTTTGACCAAGTGTCAAGGCCAAAGGTTCGGATGATGATGGCCATATACGACCGAGCCCGTGATTAATCGGAGGGAGTTCTATCTCCGTGAATTCATGGCTCAGGCTGCTAAGTTCGACAAAGCATCGAATATGCTGAGCGCCAAGGGCAAGTTGCTGTATGGACTCAAGTTGTCCATCATGATTGAAGATTTATGTGGATCTGAGCCTATCACCTACAGTGACAAGGAGTATTTCAATGTGAAGAAGGTCGATTTCACAACGGACAAGAAGGCTTCAAAGAATAGGGTCGGGACCCTCGCCAGTCATTCAAGAATCTAAGCCTCAAAGAGCTACGCCTACAAAGAAAAGAACCCCGCCCGCAAAAACTCCTAAGGCACCGACGAAGAAACTGAAGAAAGCCGGTGAGGTGCCAGCTACTGAGGAGGTTCCAGAAGTCCCTGCTGAACAGGCTCCTGAGAGGACTACTCATCTCCTGCAATGGTTGATGAGTCCGAGTCTTCCGAGAAGACTCGGCGATGGAGAAGATCGTCTCCACTGAAAGGGACCAAGGGGATGCTTCTGAAGCTCAGAGCGCAGATATTCAGCGCCTAGACAGCCCCCTTTCCGTTCCTCCACTCAGCTCAGTCCCGCCAACTGAAGAACTAAAGTCTCACATTGACTTGGAGTCTGAGACTGCATCTGAAGGTGAATCGACCGGGATGGAAGCCTCAATGATCTTATCTCGAGCAACCCGCGAGATCCTTCAACAGATACCGGAGCTTGCTGATCATTCAGACTTGATGATCATTGCCAAATCAGCAAGGCTCCACATGCTTCTACGCTTTCAGGAGTGGCCGCATCTACTTCGCCTTGTTCTCCACTACTCCCGTCGCCAAGAACTCCATGAGGAGGGAGATGAAGTTGAGGCAAAGAATAGGCTACTCGTAGCTCCGCCGACCTCAAGCACCATGGAGAATCTCGAGGGCCGCTATGCTTGCGATGATACATGACAAACAAGCGTAAGGCTCAAGACCCTCGGATGGGTCGGATCATGACGACCGGGACCCACCCAAGGATTCGTGCCCTGACAACCCGATGAGGGATCACCCGTGACAAGGATACACATGCCGACATTCCCGATATTCCACTCGCATCCTTGGACCTAAGAAGTCCACGGCTGGTGCTTCGTCCTCAGCAGAGCCCGCTCAGCTCTTGCTGCAGCCGACTTTCAAAGCAGCGCCCAACCAGACCGCAAAGAGATCTCGATCAGTGGCTAAGGCCTTAAATGCTCAAGGGATCAAGAATCGAGATCTTGCGAAGGCTATCCATCGTACATGGAAGCAAACCGCTCAAGCCACGACTAATGAACTTCGGGGCCAAGTCTTCCGTCTCTTAATCGGCCGCCCCGATGTTTCGCGCGCTTATTTCGCATTGCATCGTCAAGCAAGAGTCAAATTTGAATCTCATCTCAGGATCTTTCAGGAGAGCCAAGCCAAACTACTTGAGGAATTTCAGGCTTCTAAATTGGCTCATACTGAAGCTATTGCTGAACAATCCCAGGCCACAGACATAAGACTTGATAATATTCAACTGGTCCTGGAGGATAAGATCTCCGAGAAGCCGAATGATATTAAGGCCGCAACTGAACTCTCCTACAAGCAATACAATGAAGCTCGACTTCGAGAGGAACGAGCCGCATGAGGCACCGACGACGTTAGGGATCAAATTCCATCGCCGTCAACCTCCTTCAACGACCTTCGAAAAGGTACTTATCCCTACCCCGGCTGCTATTGATGATGCCAAAAAGGGGGAAAGTAAAAGAGGGAAGAAAAAGAGTACCGAGCCAGCAAAAGGCAAGAAACAGAGTACTGAGAAGCCTACTCCTACAAAAACCACAAAATCTACAAAATCTTCTAAGGGGGAAGCTACACTGAAGTCATCTCAGACTCAGACTCAGACGGGTGAGGCCCAGGTGTCCCAACTACGAGCACAGCTGAGACCAGCCCAATTGCGGCTCAGGATCCCAGTGCTACTCATGCAACCCCCGACTCCTACCGATATCATCAAGGAGGTTGCGTAGTATGCTGAACGAAAAGAGGACTCGATGATGAAGAAGAGGTTCCTCTACCTCCACCTGTTCGGTGGAAAAGGTAAGAAAGTAATGGATCTCCCGACCCCTCCAGCAAAGAAGAAAACCAAGAGATATATTTCTGCTGAGGAGGAGGCTCAGATAGCGGCTGATGAGAAGCTCGCTAGGGAGATTGCCGATGCTGAAGCTGCCAACAAGCCAAAGTCTAAGCTTCGCTAAAGGAAAGACAAAGGCACCAAAGACGCGGTGGAAAGAAGAAAGCGCCTCGCTAGGTTGCCTCCCGTAAAACTCGAATTGAGGATGATGAAGATAGGGAGAGGCAACAACAACAAAGAAAAAGGCACTCAGCAGCAAGGTACGTCCAAAAACAAATCCAAGACTCTCGATTCCCGAACAAGCTCCTCGTAAGCCTCAAGAGCAAGATGCAAAAATTGAAGCAATATTCGCTCGTATGGAGAGATATCTCTACCGAGGAGAGGAAGCTAGACAGCTAGAGGCTGCCGTGCAGGGATACATTTGGCGCACCTCGAGGCACTCGGACTGTACGAGCAAGAGGCCAGGCCGAGAGTTCCTTCGAAAGCCGACATTCCTAACCGATACGTATGGTTCAGAAGCCAACCGATCCGAAAACACATAGATGGCCGAGATCGATGAATGGATGCCTATTCGGGCTTCAATCGTAGATGGGAATCGGCTAAGATTGAGTTTATCAAGAGAAATTATTTCCGGAGATTCCGCCCCGAAATGCTCTAAGGCCGATGCCTACGTCGAGTGGACGGTCAATATCGAACCCGATCTTTACCCATATTTCGCACGGAGCCGTAATCGAAGGGGTAGTAGTCGCATTCCCGAAGCAAGAATCATTCCTCCACCCGTAAGACAAGACGACTCGGCATCTCTCGAGTAATTGAATGAGAAGTGAAGAATGCTGCGATGAACAGTAGGTCTAGAACAAGATGATCCAGCCAGACTTCGTTGAATACTTGAAGCCGAGGAAGAACACGTTCGTAATGTAAGGAGTCCCACCGCCCGAAGATCAATCTCAAGGTTTCATGAATAGGATTCAAAGAGCTTTAGTGGTTCTCCTCCTTAGTTCTCTTCTTAGCTTAGCAAGATTTGTATTGTACTTAACCGACTATCATATATATACAATCGTTTTTCGCTTTGACAACTACTTGTTGTCTAAATAGCCGTGTTTGCTTATGCTTTTAGCACTCGTAATCATCAAGTGATTACCGACACACACACACTTTGTTTATTTACTTGTCGCTTTTGCTCGGTTAGATTTATGATGGACTAGACTTTCATAGAGTTATTATTTCTCATAAGGGGAAATTGTTGCATGGGGGAAATTGTTGTAAAAGGGGGAAATTGTTCTCGCTCTGTCTCCCCGCAGTCTAGCATTTACCGGCACAACTCCACCGATCCTTCTTGTAATTATGTAAGGAGCTCGTTCCCGAGTACGTTAGTGTTTAGCATAGATGATAGGTTTTGGCATCATCAAATAGGGGGAAATTGTTGGGTGATGATTCCATCCTCAAGATTGTTACTCTTAGTGGGAAATGATTCGGTCTTGGACAATCGATCTTAAGCTCGGTAGCCTAGTGCTCAGACTTGTCCAAGATTTGAAGATCCCAAAACCCTATCCGATTGATGAACCATTCCGTCGTAGATGTTGTTTGTCTCGAGGTTTCGCACTCACTAGACACTCGCTCCGGTCAAGGCGCCGCAGCTTATCCGCCTCGGCACTGCAGAAGACTCGGTGATACCGGACTCAGCCAGAGCAAGATATCGAGAGAGTCGAGCCGAATCGAACTCAGCAGGAGTAGTTCACCGAACTCGTAGCTGATCTTCGCAGACTTACCTCACTGCCTATCTACCGAATACAAGGTCGACTCAAGATCGGCAGACAATCTTCCGAACCGTCGATCTTTTGAAATGCACCGCATAGTCATATACGAGGAAGAGAGAAGTCGCCTTCAATTAGCCTCGAAGTCTGCTCGCCTCAACCACTTTATTCACCTCGACAAATGACAAGCATACACGTGTCATCCTACCTACTAAAGCCGCAAGTCAACACTTTCCGAAAAAGGAGGAAAAGGCACTGTTACCTACGCCAAAAAGAGCCGTTCGCTACCAAAAGAGAGAGAGAGAAGAAGATCGTCTCCAACGGATCTATTTCAATCTCTGCTCTATAAATAGAGGGATTATTCAAGAAGAATACAGTGAATGCACGTATCTAGAGCAAAAATCAAGAAAGCATTCAACGAGCAAAGAACCCAAAGAACTACGTCTTAGCAAGAACTCGAAGAACAATCTTCCTGGCGAAAGACTACATTCTAGCTCATAGGGAATCAAGCCGAACCGACATACAAAGCCTCTAGTATCCAATCGACGTTACACGAACTTATAGCTTACCTTCAGCTGTTCGTCGATCTAGAAGCTACTCTCTCATATTCCCTATCCCTCTAACCCTAAGCTCAACTGTTCTTATCTATAGCTTAGACGAAGGAGTTCATCTTTGAACCCGATCCTTATTGTATAAGGACTCCTTCATCGCTTGGAGAAAGTTTGTCAAACACTTCTAAGTTTGATCGTTGTAAACCGAGACTTGGATCGCATAAAAACCAAGACGCGGCTTTGCCCAAGGCAAGCCGATCGAGACTAACTCAGATAAATAATAGCCTCCCCGATCTTTCGACGCCGGACGTAGGATTTGAGCGATATCCAAACCACTTTAAAAATCCCCGTGTCTCTATTGCTTTCTTGATCGTTGCATTGATTTTACTATTCATACCGAACATCATTTCTTAAAATCAATCAACTGCCTCAAAGATACTAAACCGAATATCTCGTCGAACCGAGACTTTCATAAAACGTTTTCACCACTCAACCGATTTGGGCCTACACACATTTCCCCGCACGCCGAACTCTTACTGTAGATACTGAATTTCCGACTCGGCGCCTAGCGGTCTCGGTAGAGTCGACTCTTTGCCGCACACGATCTCGAATAGCTGTTTGGTCCGCTGAATCAGCTTTACTGCCGACACCATCCCGAATAGGACTGTTCGTGTTCGAAGTTGAGAAATCAATCAGGTGTATTCACCCCCCCTCTACACCTGACCGTACACTCTGGACCAACACAATGCAACAATGTGAAAAGAAACAACACAAGACACGAGATATTTTTAAAGTGGTTCGGACACAAAATCCTACGTCCACTGTCCCGAAAGATCGGGAAGCTATTTATTATACCGAGGTAGTCTCGGTTGGTTTGTACTGGACAAACACCGGTCTTGAGATTTATACCGAGCAAGTCTCGCTTACAAGGTTATCAAACCGAAGCGTTTGAAAAACTCTCCAACCGTGAAGGAGTCCTTTACAATAAAGGATTAGTTCAAAGATGAACTCCTTCGTCTAAGCTACGGATATATGCTATTGAGCTTAGGTTAGAGGGATAAGGAACAAGAAGGTGGCTTCTAGAACGACGAACAGCTGAGTAAAGCTATGGGTTCGTGTATCGTCGTTTAGATACAAGAGGCTGTATTTATCGGCTCACTTGATTCCCTAAGAGCTAGAATGTAGTTCTTCGCCGGAGATGAATTCTTCGAACTTCTTCAGTGAGAACTTAGGCTTTTCGAATTTGGTCGTTTGAATGCTTTGAGTGTTCTTGCTTGTGTTCTCGTATTCTCGTGTGCTTCAAATTTTGATTTATCCCTCTATTTATAGAGAAGAGATTAGGATAGATCCGTTGGAGACGATGATCCTTTGTCTCTCTCTTTTGGGTAGCTAACGGCTCTTTTGTAGCATGGTAGCGTTGTCCTTTCTCTCCATTTCTAGAAAGTTGTTGACTTGCAGCCTTTAGTAGGTGTAGGACAAGTGTCCCGCTTGTCATTGTCGAGGTTCGGAAGATGGTTGAGACGCAATGTACTTCAAGGAGATTTGAAGCCGACTTCTCTTTTCCTCGTACTTGACTAAGCCGATTGTCTTTTAAAGATCCGACGCTCGTAAGACTGTCGGCCGTTGCCGAGTCTCGATTCCGTAGTGAACTCATGCCGAGTCGGCTCTACCAAGATCAACTCCCGAGTGCAAAGGGAACTACTCTCGCCGAGTTCGGCTCAATCGACTTTCGCATATCGCTCCCGCTGAGTCCAAGATTACCGAGTCTTCTACTCGTGCCGAGGCGCATAAGTTACCGAATGCATGAGCCGTAGCAGAGGGTCCGCCGAGTCCGAAACCTCGTAGACAAAAAACAGACATTACAACTTAAAGGTTCACCAATCAATATAGGGTTTTGGGGATCTTCAAATCTTCAAACTATTTCAGAGCACAAGGCTACTGAGTAAATGTCAACATAGAAGACTGAGTCATTTCCCACTATATCTAATACCGCTGAGGATAGAATCATCACCCAACATTTTCCCCCTATTTGATGATGCCAAAACCTAAACTATCATCTAAACAACCTAACACAATGACTTATCAGAAACAGAGCTCCTTACAAAATATTACAAGTAGGAGCAATGGGAGTTGTTCTTCAAGTCCTAGACTACTGAGGGGATCAGGGCAGAAAGTCAGAACATATACAGAGACTAAACATTTTCCCCCTGTCTTAACAACATTTTCCCCCGAAAACACAGCAAGTCTATCAGAATCTAGCTAAGCAACAACTGACAGTAAATAACAAAGCGTGAGTGTGTGAGTCAGTAATCACTTCGATGATTCTCAATGTTAAGCATAAGCAAACACAGCTATTCGTACAATAAGGAATTGTCAAAGCCAAACAGAGATATTATATATGTAAGAAAATCAAGATACAATTACATCTCTCGCTAGGCTATGAAAGAAAGATACATTGAGAAATCGGGCGTAAGCTATTTGAATTGCCTAACCCCGTCTTTTGAAATTCTCGAGATTGAGATTCGTGAAGGGGCACTCCATACATCCGATATGTGATCTTCCTCGCCTTCGGAATCTCTACAAAGTCCTGCCGGGTCTTCTTCATCAAGAAACTTGGCTTCAGCAAGAGCATCCTTCACTTCTTTCTCTACACACCGTAGGCGGATGGATCCATCAAGTCTTTGTGGGGAGTGCAGAATTCTAGGATCTAGAACTCTTACTTCAACATTCTCATTAATGGCTTTCTCGCAGCTCGGCATACATCTCTAAGTCGCCTCGTATAATCCATTCAAGATATGCCATTGCCTTGGGCTTTTCGCACCGCAATCTCCGAAGTAGTTCCTTTTGATGAATTCAGCTTTCGATTTTCCCATCTCTCGAGTCCTGTTCCCACGGGATCCAATCGTCCACTCTAGGCCATCTCGCGAGTCTTCGATCCCGTAAGCTTCCTAAATTTTCTCGTATTTGTATGGGATGTCACCTTGGCAGAATCCTCTAACTAACTTCTTTTTCGGGTCGCAGCCCGAGAGCTTCAAGATCATCTTTCCATATCGCTTCTATTTGCCTCGGCCTCTTCACCTCTATATAAGTATCTCGTCTAATCGAGCCCGGATTTCCTCCATCTCTTGACCCCGTGCCTTAGAGGTAGTGTAGGAGGGCTTGTGAGGTGGTTGGTCGTCCGAGTCGCCAGGGTTGAAGATTTTTCTTTGGTGGTTTCCTCGCCGCCCACTGATTGTCTGCTGGCCGCTCCTTCTCCTTTTCTTTATCAGCCTCGTCGCCGAGTATGAGCTTTCTCGAGGCGCCTTGCTGATTTTTTGCTTCCAAATGAGCCTTGGTATTGCCTTTAGCAGTGCTTCTTCTTTGCTTACTCACGCTTTCACTTTCAAAGAAGTCGCCTAGTGAGATTTTCATCACCGCTATCTCGAGCCTCCTCCTCCGGAGTAACATATCTCCTGGATCCTTTCTTATTTGGAGGGGTTGGGAGTTTCAGCCGCTTTTTTACCTTTTCCTCGCAACCGGAGGTGGAAGAGGAGCTTCTTCCTCTTCTCGAGTCCTCCTCGTCGCAAGATACTCGGGCAACTTCCTTAATAATGTCGAGGGGAGTCCGTGTTGCCTAAGTAGCGACTTCTTCGGGGTCCCGAGCCGCTGGGGCCCTCTAGCAAATGCTACAAATGTAGGCCGAGACACCCCCCGGGCCTCGCCGGCCGTAGGTGCAATAGGGGCGGATCTACGTGGATGACATCATATTCGGATCAAAGAATGTCATCATGTGTCAACAATTTGAAAAGATGATGAAGGATAAATTCGAGATGTCAATGATGGGAGAAATGAACTACTTCCTTGGTTTTCAAGTCAAGCAATCCGAAAAGGGAACGCTCATCAACCAAGGCAAATACACTCGAGACCTCATCAAAAGATTCGCCGCACATCCGGCAAATCTATCAAGATCCCGATAAATACGAATATGAAGATCGATCTTGATAAGGAGGGAGTATCGTAGACCAAACCGAATATCGTGCTATAATTGGTTTATTATTATATTTAACACTACTCGCCCCGACATAACTTATGCCGTAGGTGTCTGTGCTCGATTTCTGGCGAATCCCAAGCGTAGCCATATGGACTCAAGAAAGAAGATTCTCCGCTATCTCCGAGGAACACCCGACACGGGTTTATGGTATCCAAATGATGATCATATTGAACTAACCGGCTATTCTCGATACCGACTACGCAGGATGTAGAATTGACCGAAAATCAACTTCGTGAACATGTCGCTCCTTCGCAAGAAGCCGATCTCATGGTTTTCAAAGAAACAACACTCGCAGCTACGTCCGACTACCGAAGCCGAATACATGGCTGCCGGAAGTTGTTGCGCCCAAATCCTTTGGGTCGAGACAAAGAACGAAAGACTATGACGTCATTCGTAATGAAGTGCCGATCTTCTCGCGATAGTACCAAAGCTATTGCAATCACTCGTAATCCCGTACTCACACACGAGATGCAAGCACGTGGACATCGACATCACTTCATTCGTGACCATGTCGAAAAGAAGGATATCGGGATGGAAAAGATCCATACCGACAAACAAAGGGTCGATATACCGACTAAGCCTCTAGCCGAATCCGATTCGCGAGAACTTTCAAGCAGGCTAGGTCTGCTGGACCCTACCGACCCCGCCGCAATAAGGTTTCGTGGAGAGGAACATTCCAGCCAGGGGGGGAATGATCACTCTCGCATTGAATGTATTCAAGACGTAGAGATTCGTAAACCATCTACACGAGGTATCACCGACTACTATGTTCAACGACAGTTTGCGTATCTCTACTCGTAGTAATTTATATTACAAGACCTTGCATTTATGACAAAGATTCAGCATGATATTAATATCTCTTGGTTTGTCTTTATTATTAACGAATCTCATTTAATGCACGACATGCCATACATAAGCTTGTCGAACTCGCGCGCATTTAATGCATGTCTTTTCACAAGCTTACTACTTAGGCTATTTTACAACCGGCTTTGAATTAGGCGGCATATGTGATCATTACCTTTTATAATATTGAATCTTAACCGTCCATCTCATAAAGTAGGTTTAAACTCAGCCTCGATCGATAACTCGCTCATCTTCTAGATATGCATATATTTCGATCAAATCTTAAGAACCGCCATATTCGCACTTAACATATCTTACCTCCGAAAAATCCGAGAATACCTTTTTGCAAAACCCTCATTTGCTTACTTTCACTTCGATCAAATTCTCGGTATGCCTACATGAAGTTACTTATGTGTTGATCATTATTGATTAGTATCATATATAAAAATGTTTTATTTAAAAATCGATACTCGATAACAACTTCGTGTAACGTACAATGGCGGAATCCAATATCTCTCGTGATCTCTCCACCGATATGCAGTAATATTTTGGAGAAGGATCGCGTGTGGTTTGAACCCACCATGGATTTCTACTCGTGCGATCCGGAGTATATGGATGAGATCTTCTCACCGCGCGAGTCGTGGCCGGAGAAATTTCTCGTCTCAGGAGGCCTACTTTCTTCCTCCCGAGACAAAGTTGCACAACCGTACTTGAATTAAGACTCTATGTCCGAAGATATAGTGGTGAAGTTCGTTGCTCATTCCATTAAAGACGCCACTACGGAGCCGGAGCGTATGTCCATCAAGGAAGCCCCCGAAGCGGAGCTTTGATCCGCCCTCCGAAGGAATTAGTACAGCTGGGTACGAGACGACAGAGTTGATGAATATCTTACCGTCTTCTCGTGGAAAGCCCACTACTTTCGTAGCCGCTTTTCGAAGAACAAAGATGTTGCCTCGCTCAGTGGCACTTGCTTACATTGTCACACACCTACCGACAAGTCAAGGTGGTCGTTTGACCAAGTGTCAAGGCCAAAGGTTCGGATGATGATGGCCATATACGACCGAGCCCGATTAACTGGAGGGAGTTCTATCTCCGTGAATTCACGGCTCAGCCGCTAAGTTCGACAAAGCATCGAATATGCCGAGCGCCAAGGGCAAGTTGCTGTATGGACTCAAGTTGTCCATCATGATTGAAGATTTATGTGGATCTCGAGCCTATCACCTACAAGTGACAAGGAGTACTTCAATGTGAAGAAGGTCGATTTCACAACAGACGAAGCGCTCAAAGAATAGGGTCGGACCTCAGAAGCTATTCAAAGAATCTAAGCTCCCAAGCAGCTACGCCTACAAAGAAAAGAACCCCGCCCGCAAAAACTCCTAAGGCACCGACGAAGAAACCCAAGAAAGCCTGTGGAGGTGCCGCCATCGACGAGGTTCCGTAAGTCCCCGCCGAACGTGCTCCCGAGAGGACTACTCACCCCTACAACTGGGTTGATGAGTCCGAGTCTTCCGAGAAGACTCCGGGCCGCTGGAGAAGATCGTCTCCACCGAAAGGGACCAAGGGGATGCTTCAAGCTCGGAGCGCAGATATTCGGCCGCCTAGACAGCCCCCCTTTCCGTTCCTCCACTCGCCTCGCCCCGCCAACCGAAGAACTAAAGTCTCACATTGACTTGGAGTCCGAGACCGCATCCGAAGGTGAATCGACCGGGATGGAAGCCTCAATGATCTTATCTCGAGCAACCCGCGAGATCCTTCAACGCATACCGAGCTTGCCGATCATTCGTACTTGATGATCATTGCCAAATCAGCAAGGCTCCACATGCTTCTACGCTTTCGGGAGTGGCCGCATCTACTTCGCCTTGTTCTCCACTACTCCCGTCGCAACTCCATGAGGAGGAGATGAAGTTGAGGCAGCAAATAGGCTACTCGTGAGCCCCGCCGACCTCAGCACCATGGAGAATCTCGAGGGCCGCTATGCTTGCGATGATACATGACAAACAAGCGTAAGGCTCAAGACTCCCTCGGACGGGTCGATCATGACGACCAGGACCCACCCAAGGATTCGGGCCCCGGACAACCCGATGAGGGATCACCCGTGACAAGGATACACATGCCGACATTCCCCGATATTCCACTCGCATCCTTGACCTAAGAAGTCCACGGCTGGTGCTTCGTCCCGCCAGAGCCCGCTCGCCCTCTTGTTGCGCCGACTTTCAAAGCAAGGCCCAACTGCACCGC
The DNA here is from genome assembly GCA_028984105.1 of Lavandula angustifolia. Classification (NCBI taxonomy): domain Eukaryota; kingdom Viridiplantae; phylum Streptophyta; class Magnoliopsida; order Lamiales; family Lamiaceae; genus Lavandula; species Lavandula angustifolia. The sequence continues at coordinate 13,434,005 of CM054808.1, forward strand.
AAAGAGATCTCGATCAGCCGCTAAGGCCTTAAATGCTCAAGGGATCAAGAATCGAGATCTTGCGAAGGCTATCCATCGTACATGGAAGCAAACCGCTCAAGCCACGACTAATGAACTTCGTGGGGTCAAAGTCTTCTCGTCTCTTAATCACCGCCCCCGATGTTTCGCGCTTATTTCGTACGCATTGGCTCAAGCCAGAGTCAAATTTGAATCTCATCTCGTGGATCTTTCGTGAGAGCCAAGCCAAACTACTTGAGGAATTTCAGTGCTTCTAAATCGGCTCATACCGAAGCTATTGCCGAACAATCCTGTGCCACGCATATAAGACTTGATAATATTCAACTCGGTCCCGGAGGATAAGATCTCCCGAGAAGCCGAATGATATTAAGGCCGCAAACGAACTCTCCTACAAGCAATACAATGAAGCTCGACTTCCGAGAGGAACGAGCCGCATGAGGCACTCGAGCGTACGTTAAGGATCAAATTCACCGCCGTCAACCTCCTTCAACAAACTCCTTCGTAAAAAGGTACTTATCCCTACCCCGGCTGCTATTGATGATGCCAAAAAGGGGGAAAGTAAAAGAGGGAAGAAAAAGAGTACCGAGCCAGCAAAAGGCAAGAAACAGAGTACTGAGAAGCCTACTCCTACAAAAACCACAAAATCTACAAAATCTTCTAAGGGGGAAGCTACACCGAAGTCATCTCGCACTCGCACTCGACGGGTGAGGCCCGTGGTGTCCCAACTACGAGCACAATTGAGACCAACCCAAGTGGCTCAAGATCCCGTGCTACTCATGCAACCCTGACTCCTACTGATATCATCAAGGAGGTTGCAGAGTATGCTGAACAGAAAGAGGACTCAGATGATGAAGAAGAGGTTCCTCTACCTCCACCTGTTCAGGGAAAAGGTAAGAAAGTAATGGATCTCCCGACCCCTCCAGCAAAGAAGAAAACCAAGAGATATATTTCGCCGAGGAGGAGGCTCGATAGCGGCCGATGAGAAGCTCGCTAGGGAGATTGCCGATGCCGAAGCCGCCAACAAGCCAAAGTCTAAGCCTCGCTAAAGGAAAGACAAAGGCACCAAGACACGGTGGAAAGAAGAAAGCGCTTGCTAGGTTGCCTCCCGTAAAACTCGAATGAGGATGATGAAGATAGGGAGAGGCAACAACAACAAAGAAAAAGGCACTCAAGCAAGCAAGGTACGTCCAAAAACAAATCCAAGACTTCTCGCCGATTCCCAACAAGCTCCTCGTAAGCCTCAAGAGCAAGATGCAAAAATTGAAGCAATATTCGCTCGTATGGAGAGATATCTCTACCGAGGAGAGGAAGCTAGACAGCTTAGAGGCTCCAGCAGAGGATACATTTGGCGCACCTCGAGGCACTCGGACTCGTACCGAGCAAGAGGCCAGCCGAGAGTTCCTTCGAAAGCCGACATTCCTAACCGATACGTATGGTTCGGGAAGCCAACCGATCCGAAAACACATAGATGGCCGAGATCGATGAATGGATGCCTATTCGGCCTCAATCGAGATGGGAATCGGCTAAGATTGAGTTTATCAAGAGAAATTATTTCGGGAGATTCCGCCTCGAAATGTCTAAGGCCGATGCCTACGCCGAGTGGATGGCCGTCATACGAACCCGATCTTTACCCATATTTGCACAGAGCCGTAATCGAAGGGGTAGTAGTCGCCGCGTTCCCGAAGCAAGAATCATTCCTCCACCCGTAAGACAAGATGACTCGCCCATCTCGGAGTAATTGAACGAGAAGTGAAGAATGCCGCGATGAACAGAGGTCTAGAACAAGATGATCCAAAGACTTCGTTGAATACTTGAAGCCGAGGAAGAACACGTTCGTAATGTATGGAGTCCCACCGCCCGAAGATCAATCTCAAGGTTTCATGAATAGGATTCAAAGCTTTAAGGGTTCTCCTCCTTAGTTCTCTTCTTAGCTTAGCAAGATTTGTATTGTACTTAACCGATTATCATATATATACACCGCTTTTTGGCTTTGACAACTACTTGTTGTCTAAATAGCCGTGTTTGCTTATGCTTTAGCACTCGTAATCATCAAGTGATTACCGACACACACACACTTTGTTTATTTACTTGTCGCTTTTGCTCTGCTAGATTTCTCTCGATAGACTAGACTTTCATGAGTTATTATTTCTCATAAGGGGAAATTGTTGCATGGGGGAAATTGTTGTAAAGGGGGAAATTTTTCTCGCTCTGTCTCCCCGTAGTCTAGCAGATTTACCGCACAACTCCACCGATCCTTCTTGTAATTATGTAAGGAGCTCTGTTCCCGAGTACGTTAGTGTTTAGCATAGATGATAGTTTTGGCATCATCAAATAGGGGGAAATTGTTGGGTGATGATTCCATCCTCAAGACTCGTTACTCTTAGTGGGAAATGATTCGGTCTTAGACACTGATCTTAAGCTCGTAGCCTAGTGCTCGTACTTGTCTCAAGATTTGAAGATCCCAAAACCCTATCTCGATTGATGAACCATTCCGTTGTATATGTTGTTTGTCTCCGAGGTTTCGCACTCACTAGACACTCCGCTCCGGTCAAGGCGCCGCAGCTTATCTCGCTCTCGACAGCAGAGAAGACTCAGTGATACTCGACTCGCCAGAGCAAAGATATCGAGAGAGTCGCCGGACCGAACTCGCCAGGAGTAGTTCATCGAACTCGAGCTGATCTTCGCAAAGAGACTTACCTCACCGCCTATCTATCGAATACAAGGTCGACTCAAGATCGGCAGACAATCTTCCGAACCGGCCGATCTTTTTGAAATGCACCGCATAGTCATATACGAGGAAGAGAGAAGTCGCCTTCAATTAGCCTCGAAGTCCGTTCTGTCTCAACCACTTTATTCACCTCGACAAATGACAAGCATACACGTGTCATCCTACCTACTAAAGCCGCAAGTCAACACTTTCCGAAAAAGGAGGAAAAGGCACTGTTACCTACGCCAAAAAGAGCCGTCGCTACCAAAAGAGAGAGAGAGAAGAAGATCGCTCTCCAACGGATCTATTTCAATCTCTCGCTCTATAAATAGAGGGATTATTCAAGAAGAATACAAAGTGAATGCACGTATCTAGAGCAAAAATCAAGAAAGCATTCAACGAGCAAAGAACCCAAAGAACTACGTCTTAGCAAGAACTCAAGAACAATCTTCCGGCGAAAGACTACATTCTAGCTCATAGGGAATCAAGCCGAACCGACATACAAAGCCTCTAGTATCCAATCGACGTTACACGAACTTATAGCTTACCTTCAACTGCTCGTCGATCTAGAAGCTACTCTCTCATATTCCCTATCCCTCTAACCCTAAGCTCAACCGTTCTTATCTATAGCTTAGACGAAGGAGTTCATCTTTGAACCCGATCCTTATTAGAGAAGGACTCCTTCACCGTTGGAGAAAGTTTGTCAAACACTTCTAAGTTTGATCGTTGTAACCGAGACTCGGATCAGCATAAAAACCAAGACGCGGCTTTGCCCAAGGGCGCAAGCCGACCGAGACTAACTCAGGATAAATAATAGCCTCCCGATCTTTCGGGACAAGGGACGTAGGATTTGAGCGATATCCAAACCACTTTAAAAATCCCGTGTCTCTATTGCTTTCTCGACCGTTGCATTGATTTTACTATTCATACCGAACATCATTTCTTAAAATCAATCAACTGCCTCAAAGATACTAAACCGAATATCCGCCGAACCGAGACTTTCATAAAACGCTTTCACCACTCAACCGATTTGGGCCTACACACATTTCCGCACGCCGAACTCTTACCGTAGATACTGAATTTCGACTCGGGCCAACTAGCGTGTCTCGCAGAGTCGACTCTTTGCCGCACACGATTCGTAATGGACTGTTTGGTCCGCCGAACCAAGCTTCGGCCGTACACCATCCCGAATAGGACTGTTCGTGTTCGAAGTTGAGAAATTGAATCAGTGTATTCACCCCCCCTCTACACCCCGACCGTACACTCGGGACCAACACAATGCAACAATGAAAAGAAACAACACAAGACACGTATATTTTTAAAGTGGTTCTGACACAAAATCCTACGTCCACCGTCCCGAAAGATCGTGAAGCTATTTATTATACCGAGGTAGTCTCGCTTGGTTTGTAGCTGGACAAACACCGGTCTTGAGATTTATATCGAGCAAGTCTCGCTTACAAGGTTATCAAACCGAAGCGTTTGAAAAACTCTCCAACCGTGAAGGAGTCCTTTACAATAAGGATTAGTTCAAAGATGAACTCCTTCGTCTAAGCTACTGGATATATGCTATTGAGCTTAGGTTGAGGGATAAGGAACAAGAAGGTGGCTTCTAGAACGACGAACAAACCGAGTAAAGCTATGGGTTCGTGTATCGTCGTTTAGATACAAGAGGTCGTATTTATCGGGCCAGCCTTGATTCCCTAAGAGCTAGAATGTAGTTCTTCGCCGGAGATGAATTCTTCGAACTTTGCGGAGAACTTAGGCTTTTCGAATTTGGTCGTTTGAATGCTTTGAGTGTTCTTGCTTGTGTGCTCGTATTCTCGTGTGCTTCAAATTTTGATTTATCCCTTTATTTATAGAGAAGAGATTAGGATAGATCCGTTGGAGACGATGATCCTTCTGTCTCTCTCTTTGGGTAGCTAACGGCTCTTTTGTAGCATGGTAGCAGTGTCCTTTCTCTCCATTTCTAGAAAGTTGTTGACTTGCAGCTTTAGTAGGTGTAGGACAAGTGTCCGCTTGTCATCGGCCGAGGTTCGAAGATGGTTGCGGCATGCAACGTACTTCAAGGAGATTTGAAGCCGACTTCTCTTTTCCTCGTACTTCTGACTAAGCCGATTGTCTTTTAAAGATCTCGACGCTTCAAGACTGGCTCGCCGTTGCCGAGTCCGATTCAAGAGTGAACTCATGCCGAGCTCGGCTCTACTGAAGATCAACTCTGAGTGCAGTGAACTACTCCTGCTGAGTTCGCTCAACCGACTTTCGCATACCGCTTCCCGCCGAGTCCAAGATACCGAGTCTTCTACTGTGCCGAGGCGTATAAGTTACCGAATGCATGAGCCGGAGCAGGTAGGGTCCGCCGAGTCTGAAACCTCATAGACAAAAAACAGATTACAACTTAAAGGTTCACCAATCAATATAGGGTTTTGGGATCTTCAAATCTTCAAACTATTTCAGAGCACAAGGCTACTGAGTAAATGTCAACATAGAAGACTGAGTCATTTCCCACTATATCTAATACCGCTGAGGATAGAATCATCACCCAACATTTTCCCCCTATTTGATGATGCCAAAACCTAAACTATCATCTAAACAACCTAACACAATGACTTATCAGAAACAGAGCTCCTTACAAAATATTACAAGTAGGAGCAGTGGAGTTGTTCTTCAAGTCCTAGACTACTGAGGGGATCAGGGCAGAAAGTCAGAACATATACAGAGACTAAACATTTTCCCCCTGTCTTAACAACATTTTCCCCCGAAAACACAACAAGTCTATCAGAATCTAGCTAAGCAACAACCGACGCAGAATAACAAAGCGCTGAGTGTGTGAGTCAAGAATCACTTCAACGATTCTCGAATGTTAAGCATAAGCAAACACAGCTATTCAGACAATAAGGAATTGTCAAAGCCAAACAGAGATATTATATATGTAAGAAAATCAGTACAATTACATCTCTGCTAGGCTATGAAAGAAAGATACATTGAGAAATCGAAGCGTAAGCTATTTGAATTGCCTAACCCCGTCTTTTGAAATTCCCGAGATTGAGATTCGTGAAGGGGCACTCCATACATCCGATATGTGATCTTCCTCGCCTTCGTAATCTCTACAAAGTCTGCTCGGGTCTTCTTCATCAAGAAACTTGGCTTCAAAGCAAAGATCCTTCACTTCTTTCTCTACACACCGTAGCGGATGGATCCATCAAGTCTTTGTGGGGGAGGCGTAATTCTGGGATCTAGAACTCTTACTTCAACATTCTCATTAATGGCTTTCTCGCACTGGCATACATCTCTAAGTCACCTCGTATAATCCATTCAAGATATGCCATTGCTCTTGGGCTTTTCGCACTGCACCTCTCAAGTAGTTCCTTTTGATGAATTCAGCTTTTCGCATTTTCCCATCTCTCGAGTCCGTTCCCACTGGATCCAATCGTCCACTCTGGGCCATCTCGTGAGTCTTCGGGATCCGTAAGCTTCCTAAATTTTCTCGTATTTGTATGGGATGTCGCCTTGGGCAGAATCCTCTAACTAACTTCTTTTTCGGTCGCAGCCTCGAGAGCTTCAAGATCATCTTTCCATATCGCTTCTATTTGCTCGGCCTCTTCACCTCTATATAAGTATCTCGTCTAACCGAGCCCGCATTTCCTCCATCTCTTGACCCCGTGCCTTAGAGGTAGTGTAGGGAGGGCTTGTGAGGTGGTTGGTCGTCCGAGTCGGCCAGGGTTGAAGATTTTTCTTTGGTGGTTTCCCGCCGCCCGCTGATCGTTGCCGTTGCTCCCTTCCTTTTCTTTATCAGCCTCGTCGCCGAGTATGAGCTTTCTGAGGCGCCTTGCTGATTTTTTTGCTTCCAACTGGAGCTCTTGGTCTTGCCTTTTAGCAGGCTTCTTCTTTGCTTACTGCAGCCTTCAGCTTCAAAGAATCTCCCTAGTGAGATTTTCATCACCGCTATCTCGAGCCTCCTCCTCCGGAGTAACATATCTCCCCGGATCCTTTCTTATTGGGAGGGGTTGGGAGTTTCGGTGCCCGTTTTTTACCTTTTCTCGCAACCGGAGGTGGAAGAGGAGCTTCTTCCTCTTCGAGTCCTCCTCGCCGCAGATACTCGGCAACTTCCTTAATAATGTTAAGGGGAGTCTCGTGTTGCCTAAGTAGCGACTTCTTTGGGTCCCGAGCCGCTGGGGCCGCCTCGCAAAATGCTACAACCGTAGGCCGAGACACCCCGGGCCTCGCCGCCGCAGGGTGCAATAGGGGCGGATGACCGAGTAGAAGATGCCCTCGTTATCGACCTTTCTCTCTTTGGAGTCTTCAGGATTGCCTCCTTGGCGACTTCCCCCCTTAGTGGATTTTTCTCGTTATAGCTTTTCCGTGCTTAGCCATACTTTCCTCCTTTTTAGCATCGCAAGTGGGGTCGGGGTTGGAACCGAGAGTTTGTTGTTCGAAGCTTTTGTATGAGGCCGACGCATCATTCGCCGTCGTCCGGCAGCCTTTGTCGTGGCCTCCCGCAGCTCATTTCTCTCATTGATCGCTGATCGTTGTATAGCTTATGTGAGAGATTAGCCGCAGCCTTGAATTCCTTCGCTGCTTTTCCACGCCTCTTCTATGGCCTTCTCGTATATTTTCCATCTTGAGCTCATTGGCCCGAGAGATTGTGTTGACGGATTCGGGCTGGGTGGCTTGGGCGGCCTTGAAATCATTAAGCAATTTAGCTTGGCTTTCATGAATCGTCCGGCCGAGCGCGAAGTCGCCTCTCGAGTGGCTAGCGCTTCGGTTAAGATATTGGAGAAGTCAGGGCGTATGATTCTCGAAAGAGTGGTTCCGAGCTCCCGAATCTCTCGCGCCGGTGGCCCGAGTGGACTGTCGCCAAGTTTTGTGGACGGCACGGCAAGAAGGCGATTCCGTGTGCTTTGATCCTTCAGGTGCCCCGCCACCGTTTTGAGTGATGGATCTTTGGGCCGGGCGCTACTTCAAAAGCAGATTGGAGAAGAAGCCGAGCAGATCGCCTACTTTCGAGTACCAGCCACCGTCTCGTCCCAGGACCATGGATGCCGAGTGGAGGGTCGCAGTGAGATGCAAGTGGCATCCTTGTCCTGTTGAGTTCCCTCATCGGGCTTCTCAAGGCTCGAATCATGGGGTGGGTCCCGACTATCGGGGTCGACCCATCTCGAGGGTGCGGGTACTGAGACGGGTTGTCTCTCATTCAAAGAAAGCGAGCATTGCCGCCTCGTATCCTCGAGCGTGCCGAGGTCAGATGGATCTCGAGTAGCCAATCTTCTCTCTTATCAGCAGCTCTTCTTCATGAAGTTGTTCACAGGAGTGATGGATAATCAGTCTTTTCAGGTTGTGCCACTCCTAGAACCTGAGCAGCAATATGGAGCCTCGCCTGCCTTGCAATTATGACAAGGTCGCTGTGGCCGGGGATCTCGGGAATGTGCTCCGTAATCTCTCAGGATGCTCTGGATTGAAGAGCTGAATCTTCCATCCCGATCGATTCTTCTTCTGAGGAGGTCTCAGATTCCTCTATCTCGATTGGAGACGCCTGTTTCTCAGCAGAAGGAAGACTGCCGAGAGGTGGGATATCCAAGGGGCTTTCCGTGGCCGAACGTCCTCACCTCGGATATCTTCACCGGGACCCCTTGGTCCACCGCTTCATCACGTTCGCTGGAGACAACTTTCTCTACTGACTCAGTCTTCTCAGAAGACTCTGGCTCGTCCCTGAGCTGCAGAGGCTGTTTAGCAACTACTGCTTCTGGCTCTGCCACAGTTTCAGTAAGCATGGCTGTGCTGACCTTCTTCAGTTGCTTGGCTGGTGCCTTAGGTGTTAGAATTTTAGGGGACCTCTTCTTCGTTGGAGTGGTCTTCCGAGATATGGTTTTAGGAGCGGCAGCCCGGAGCCGATCCGCCAAGGGCCGTCCGGCTTCTAAAATCTGACCTTTTTCACATTGAAATATTGCTTATCTCGCGAAGGTGATTTGGTCGAAGTGCGAGGTCTTCGATCATGACCGAGATCTTCATCCGTATAATAGCTTTCCTTTGGTGCTCAGCCTTTATTGGATGCTTTGTCGAATTTCGCTGGACCGCATCATAAATTCCCTTAAGAAAAACTCGTCCAGGCTTGATCTTGGCCCCGTCATAGATGGCCATCATAAGTTGCGCCTTTGTCCGGACACTCGATCGAAGGAACCCGCTTGACTCGTCGCAGGCCGAGTTACAATGTATGCTAAGGCTCTATATTGAGGGAGCACGGTGTTCTTGGGAAACGTGGCTCAAGACCGCTTGGCTTCCCGTAGAAAATGGACAAGTAGTCATCCATTAGATCATCATTGTAATCAGAGTGACGCCTTCGCTTGGCAAATCGAAGCTTCTCCGAAGAGCTTCTCGGACTGACATCTCGCTAACTTCTATGTCCGTGCGTGAGGGATCGCCACCGTGTGGACGATGAATCTCCCTCGACATCTCCATCTACCGATTCGGCGTTCGATAGATTTCAGCAATCTGACGCGGGAGGAAGAAGGTGGGCTTCCTCGTCAGAAATCCTTCGAGTCCGGTTTCGCGGAGAGCTGAGAATATCTCATTCATGAAATCGAGATCGCAGACATCGAATTCCATGACTGGCTCGCACCCGACACGGTCTTTCTCCAAAGTCTCTTGCATATTCTCTGGACCAAAAACAACATTTCCTGACATTTTGATAATCTGCATATATCGTATAAGTCAGTACCGATCAAGGATATAAAAAGACAAAGATATACGATACGTAAATATCATTTAAGAATTACCGAAAGATTTCTTGAAGATTTGAATAGAGTTTAGATAGAAGGTCAAGAATATTTCGTAAAAATCTTGGGTACTTAGAATAATTGCGTATGCGAAATGGCGGTTTTCAAGGATTTGAACACGTATATATATCTTAGAGAGGATAAAAAGCTTAAATATCGATGGTTCGCTTTGAACGCGCTTTCGATGGGACGGCTAGGATTGAGTTTTATATAATAGGTAATGATCATGTTAGCCGCCTAAGTCAAAAGCCGCTGTAACTAGCCTAAGTAGTAACTCTGATACGACATGCATTAAATGCGTGGCGCAGTTCAAAGATGCTTGTACATAGAATGTCGTGTATTAAATATGATCCGTTAAAATTTAATGACATTTCTTAAGGCATTGAATACGATGCCGAATCTGATCATAAATGCACGTAATCGTTCTATAGGCTACCGAGTAGAGATACGCAAACCCGTCGCCCGAACATCGTAGTCACCGATACCTCGTGTAGATGGTTGCCGAGTCTCTACGCACCGATTTTACTCAATACCGAGAGTGAACATTCCCCCCATCCGAATGCTCCTCTCCCGAATCCGCTTACCGACTGGAGTCGGTAGGATCCAGCAGACCTACCTCTACCGAAAGTTCTCTCGAATCGCCGCCTAGAGGCTTGGTCAAGATATCGGCCCTTTGATGGTCGGGTGATGGATCTTTTCCATCCCGATATCCTTCTTTTCGACATGGTCACAAATGAAGTGGTGTCTCGATGTCCACGTGCTTGCATCTCGTATGAGGTACGTGATTTTGAGTGATTGCAATGGCACCGGTACTGTCCGCAAAGATCGGGCACTTCATTCTCGAATGACGCCATAGTCGCGTAGGCCGCCGCCTCAGCCTAAAAGGATTTGGGCGCAACAACTTGCGGCGCTTATGTATTCGCCTTCGTGAGTTGACGCCGCTACCGAATGCCGTTTCTTTGAGAACTATGAGATTAGGTTACCGCCGAGGAACCGACACATTCCGTAGTTGATTTTCGGTCGATTCTACACCCCGCATAGTCGCATCGAATAACTAGTTAGTTCTATATTATCATCACCGGATACCATAAACCCATGTCGTGTTCCTCGTAGACAACGGAGAATCTTCTTTGCCGAGTCCATGTGACTCGCTTTGATTCGCCCGAAATCGAGCAATGACACCTAAAGCATAAGTTATGTTAGGACGAGTAGCCGTTAAGTATAATAAAGAACCAATTATAAGCACGAAATTCGCTTTGGTCTATCAAACTCCCTCTTTATCAAGATCGATCTTCATATTTGTGTTCATCGGGATCTTGATAGGCTTGCCGGACGTACAACCGAATCTCTTGATGAGGTCTCGAGTGTATTTACCTTGATTAATGAACGTTCCCTTCTCAGATTATTTGACTTGAAAGCCGAGGAAATAGTTCATTTCTCCCATCATTGACATCTCGAACTTATCTTTCATCATTTTCTCAAATTGCTGACACATGATGATGTTCTTCGAGCCGAAGATGATGTCATCTATGTAGATCTGCACAACCAATAGGTCGTCTTCCAGTCGAATGCTGAATAATGTGCGGTCTACTGTGCCTTTCTGAAAACCTTTCTGAAGAAGAAACTCAGATAGGGTATCGTACCAAGCCCTTGGTGCTTGTTTTAACCTATACAGAGCCTTTCTGAGTCTATATACTTGATGTCCCTACTGAAAGCCGGGAGGCTGTTCCACATAGACTTCTTCTTTCAGCACGCCGTTCAGGAAAGCAGACTTCACATCCATTTGATAAACTCTGAATCTTTGATGTGTTGCGTAGGCTAGGAATAGTCTGATTGCCTCCAATCTTGCAACTGGAGCGAAAGTCTCGTCGAAATCTATCCCTTCAGCTTGACAGTAGCCATTTGCCACGAGTCTTGCTTTATTCCTTACTATGACGTTGTTTTCATCACGCTTGTTCTTGAAGACCCATTTTGTTCCAATCACATGTTGATGCCGGGGTCTATCAAGAAGCTACCAAACTTCGTTTCTCGTGAACTGATTCAGCTCCTCCATCATGGCTATGATCCAATCAAGCATCTTTCAAAGGCCCTCAATTGTCCGAGGTTCTTCAAGAGACAAGAAGCGGGAATATAAGGCGCTTTCTCCCTGACATAATCTGGATCTTGTCTTTACGCTTGCTGAAGGATCTCCAATGATTAAATCAGCAGTATGAGCATCCAGCCACGATCTACGACGTTTCAGCTCTTCATCTGAAATTTGTTCTACACAGATAGTAGGTGAGTTAGGCATTTCAGCCTGTACTATTCTCGAGATTGAAGCAATTCGCTTACAAGAGTGTGATCTACCGAGTCACCGTGTTCAAGGGCATTTAGCTCAGAACTTCGCTTGTTCCCCCCGAGTTGTTATTCTCGTAGTGGTCTCAGCTTACCTCTCGGGGTTTCTTCATCAACCTCGAGTTACCCGGGATCGACTCCGCTCGTGAGAGTCAACTGCTCTGGGCCTACTTCTCGCCGCCGGTTGAGGTTCAATAGAGTTGTCTTCGCTTCTTCATCCGAATCATCATCCCAACATAGCCGGATCTTTTCGACTTTGTCTTTCAAGCTCGTGATCCTATAGCTGTTCTCCCGATGTCCTCGTATTCGCATTTAGAGTTATTGCTCCCGTCTTCGCAGCAAACTCATTAAAAACAACATGAGGGCTTTCCTCCACGCAAAGAGTCCGATAGTTGAATACTCGAAAGCTTTGCTAACTCGGGAGTATCCTAAGAAAACTCCCCGATCTCGACTTGCTATCAAAAGTTTTCACTGATCTTTCCCATTATTGTGAATAAAGCACGAACACCCAAAAATATGGAAATAAGATAAAGAAGGCTTCCCGCCGTTCCATAGTTCATATGGTGTCTTCTTATGCTGTTTTGTCGTAGAGATCGCTTTCGAGTGTAACATGCAAGGCGCGCCGCTTCTTCCGCCCTTAATTTGGTCAGGGTGTCCTAAGTATGCGAGTAGAGTTCTTGCCGCTTCTTTGAAGTGTTCTGCTCTTTCGTTCAAAGAACCCCATTCTCGCCGAGGTGTGCCCGCAGGAGATGTCTAATACTCTATTCCTTCGCTTTTGCGTAACTCCTCCACCATGAAATTAAGGAACTCAGCCTCCGTTAGAACGTATTTTGACAATCTTGGTGTTCTTCTCGACACCGAGCCTTTTCGAAGCGTTGGTAACTCGTTTTGACGCCGACTTGTTGGCAATAAATATGACCCATGTGTAGCGCGAGTAGTCATCAATGACCACTAATGCATACTTCTTGCCTCCGATCGTCACCGGAGAGACTCGGACCAAACAAATCCATATGTAGTACCGAAGGATTCCATCGGTGGAAGGAGATGGAACTGGCGGATTTTGATTCCTTGTTTGCTTTCCCTTCGTACATGCTTTACACCGAGTGTCTTTGTCGAATACTTCATTCGGCGCTCCTCTTGCTAGAGTGTTTCTTGCCAATTTGTTGAGCATTTTGAAGTTGAGATGGCCGAGCCTTTTGTGCCAAAGCCATCCCATTCTCGTTTCATTCTTTGCCAACAAACAAGCTTCGTGTTCACCTGAGTTCCAGCGCACTACATAGCTATTCTTCTTGCGCGAACCCGATAACACCGTTTTCCCTGTAGATTTATCAATAACATCACGTAAAACCAACTGCCAAACATCACTCTATTCGAGTTGTCACAAAATCGACTAACAGAGAGAAGGTTATGTCAAGTCCTTCAACATATGATACTCTTGGAACTCAGCGTGCCCCAATGCCGAGTGTTCCATAGCCTCCGATGTAGCCTTTAACATTGTCTCCTAACTCGATTCGGGGTCCTTCTTCGCAGTATAATTCTTCAACAAGTCCTTTTGGTACGTCATATGTCTTGAGCATCCGTCGTCCACATACCAAGGGTCCTTGTGCACCCGCAAAACATAATTATATTTAGGTACCCTTTATTTTTGATTTTGGGTCCTTAGATGTTAGTTTTGGTAACTCCATATCTCGTCTCACGACCCCGGTGGTCTCGCATGCTTTCTTTCTACTTGTGTCAACAAATTTAACCACCGGACTGGTTACGCCGACTTCCGAGGCTTTTCGTGTTCGGGAGTTCGTATCTTCCGAGCGGGTGGATCGCTGACCTTTGCCTTCTGCACGACTTTCTTCTTTTTCTGACTTTTGGGTCCTCTCCCGACTATTGAATCATAGTAATATGATCCATATTGAGCCGGATGTGTCACCCGAGGAGATCCATACCGACGCAGCCCACTTTGCTTTGGCCGGTTCCCCCGACCGAACCGGGGTGATCCGGCACCGATCTTCTTATCGGATTGCCGATGAGTAGGATGAGGTGCCTTCATCTTCTAGTTTGTTCTTAGCTAGGGGGTTCATTATGTTTGCATTGATGGTCCCCCCTTGAACAAACCTATCAGCTAGCCGGTTTTCTGAGCGTACGGGGGCAGATGAGGAAGTTCCCTGGCTGAATCCAATTCCTTCCTTACAATGCTCGGGCTTGTTGCTTGCTAGCATAGCTTCCACCTTCTTTTCCCCCCCCCCCCCTTTTTTCAGCCGCTTTTATGCTCTGGGCCTCGAAGTCCCGACGGCTCTTGCTTCAGAGACTCGCCTCAATATCTTTCCGAGTTAAGTCATTGGTCAAAACTGAAATCCGATCTTCTTGATGCCGAGACTTGGTCGTCGTAGAGTTTATCTCCTCCCCGAGTCTCAACACAAGTCCTTCGACTCGACTCAAGAGCAACCCGACTCTTCCGAGAAAGTCTTTGATTCTCTATTTTCGTGGGTATCCATTCCTCGAAGAGTCTTATTAAGCCGCAAACTCATCTTAATCCGCTCGTCTAGTAGTTCTTCATATGCGATTGCGACGTCCAGCATTCTCGTCCGCACCCGAAAGAGTGTCGTGTGTATATTGTGAAGAGAAGTTAAATGGTTCATGAGAGTTTACCTCATCCTCTTCTCCCCGCCATGAGACACTTTTCGCATCTTCTTCAGCCTAGTTCCGTGGCCATGAAAGCCGCTTCATCATCTCGATGAATCCATGAAGGAATCGACTTCATCTCGAGTCATCTCGAGAGTTCACCAAAGAATGTATGCTTGTCTCTTCTTGATGAACTTCTCCCCTTCGAGCTTTGCGTGTTGCTCGTTCAAAGGATCGAGCTCGTGACAGCCATACTCGATAGTATCCCCGCTTCTTGCGCTTATAGCAGGTCGTGACTCTCTCATCTTTGTTTTTGCCGCCTTTCGACCGAGCCGAGTCATCTTGTTTCCCGCATTCGGAAGTTTGTGAGTCGAGCGCGCTTAGGTGTATATTCGTTCTTACCCTTAGAGTCTCCGACAACTCTTGAGAGCTTTCTCCGCGCCTCTCTTTCTCCTTCCGGTATTTCACGGCAAGCGTGAGCGTATTTCTTGGCTAGATTTCCTTCTTGTATATCACCGAGTGAAGGTTCACTTGGCCGGACGCCGGAGCCGTCAGGCCGACTCGATGCTTTGAAAGCATGGTCGATTTTGGTGTCAATTTCACCGCGCTTCCTTTGAGGTAAGCTAAACTCGAATTCTTCGCTTTAAGTTCCGAAAAGATATGGTCGGAGTAACAATATCTAAATCGAATGACGTAATAAGGTAGAAAAAGGAGTCCAGTGACCGCGGCAAAGGCCCCTCAAAATCTTGAGATTCATGTCTCGGTTTGAGAATGTCTTTCCCAGCCCATTGATAGAGTTCATTAGATCCGTGAATCTGACGTTGAGATCTTCAACGGTGTCACTGTGCATGAGCGACAATCTCTCCACCTTTTGGAGTTCAAGCGCAAGTTTATTTGCTTTGATCTTCCGAGTCCCCCGACTCGCAGGGCGCTAGAGCGTCCCGTAGTTCCTTCGCGGACTTGCAGCCCTGAACTCTTCCGAGGTACAAGTCATTCAGAGTGGTCAGTATGGCGTTTCTGGCGACGTGGTCGAGGTTGTGAAGCTTCTTCTCCTCCGGGGTGAAGAGACTTATATCTTTAGGAATCTTGTCACCAATACCATCCCTCCTCCTTGTTCCGTTGTGCCGGGGTTATGACGCTATCAATCATAGGAACGATAGGTCCGTCTTCCGTAACTTCCGTCACGCCGTCGTGGAGGGAGGTCGATGTGCCTCCATTCTCGACCCACCATACGCCATAGTTCTCTACCGAGAACATGGGTACCATTCTCGATCCCCGACATATCGACATATTTAATAATGATGTGAATGAACAATGATATGCAAGGAAAAACGCTTTTCGCACCCGTTCAAGTAGACCCGCCGTAATAACAAGAGTCTTGGAGAAATCCTCGCTCCGATACCAATTGTTGGTCCCGAGAGCACGTTCGTGTGTAGAGGGGGGGTGAATACACCAAACTCGATTTCTCAACTTAAACACGAACAAATTCTTTTCAGATGATGTCGCATCAACAAATTCAAAGCACTGCATAAGCTATTCTCAATCGTGTAGGCAGAGTGATTGACTCTATTGAGATCTCGCTAGCCGACCGAGAGTCAAAATTCGTGATCTTGCGTGATAGAGTTCAGGCAAAGTGCGGAATAATGTAGGCCCAAATTTAGTTGAGTGAAAAAAAAACGTTTTTATCAAAATAGTTTTAGTAGATTAGTGCGACCTGTTAAGTTCGTTGAAACTCGATTGAATGATTTAAAGAATATTTTCGCGATGAACAAGCTTAAATCAATGCAACAAAGAAAAGAAACAACACAAGACATAGAGATTTTTAAAGTGGTTCGGACACAAAAATCCTACGTCCACTGTCCCGAAAGATCAGGAAGCTATTTATTATACTGAGGTAGTCTTAGTTGGTTTGTACGCTGGACAAACACTTGTCTTGAGATTTATACTGAGCAAGTCTCAATTTACAAGGTTATCAAACTGAAGCGTTTGAAAAACTCTCCAACTGTGAAGGAGTCCTTTACAATAATGATTAGTTCAAAGATGAACTCCTTCATCTAAGCTACGGATATATGCTATTGAGCTTAGGTTAGAGGGATAGGGAACAAGAAGGTGGCTTCTAGAACGACGAACAGCTGAGTAAAACTATGGGTTCGTATATCGTCGTTTGGATACTAGAGGCTGTATTTATCAGTTCAACTTGGTTCCCTAAGAGCTAGAATGTAGTTCTTCACCGGAGATGAATTCTTCGAACTTCTTGCGGAGAACTTAGGCTTTTCGAATTTGGTCGTTTGAATGCTTTGAGTGTTCTTGCTTGTGTACTCGTATTCTCGTGTACTTCAAATTTTGATTTATCCCTCTATTTATAGAGAAGAGATTAGGATAGATCCGTTGGAGACGATGATCCTTTGTCTCTCTCTTTTCGGGGTAGCTAACGACTCTTTTGTAGCATGGTGGCAAGTGTCCTTTCCCTCCATTTCTAGAAAGTTGTTGACTTGCAGCTTTAGTAGGTGTAGGACAGTGTCCGCTTGTCATCGTCGAGGTTCGAAGATGGTTGAGATGAACAAGCACTTCAAGGAGATTTGAAGCCGACTTCTTTTTCCTCGTACTTGACTAAGCTAATTGTCTTTTAAAGATCTCGACGCTCGTAGGACCGCTCCGGCCGTTGCCGAAGTCCGATCTCCCGATTCCGCAGTGAACTCCCGCCGAGCCGGCTCTTACCGAAGATCAACTCCGAGTGCGCGAACTACTCCCCGCCGAGTTCGCTTCAACCGAATTTCTGCACGCTCCCGCCGAGTCCAAGATATCGAGTCTTCTACTTCCGTGCCGAGGCGGATAAGTTACCGAATGCCCGAGCTGTGAGCAGAGGGTCTGCCGAGTCCGAAACCTCGTAGACAAAAAACGATTACAACTTAAAGGTTCACCAATCAATATAGGGTTTTGGGATCTTCAAATCTTCAAACTATTTCGTGAGTACAAGGCTACCGAGTAAATGTCAACATAGAAGACCGAGTCATTTCCCACTATATCTAATACCGTTGAGGATAGAATCATCACCCAACATGGATGCATCGAGAAATTTGACAAAAATGGAGATTATAGTATGTTGGTTCAGCCTTTTTGTGGCTGATGATAATTGGTATGGTTTTTCATAGATCATATTCTAAAAATTAATCTTCTTTGATATGTAGTAATAACTTCTTTATCTTTGTTTCTCTTGCAAGTCTGCTCTTTGATTGGAAAGAAATTAAGATTTATGCCCAAAAGTTGCAAAGCTTGAAGCAAAACAACTGGGTTGATAATGTGATAATTGATGCATGGGGTGTCATTCTAAACGACAAGGAGCAAGTTAAGTCGGATGAATCACCACTTCGGTTGTTTGCTCCATTGACGGTACGTATAATTCAATTAGATTGGGGACTTTAAATTCACCATGTAGATGGTGAAGTATTAATTAACAATGTTTAATAAACACAGAGCGGAACAATGGTGTGTCCCGAGAAAGACATTGATTCATTTAAGAAGTTAGAAATTTTCAACCTTGGAATGGCAAAGACGCTGACATCACATAAAGTTGCTAATCTGAATAAGATCCAAATGGTAATCGCAATTACACGCCGCCAACTTTCACGTGTTTTTATTCTGCCAATGTTGGATAATTACAAATAATTTTCTTCTTATGTAGTATGTTTTCCCGATTGAGAACGAGGGATGCTACTTCATGATCTGTTTTGATTTGAGGATGAAGAGGACTTTCATAATTGACAATACCACTGATCACAAAAGCATTGATATGAAAGTCAAGTATGGAAACATACCCAATGATTTGGTGAGCAAATCTTGTATTATAATTTTTTTTGGGTTTCGGAATGATTCATGTTCTTAAATGATAGTTGAAATGCTCTATATTATTTCGTCTCATGGACATATCTCGTCACGATACCCGATGGAGATGAAATGCACGAGCCATGCAAAAATGGTTGAGAAATGCGAGGCAGAAATGATCATTCCATTGTGGGGGAACCGGTCTAATGTTTTGGATTCAGGTTGGTATTTATTAAGCATGAAATTATATACGTGTGTGCATGATTTCTGAGAAAGGTAAGCATAAATCATTTTTTAACGGTAAAATCTGATAAATATGAATGATTTCTTGCAGGAGTGTATTTCATGAGGCATATGGAGACGTTCAAGGGTGCCGTAATCAACTGGGACACATGATTTTTAAGGAAAGGTGTGAAGCAAATCAAGCTTTTGAGGATGCGGTACTGCTTGAGCATAGTGAATTTCGATGATAACAAAATGAAGGAGACAGTGGAACAAGAGGCTCTTGGTCATGCCGATGAGAATGAACTTGATTCTAAAGAATATGTGAAAGAAATGCTTGATAGTTAAAAGTTTGGTGTGATACTCTTTGGTTGGAAGAACTTGGGATGTAGAACTTAGAAGTTATTGTGGTACTTATGTTTTTTATTGATACACTAGTTGAACTAATGTAGACGAACATTTGTTTTGGTATATTTAAGTATTAGAAGTTATGCATATATAACGTATTTTTTATGCAAATCAAAATTGGGCACTATGTAGATATATAAACACACATGTACATAAAAAAGGGATATGCAAAAAAATTACATACCATAAGCATAAAAATACACTACGATATGCATGAAATATCAAACCTTGAACATGACTATGAAAAAACAGACAAGGAATACAACCAACCTATACGATAACGCTTGAACATGAGTACTAAAAAATATATGCATAAATGTTACAAAACACATGCATAAAAATAAACCGTCGTATGCATGAAAATAACATAAGCAATTATCAAGAAATTCAGTTTTGACAAATTAAAGCAAACAAAGCCAATGTTCAATGCATATGTCTGTAGTAAGTTCTGCATAAAAACTTAAGACGAATCTTCAACATCCTTAACGTTAGGGCAGTTTCTTGAATCGGGATGTCCCATCTGGTTGCATTTCCGACACATCCTCTGAGACTTCAGCTTAGCACACAATGCCGCCTCCTTCCTAGACTGTATTCTACTGCCCGATCCCTTGGTTTTCACTTGATCTGGTGGCAGAACCTCTAAAACGTGTTTTGGTTAACCTTACTACTTGCCCCGCCTTCATCCCGAATCCGATATTTGTTGACCAAATCATCAAAATCGGACGAGAGTTCGTTCATACGTGTAGGGTTGCCTGCAACCAAACCCGCATATTTGAATACTACATCCAACAACTTCTTAGTGGCATCTGCAACAGAATGGTGCCCGACATTCCCAACTTCAGAAAGCTTATCAAAAAGTTTGAAAGACACATTTCTACCCCAACGAGAAAGGACACAAGAATCTGGAACACAATTGATATTGGAATTCTTCAACACCTTTAAAATGTGCCTGCACAACAGACCATGCATCTCCATCTTCCTGCATGTGCATGACACACTAAAATCAACAACATTAAACGTAACGTTGAAAACACCAACTGTATTATCATCTATTTCAAACATCTTCTCGAAACCACTGTCGGTTATTTTCTGAATAGAACACATGTTAACAGCCTCAACCCATTCACCCTGCACCTTATAGAACATAGTGTATGAATACACT
The DNA here is from genome assembly GCA_028984105.1 of Lavandula angustifolia. Taxonomy (NCBI): domain Eukaryota; kingdom Viridiplantae; phylum Streptophyta; class Magnoliopsida; order Lamiales; family Lamiaceae; genus Lavandula; species Lavandula angustifolia. Next base: position 13,454,064 of record CM054808.1, read on the forward strand.
GCATCCAAACTTCGCTCCAAAGGCAACGTTGTTATTAAAATTGGTAAACTACCATCATCCGCTGCATTAAGTTTGTCATGTATGTGGCGTTGAGCATTTATTGCACTCTCATACAACAAATAAAACATCAGCAGATTGGCCTTCGATTTTAAGTAAGTCCGGAAAAAATGATTCTCACTCTCGGACATGGATGTTGTGCGAAACAATCCAGACATTGGGAAGTCTCGAAAATAAGCAAGAATCCAATAATGGCGTAGATCAAACATCCCATCAAGCCAATCATGACCATCCAAATCAAAATCAGATAAAATCGCTTTCCATTTCTCGTCGAACTGCTCCGGTTGCAAGTCGCTATTCCACACAATGTCATTAAATCTTTTTGTGAAATCAGTGTTTTTCTTAATGACCCCGAAATCTAATCCGAAACTTTCAGCATGATGTGCCACATACAAAAGCGAAGACGCGTTTCGGGCATAACATTCTCCATTGCAATCTTCACTGAAGGATCCTGATCGGTTATTAATAACTTCGGACAACCGCTCATGCAAGTTTTGAATGTGTTAAGTAACCAAGAATAAGACTCAACCGTTTCTGAAGACAACAAACCCGCAACAAACGTAATACACTTGCCGTGGTTGTCGAGCCCGGTGAATGGTACAAAAATCATGTCGTAACTGAATGGAAAAAATATAAATGTTCAATTAATTTGTTTGCATAAAATCTATTCAGTATGAGCATTATTACAAGGAATCATAAGCATGAAGTTGGCAAAAGAACTGATCTATAGTATATGAATGTTTATGATTATGTGCTTAAAATATATGTACAATGTGCATAAACGAAACATTTCGTATGCAAAAAACTTTAACTGCGAGCAATAATAATTTTATAACCATACTAACTCGTATCAGCCTACGAGAGAAAACAAATACCTATTGGTTGAATAAGTTGCATCCATTGATAATGAATCACCAAAAATCTTGTAATTGCCAATACATATATCATCAGCCCAAAATACACGCTTCAATTTATCCCCTCCGTCCGTAAATATTCGTAAAAGAAATCCGGGTTCCTATCACGAGCTTCCTTCACGGTGGAAATTTTTAAAATCTACTCCATCACAACCGATGTTCTCATAGCTGCCCACCAACTCACTAAAAATTCTACATGACTGTCACCGGACCAACATTAGAACGCGCACAACTAAGGACGAAATTCTTATGAACGAAAGTCATGGTCTGATTGTATCTCATGAATTGCTTGTGAGTTGAGAATAACAAAGGATGTGTGTGTGCCTTGTGAAATAAATCAACAACAAAACCTTCGGGGTGGGATTTAAATACGACGCCTGCCAAGCAAGATGTCCGTTTAGAATTACACCTTCGCTTTGTTCTTTTGGAATTCACATTATCAACATCCATGAATTTCTCTCCTTCTCTACTGCACACCAAATATCTACGCATGATAGACCCATCCCCATGACGTTTTATGGACCACTTACGGATATCGAAACCACACAAACCTCTGTAGTCTCTATAGAAACTTTTGGCTTCATCCAGAGTATTAAATTTCCGTCCAACATATGGTTTCAATTCAGCCGCGCAATCAGGAATGAAAATGGATTCATCGGATTCAAGAGACACATTTGACTGTAACGATTCAACCATTCAACAGACTGTATGCATGAATGTTAAACAGTATCAGCATAAACACTCAAAAACATATGCATGAAAATTGTCTTTGCGTAGAAAATGAAATCATTGTGTGAATCAAGAACAGAACAACAATACTGAATCTATCCATAAATCTCATAAATCCATCAGAAACCCTAATCCAAAAAAAATCTTTATATCCAAACTAAATCCAGAATCTCTAAAAAATCCGCATAAAATGAAAACGTGCATAAACAAGTGGAACCCAAAAAATCAATCCACAAATCTCGAACAACAACATTTTTGAAACCAGAACGAATTCTTACCTCAGATGCAAATTGGTCAAACACGAAAAATATGCAGAAATCAATCTTCGAAATCGACAGAAATCGGGATAAATCAGCCGTCGAAATCCACCGGTAAAACGGGCTGAAATCACGCAATAAACATACGAGAATGGAACCCACGAAATCCAATCGACTTGTTATTGCCACATTAACGATTTCAAGGTCGTATCTCTTTTTGGGAGTTTGCTGTTGGGTTTCTTTTGCCCCTTTGAAATCGAGAATGAAAAGTTATGGAAAAGAAATGTTGGAAGATTACATTTTTGCCCTTAATGATAAGATTTTTTCCTTTTTTGATTTAATTTTAAATGTCTTTTGGTGAATAAATGATAGCCTTAGATTTGTGAAATGGAGGACCGAGGTCGGTTCTCGTATCTCTTTTGAAATTGAGATCTCATTTGATCCATTTCCTATATATATATATATATATATATATATATATATATATATATATATATATATATATATATATATATATATATATATATTTCTAAGTAAGTGCTTATAAATTAATGTACCAAAACGTAACATCTTATTAAGTTTAAGTGTTTCTAGCATAAGCACTTATATCATAAGCACTTATGTTATAAGCGTTTATTTAAACCATTTTCCAAACACGATCTTACTTTGTTAAAATATGAAATTGAATAATTATAATTTTTGTCCATTCAAATTTAGAGGGGTTCAAATTCTTTTTTTTTAAATTTTTTTTAACGTGTCTTATATTGCAAAAACTCGGAAAGGTAGTGATTTAATTTGCAAAAAACTTGAAAGGTGATGATTTAATTTGCAACTACATTTCATTATCAAAACGACGCCGTTTTTAGATGGCCACGTGAACGTCCAACTCAGCTTTCTGGAGGTTGGAAAAAATTGGGGGGTCAGAGCTTGTCTTAAATTGCAAAAAATTAAAACTTCGTGATTTAATTAGCCAAGTTTTTAAAAGCGTTTTAAAATTGTAAATTGGGACAAGTTTGTTCTTTTTTTTGCCAAAACTCCTTTAAAACTTTAATGCAATAATTCTTTATTTACGGATGGAGTGAAAATGAAAAAATAACATTTTATAAAACCAAAAATGAACTAATTTCAAATTACACGACCAAAATTGATTAGAAGCATTTTACAGACCAAAATCGAAAATAAAATTACATTATAGAACCAAAATCGATTATATGCTTCAACATTATAGAACCAAATTACTAGCCAATATTACAGGACCAAAATCGATTTTCCTAGCTTTTGCTTCACATGCGCAAGTGGTTGGAAATATATCTACAATGGGCAACGACGAGTATATCTCACTCGCTGATAGGAGAACCAAAAATAGATAGTTTGTAAAATTATAGAATAAAAATTAATTTAAGACAACATTACAAGATCAAAATTGATTTTTTTCCTCTTCAAAAGTAGCAAATTTACCTTTTTTTTCTAAATAAATTATTGTTTTTGCCCTTCAGATTTTTTTTTTATTATCATCTACAAAATTGTTGGATCCACCCCTGATTATTGAAACTTAATGTTAATCCCTACAAGATTAGATACTCCGTCTATGGCAATGGATCTATTATAATACGGATGAATGGATTCGTCTCAATAAGTTTCTGGAGCTGAAATTAATATTAGCACAAAAAACTTAATCTTGATTGATATGGAAGCCATGATGAAATTTTTGAATTTTCAAGTTTTTTTTTTACATATAAGCTGCAAGTTCTTATAGCAAAGTCACTACATAAATATGTTTCATTGTTTCGACTCACTCTATTCAATATGGCCAGTTAAAAATTGAAACCTATATGTACATTTAAGATAGACAAATTGACAAATATAGTTCTCAATCTTCGCCATTTTGTAACATTTATCCTTAATCTTCTTTTGTTTTGTTTTTTTAGCCAAAAACTACTTATTTTTGTGATTTTAGTCATATCGTGAATTTTTCCATCAATATGACCGTTAATTAAATTTTAACTAAATAACTAAAAAGAATAAGGGTAAATTATAATTTTGAAACAACAGATTGACAAATTTCGTCTTCAAACTTTTCGATTTTGTGTAATTAGTCCCCCATTATTTTTTATGACCTTTATCCCGTCGTTAAATTTCCTGTGAATTCGAGCGTTAGTCAAAATTTTATTAAATTGAAAATAAAAATTAATAGCGTAAAATTAATCAAACTTCCATTTTTATGACTTTTTTCCCACCGTTGAATTTCCTTTTTTTGATTTTTTCCCACCGTTGAATTTTCTATGAAATTGAGTGGTAATCAAGCTTTTATTAAATTAAAAATAAAAAAATTAATAGCGTAAAATTAATCAAACTTCCATTTTTATGACTTTTTTCCCACCGTTGAATTTTCTGTGAAATTGAGAGGTAATCAAGCTTTTATTAAATAAAAAATCAAAAAATAATAATGTAAAATTGATATATTAATCAAACTTCCAACTTCTCAACGGTTGTTTTCCCCTATTTCCTCTACAACCACCCCAACACAAAACCCTACCGTTTATCTCAACAACTCGCACGAAATCCCAATTCGAATGAATTTACTTTAGTTTAAGCTCAAGTCCTTGCCTTTCGCTTTTGTTCGTCTGGGTTCTATTGTTTGCCATGCTGCTATGTTGAACTCGAAGCCGTTTTATCTTTGGGGAGACCACGCCTAAACCGAGAGCACTACCGAAGCAACTGTCTCTTGCGGATACAGAGCTTTTCTCGACTCGGCTTTGCATTTGGTTATATTTTAGTTTATTGTTCAAGTTGTAATTTCCATTTCCATTTCACGTGTTTTTGTATTCGGCAGATTAAGAATATATTTTTGCAATAAATTTATGATATAAACAACTATTGGCGAAAATCGGCATGGCAATAAAAAAGAGGAGAATGCCATTTCCTACGGAAAACGAGCTGATTTTTGTTTGTATTCTTGTGCGCATTGATTGAGTTAGGCCACCGATGAAATCGAGATCGTGCGCATTCGAGGAAATTGGGGGAAGAAGAAATTTTATTAAGATCAAAATCAAACCCAAAATACACAAACTGCAACCCTTTTATATACAAGGGGTGGAAGCTTCGAGATAACGGTACTAACTACCCGCTACAACGAGCTAACAACTAACACACGTGACACGACTACGAAAATGCGACTACATTTTTATAAGTAACAATCGCAACCGTCCAAAAACTAAGATGGAGATCAACGCTCCTTATTGAAAGCCAAGAAGTGCGGGTAAAAACATAACAACAACCCTTCTTCCTCGTCTTCGATCTTCTTCTACAACCATAATCAACCACCATTAGGAGATTTGCAACACCCATCAGAGAGCCCCATCTTGGAAAGAAGCATACGAAAATGAGGACCAGTGAGGATCTTAGTAAAAAGATCAGCTAGCTGACGAGAAGTATGAACTGCCGTAGGAGCAATAAACCCAAGCTTAAACCGATCCCGCACAAGATGACACCATCTCCAAATGCTTGGTTCGCTCATGGAAAACCTGAGTCTTACACAAATGAATGGCAACAACATTGTCATAATAAAGAGGAATGGGAAGTGGACAACCAACCCCAAGATCATGATGAAGATATGACACCCAAAGCAATTCACGAACAACCAATCTAAGAGCCCTAGTACTCGCTCGGGGCAGAGAAACAGAGACAGGCGGCTTGTTTCTTACAGCGCCAAGAAACCATGGAACCACCCAAAAACACACAGAATCCGGTAAGGGATCTACGAGTAAGAGCACAAGTGCCCTAGTCTGCATCTGCATAAGTCGTAAGTGAAAGACTCGGGACTATTACTTCCAAAGAACAAACCCAAAGAAGGACAACATTTAAGATATTTGAGCACATGTTGAGCAACTTGCATATGATGTACACGAGGAGCAGCCATATATCGACTTAATTGGCGTGTAGCATGACTCAAGTCGGCCTAGTGAGATTTAAATATAAGAGCCGCCCTACTAAGCGTCTATAACTCTTCTGGATCCGGTAAGAGGGCACTAGAATCATGACTCAAAACCACTCCGAGGAAAAGGAGTAGAAGTGAGCAGAATAGGTAGGAGTAAAGATAAAAGGATTTATGTAAGGATGTTGTTCCTGAGACGAGTATCGTGTGTAGAGGGGAGTGGGGGGGGTGAGTGAATACACTGATTACAAGTTTTTCCTCAAACGCAAAGGACAAATCGAGCCAGAGTGCGACCGATGAACAATGACAAATAGTAACCTTTTGATCGCGGGTCGAGTGCCTCAACTACTCGAGTCTGTCCCACCGACTTTTGTCGCATTAAGATTTTAGTCGGAGAGTTTAGTGCGGATAAGTGTAGGGCCCGATAGACTTCGCCTCAATTTGAAAAACGTTTTTTCGCAAAACCAAACTTGTTTTGGCTGGTGCACTTTTAAATACGCTTTTACGCAAGTTATGATTTTGTAAAACGGTTTGAGAACGATGCAAAAAAAAGTAAATAACACAAGCAATTTTAACGTGGTTCGGATACCCAAGATCCTACGTCCACGGTCCCGTTGAACAGAGTTCTTGTCGATTAATCCGAGCAAGCCTCAACAAGGAATCTGTGGGCCGGGATGCACTCTTCTAAGTTATAGTCGATAGCGACTTTAGAAATCAAACCGAAGTTTGAAGGGGAGGGGATTTTCTCCAACAATGAAGGAGTTCTTACAATAAGAACGATTCACGTAAAGAGAACTCCTTCGAAGGTTCTAAGCTATGGATGTAACAGTTGAGCTTAGATAGAGAAGAGGGAACTAAAGAAACTCTGTGAGAGAAGAACTACGTATATTTAACTAAGCAAGTTCTTCGCCGGATCGATGTGAATGCGCTAGAGAGTTTGAAAGCCGTGGAGCGTGTATTCCCTTTGATGTCCCGTGCGTTGAGGTCGAAATGCTTCCCTATTTATAGTCATGGCCTAGGCATTTGTCCATTGGAGAAGACGATGCCACGTGTCACAAACGTGCAAAGAAAACAGCCATAAGTTTCAAGTAGCGCCGCAGAGTGTTTGGTTTCGTACATGAGAGCAACTTTAGTGTCGAGCAAGGTAAGGCTTAGGTTGCTTCTCATTGGGTCGAGGTTTGTGGTAGGTGAGACTTGTTAGACATCGCCTTCATCCGAGTTGACTCTCACTTATCCTCGTATGATACTCTGTTGACTTTTGAATAACAGTAATAGTTGGGAAGTCGTTTTCTTGTCGGATTTAGTAGATCTGGATCGGTCGTACCGACTTCTTCATCTCGAGTCGACCGGTCACCGGTGACTCGGGAGGTACCGAGCTCTTCAAACCGTGCTTTCAACGGAGGTCACCGATGGGAATCCTCTACTGATAACGGTCAACTGGAGAGCGGAGGACACGAGCTCTTAAAAACTAATGACATGGGGTTCTGGAATTTAACTTCCTACTGAAGTTCAGACCAACAAATACCCCTTACAGGACTAGACAAAAATAGATAACGAAAATAAGAACAGTCTAGCCTATTACATCATCAAGTCCGAAAGACAACAAACTAAGGGTACCGCATGTGCTTTGGGATCTTCAATTCCATAGCCATAAATCACTACAATTTCTTCCATTACCGAAATATAGCAATAAGTCCTAAGTACATGAACTACTGATGACAGTTCAACGTACCCCCTTAGTAATGATCGAAATGATCACTGACTCATAACCCAACAATTTCCCCCTAATTGATGATGCCAGAACCACTAAGTACTAAACTACTGATCCAAGAGAATTTAGTAAAAACTGAACAATGATAGGAAGGCTATCAGCAGATAAAAGATAGAAATATCAGAAGAAAGATAGGTTATGTGAGTATGTGTCAGATCACTTCAGTGATTAGTGTGAAAAACAATAAAAATACAGCCACAAGACAATGAGTAGTTGTCTGGGCAGTGATTACATCAGTTAATGCTAAACATCAGAAGATATAAAAGAGTGAACTACTAACGTCTGAACTTCTTGATATTTGCCTTGAAATCAGTAGACTTAGTAGCAGGAGCCTCCAATACGTAGGATTTGTAGATTCTTTCTTTTAGTTGTTGGATGGGAATGAGATCTTCTCGCCGTCATAAGATCCGCATTATTGCGACGAGCAAAGCAGCCTCTACTTCCTCTTCTATCTCCTTCGTGCATATTACTCCTTGGGTTGTCATAGGAGGACTCACCGACGGTAGGCGTGAGCAAGAAATGGCAACTTCTCCTTGAATAATAAGAACTTCGGGTCGTAGTGATATAAAAACTGATCAAAGAGTTCGACCGCCGGCACTTCAGAAGGATATCATTGTCACACATAGCATGCTTTGATCAAGTCGATCTTCAACTCCTCACACTCTTCGTTCAAATTCCATGGAATCCATTTGTCTACGCGGCGGTGCGGAGTCTTTTTCGTATAAGGCTTTTGAGCACCACGCCGAAGAACTTGGAAGTCCTAGGTATCCGCTTTGCCGCGATCGAGGATAGGCTCTCTCCGATAGCTTGTTCGGTAAGTTCAATGATTTTAGCCGATCCTCTCGCCTCGTTCTTCTCTCTCGCCCTGCAGCTCTTTTGTTCCTCGTCCCGAGGTTCAGCCCTTTGCGTACGCCGTCCCAAGTCGCCTTGTCCTCTACTTCATGCTCAAGTGTAAGCTTTGGAAGGTTCTTCAATCGCCGAGCAAAGGGCGCCAGTGTCCGTGTCCGGAGTCTTCGCAGGCTCCAAAGCGACAGATTGCTATGCTTTCTTCCGCCGAGCCATGATCAATTTTTCCTGACTCTTCGACGTCCTGGACATTGGGACCCTCTTCTTCTTTTTCTTCTTCTGAGCTTCTTCCTTCATTCTTAGCTCATAATCAATCTGATCTTGAAGTTGCTGAGCCACTCTCTTATCATGTTCCTCCTGCTCTTCTCTGGATTTGAATTTGGGCATCGGGGGAAGGAGGAGGAGTGTTTTCGTAGCTTTCTCCTTCCCGGGCCTTGAGTTGGTAGGGGCTCATCTTCTTGATCGACGAACTTGGCTACCTCTTCAATATGCTGCGCCCGAGCCGAGGATCCTTCACCCGATCCTCCGGCCTGCGCGGCTAGCTGAGTTTCAGAGGGTTGAGCCCCTAATGTAATTTGGACATAAGGGATTTGGACTGAGGGAGTGGGGCCTGAGCTCGCTCCGCACCTGCGCCGAACTTTCCCCCTTGATTGCTTCCCTCCCGCTGACTCCGTCACCACCGCCTTAGCTCTTCCTTCCCCCTTTTTGGCATCATCCGCCGAGGACAGAGCGTCTTGATGGCCGCTACCTCCACTGGAGTGCGTAGACAACCGATTTGATAGAGTCCGAGGTGGTGTTGAAATCCCCGACCGCATCACGCAGTGGACCTAGTCCTCCTCCCCGATCCTTGCGGATTTGGCGGATTTGGGGCCTCTGCTTGATTTCGCTGTTTGAGAAGCGATGCATCGAGGGAGTCTGTCATCGCCTTCTGAAGGAGCTTCAGGACTGCCGCCTGAGTTTCTCTGGCAGTTTGGACACCGGAGGCGGCCACTGCTTTCGCTCATCCATGGTTTTCTCGGACAGGGCCAAGCTCGTGCAGACGCTGCTCCGAAAACTTCTTCTCGCCGGGCTTCGAGTGTAATATCCCGAGCCTCAAAATTTTGAGTGAGTCATGATAAATTGAGAATTCATGCGTAAGTTTTAAGAGTAGTTTCACTCTAATAAGATTCTTGTGAATTTCATATATATATATATATATATATATATATATATATATTATATATATATATTATCATGATTTTGAGAGTAAGTGACACCCTCTTTCTACGTGGCTTCATTACTTGACTTGAGTTCTAAATAATATATTATAGGAACTAGTGCATGAACATGAGTGTTGTTAGCAATCCATGAGACAAGTTCTCCACGTAAGTCTAGAAAATTCAATTGATTTTGCATGGATAAGACATCTACCCCATTCCCACGTGCTTAGAAAGCAAGAGGTGGTAGGAAATAGGTAAGTCTATAACAAGATTAGTAAGCCTACCTATGATATAGGTTCATGAGTCATCATTATGAAATCCTCTATAAATACCACACCTCACATTGAATACAATCACTTCCCCCCCACTTTTCTTATATGCTCGTTTATATTAGGAAGCTCAGGGATATCGTAAGGCCCTATTACGAAGGATACTTAGGATCTAATCAACTACTCAATTTCCCGACGCATTAAGGTGGGTTTTATTTTCGTAAAATATTTTTGAAGTTAGTAAGCTCTGTTATTTATGAAAATTTATGAATATCCATGTTAAATATTTTTACTCTCTATTGGGTAAGTGCTCCTATCAATTTAGTATTGGCTTGGCCAATAAACAAGCTTAAATCGATCGGGTCCCGTGCTATGTGAGCGTACTCAGCCGTGATTTGTGTACACAGAAGTCGCTTTGAGGTAAATATATTTCCCTCATTTCCGATAAAGCGTAAAGTGATCATTGTGGGCGCCTTCCACATAGCCGAGGGTGGGTAACCCCATCTTCTAGGTATCACCAATAGTTGAGATAGAAAGGGAGAGAGCGCATCTCCAATTTTAGAATGCTTAAAATGAATTTTAGTTTTTAAACTTTCTATGCATATCGCTTAAACATGGAGTATTCTTTTCAACAAGTTATTTTTAGAACTTCTTTTCTCAAATGGCTTAACCCACTGAGTACATTAGTACTCAACCCAAAATGTTTTTTTCAAATATTTTGCGTATTAAGTTGGTGGTGCGTAGCTGGAGTGCGGAATCGCCAAGCATTTTGCCCCTTTCGCATGTAAATTAATATAGTTTTTGAAGAAGTTTAAATATGAACTACTATGCTTGGTATGTTTCAAAATAAATAAGGTTGTTTTGATACTAGTCTATTTAGTTAATGTTGTCTATTTTTTTTTTTTTTTTTTTTTACAAAAATTCCCCTTTCTTTCCCGCTTCTTTCATCCCACCTCGGTCACGTCCGTGGCATATTGCTTTTCCCCGTGAATCGGGACGTGACGGAATGGTATCGTGAGCAGCTTTTGTTCTAAGACCTAAAGTGTTTTAACTAAGTTTAAGATAGTATCATTAACTTTTAAGCAATCAACAATTCTCAAGCACGCTACCACACCGCCAATAAAAAAGGTATGTATTTTCACAAGTTTTCTAGTAAAAAGTGTACAAGTATTTTCTTGAAAAATATTTGAACAGCTTTTGATAAAGAAGTCGCTCTCTCGTAAACGACAAAAGATTATATTATTTGAGTTTTTAAACTCTTCGCTTGGTCGTAAATCTATACGACTCGTATTTGTGTTATAGCGAGTTCCGACTGTTCAGCTTTGTCATACGTGGGATTGATGACCCCATACGACCATAAGATCTCGCTTTAGCTTGTTATACATGGGATTGATGACCATGTATAATCGTAGTATCGCTTATTATTACGCATTTGGGATATATTTACTCTACGATTTTGAAACCAATCGAGTTTTATAAACTTCTTTGGTAAGGCGGTGTACCTTCTGTACAAATCGATTGATGAGATAGTTGTCATATTTGGTTTATTAACCTTTATGATTGTGAATAAGAGGAGATCTTGATCCCTATGAAGTTAGACTTTTAGTCTAAGTTGTGACCATGTAATAATTCCTTATGCCTTCCTATTAAGTCCTCCCGATTAAGACTCTTCTTTTTCGTATGGCTAAACGGGAGTGTGCACCAAGGAAGCGTGCATCGCTTTATGCACACTAGAGGAGCAAGTTATCCTATTCCGAAACTATGAGCGTGACCCGAGGATAGCCTCTGGGAGTTTCTAGCACACTACATTACTCTTCGGCGTCGCGCCAACGAGGGTGGTGTGTCCGACTATGAGGCTTGCGTACGCCTTATTGTCCATTTGCCTCCTCGAGTTGGCGTGCTTGGGCAAGGGGCAAGCTTAGAAATTTTGTCACTCGTCATTCGGTTACTTATGCGGAAATTGGGAATTTTCCCAAGTTTGTGAACCATATATTTGAACAAATGGGTTATAGTTGGAGCACCCGATGCTCCAAAGCAACAATCTCTACGAAGGAGTAGAGATGTAGTTTGAAGCGGGTACTTCCCGCACTAGGTTCGTTGACGCTCTTGACAATGAGCACTCTCAACAACCACATTCGAAGATACCCCAACCCCCACCATCACATTTGGGAACGGTTGGGTCAAGGACTCGACAGACATCCCGAAAGAATGTTATACCATTAGCCCCGTCTGAATACGTAAGAGAGATAGTAGCGGGAATGCAAACAGAGGTGATGCATCCGCAAGAAGATAGTAACCCAGATAATAATGCAAGCTCCACTGAGAGTGATCCCGACGAAGATCCAACCATCGTGATGGATGACTAGATATATATTATATAATTATAGTAAAGGATAGTGTTGGGTGATGATTCAATCCTCAAGCATGATCATACTTGTGGGAAATGATTCTATCTTCTATACTCGAATCACGCCGCAGCCTCGTGCTCGACCGTTGAGAAGATTTGAAGATCCCAAAACCCTATCCGGTTGGTGAACCATTCCTTTGTATTCGTATTTGTCTCCCGAGGTTTCGCACTCGCAGACACTCTGCTCTCCGGTCAAGGCGCCGCAGCTCATCGCCCTCAAGCACCGGTAGCAGAAGACTCGGTGAATACCGGACTCAGCAGAGCAAGATATCGAGAGAGTCGCTGAACCGAACTCGCCAGAGTAGTTCACCGGACTCGTAGCTGATTTTCGCAGAGCCCTTCTCACCGCCTATCTACCGAATACAAAATCGACTCAAGATCGGCCGACAGCCTTCCGAACCGTCCGAATCTTTTGATAAGCTATCGTTGTTGTCAAGTACGAGGAAGAGAGAAGTCAACTTCGCTTGCCTCGAAGTTTGTTCCCGTCTCAACAACCACATCCACCTCGACAAATGACAAGCATACACGTGTCGTCTCACCTACTAAAGCTACAAGTCAACATATTTCCGTAAAAGGAGGGAAAGGACACCGTACCTACTACACAAAAGAGCCGTTTGCTACCACAAAAGAGGGAAAAAGAAGAAGATTGTCTCCAACGGATCTATTCTTCTCTCCACTCTATAAATAGAGGGATCATTCAAGATTTGAAGAACACCAACACCCAAGAACCTAATGCAATAGAAGCAAGAAACGCATAGAGCATTCAAACGAGCGAAATTAACGACTAAGTCTTCCGCAAGAATCAACCGAGTTATCCCCTAGGCGAAAGACTACATCCAACTCAAAAGGAACCAAGCCGAACCGACATAAGCTTCTAGTATCCAAGCGACCGACACGAACCTATAGCTTAACCCTCGCTGTTCCTCGCTCTGGATAGCTACATTCTCGTTCCTTATCCCTCTAACCCTAAGCTCACTTGTTATATCCATAGCTTAGACGAAGGAGTTCACATTTGAACCCAATCCTTATTGTATAAGGACTCCTTCATTGTTGGAGAAGTTTGTCAAACACTTAAAGTTTGATAGAATTGTAAACCGGGACTTGCTCGAGATAATCCCCAAGCCACGGCTTTGTCCAACAGACAAGCCGACCGAGACTAACTCAAGATAATAAATAGCCTCCCCGATCTATCGGGACAAGGGGACGTAGGATTGTTGATATCCGAACCACTTTAAAAATATCTCGTGTCGTTTACTTACTCGTTTACTGGGTTTTACCGTGCATACCGAACATCATATTTAAAATCAATTTAACTGTCTCAGCATTCCCGAACTTCTTATCTACCGAACCGAGACTTGCATAAAACGTTTTCCTCATTAAAACTGATTTGGGCCTACACAATTCCGCACACCGAACTCTCACCGATCGATACCGACTCGACCTAGTCGGCCAGCGCATCTCACCGAGCCGGGACTCTTTTTAGCCTTTAACACGATTCGGAACGGTTGTCCGGGTTCGCCGAACTATTTCAAGACGGCACCTTCCCCGAATAGGACCGTTCATGTTCGAAAGTTGAGAAATTTGGATTCAGTGTATTCACCCCCCCCTCTACACCCGAACTCACTCACGGGACCAACAATTGGGTATTAGAGCAGGAGTTCTTTGACTCTTGTTATCTTTGAGATTGGGTCTATTCGAACGGATCCGAGGGAAAGCGCTTTTCACCGCATATCACTCTACATTCATATCATTATTCTTCATGGCCGATATGTGAGGTATAAGGATGGTACCTATGTTCTCGGTGGAGAACTACGGAGTATGGCGAGTCGATGGAAGCTCATCCGACATCCCTCCATGACAAGATGACCGAAGTGCTTGAAGATGGACCTATCGCTCCTATGATTAATAGTGTCGTGACTCGGACCAAGCTCAAGGAGGAGGAATGGTGACCGGGAAGAAGATCCCCAAAGACGTAAGTCTCTTCACTCCCGAAGAGAAGAAGCTTCACAATCTAGACCGAGTCGCCAGGAATGCTCTACTAACCACCCTTAGTGATTCTTATCTTGGCAGTGGTTCGGGAATGCAAGACTCGCTAAAGAACTCGGGATGCTTCTTGCGCTACCGAGTCGAGGGACTCGTAAGATTAAAGCCAACAAATTAGCGCCTGGAACTCCAAAAAGCCGGAAAGCTTGTCTCTCATGCCCGGGGACAAAATCGAAGATCTAAACGCCGATTTACCAATCGATGAATTCTATCAACGGGCCGGGAAAGACATTCACCCAAAAAGAGATGAATCAAGATTCTCGAGGGCACCGCCGGACGGACACCGGACACCTTTTGCCACTTTATTGCGACATTCTCGATTTAGATGTTGTGTCTCCCGACCATATCTTTTCGTAATTACAGCGGAGGAGTATGAGTTCGACGGACCTCAAAGAAAGCCGAGAGCTGAAGCCGATACGGAGATCGACCATGCTTTCAAAGCTACAAACGCACAACATCTCCCGCTACGAGCAAGACGACGAGTAAGACCGAGCCTTCACTCACCGACCTACAAGAAGGAAGTCTAGCTCGGAAGTACGCGCGCTCGCAGTGAAGTATCGAAGGAGAAAGAAAGGCGTAGAAAACCGACCAAAGCATACCGAGATACAAAAGGTAAGTCGAATATACACCTAAACGCGCTCCCGATACTCAATCTTCCGAATGCGTAAAGAAAGATGACTCAAAGACCCTCAAGGGATAGTGCAACCAAAGAAGAAAAAGTCATCACTTGCTACAACCGCAAGAAGCCGGGACATTATCGCATGATTGTCCCGAGCTCGCAGTGTTGAACGCGCAAAGCACGCAGTGGCAAGGAGAGAGAAATTCGCCCGTAAAAGACAATCCTACATAGCCGGCGAAATCTCAAACGACTCGAAGAGATCGACTCCTTTATGGATTCATCTCGACGATGAAGCAACTTTCATGGCCTTAGAGCATGAAGCGTATGAATCAACCGAAATGTGCATGATGGCGGGCGAAGAGGATGAGGTAAATTCTCATGAACCGCTTAACTCCTCTTCACACCGCACACACGACACTATTTTAGGTGCGGATGGGAATTTGGACATCTCGACCGCATATGAAGATCTACTAGATGAACAAATTCGGATGAGTCTCGAGCCTCAAGCAAGACTCTTCGTGAGTCGGGATACCCCGAAAGTGGAGAATCGTAGACTTTTTCAGGAGAGTCGTTGTTACCGAGGCCGAAGGACTTGTGTTGAGACTCGTGGAGGAGATAAACTCTCTGATGGCCAAGTCTCAAGATCATAAGAAGATCGGATTTCGGCCTTGACCAACGACTTGACTCGTAAAGATACCGAACCGAAGCCCATCAAGCAAGAATCGCCGGACTTCGCACCGAGCACGACGCACCGAAGAAAAGTGATGATGTCCGGAGGAACCTGATGACCGAGAGGTATATGGGCGCAGAGAAGAAATTGGAGGCTATGCTAGCAAGCAATAAGCCAAAGCACCGCAAGGAAGGACTTGGATTCGGGCCTAGGAGCTTCCTCATCTCGCCCCAAAGACACTCGGAAGTACGGCTTGCCGATAGATTTGTTCGAGGGGAGACTATCAACGCAGTATATACCGAACCCCCTAGCAAAGAACAAATAGAAGATGAAAGCACCTCATCCCACACACAGCATTCCCGACAAGAAGATCAATGCCAAGAAACCCCGGGCCTCCAAGGGGGAACCAAAGAAATCAAACTTGGCGGATCAAGATGGACCTCCGAAGCCGACGCATCCTCGCTCAAGCATGGATCATATTACTATGAACCTATAGTCCGAAGAGGCTCCAAAGGTCGAAGAAGAAAAAGGTCGCACAGAAGGCAAAGGTCAACAGCCCACCAACTCGTAAGATCGGGACTCCCGAACCTCGAAGCCTCGTAAGTCACCGCGACCCAGTCCAAAGTGGTCGATATGTCGACTCCAAAGGGGAAAGAAAATGTCCGAAACCACCGGTGGTTGTTAGACAGATTTGGGTTACTAAAACTAACATCTAAGGACCCAAAATCAAAAATAAAGGGTACCCGAATATAATTCTCGTTTTGCAGTGCGTAAAGACCCACGGTATGTGGACAATGGATGCTCAAGACACATGACATACCAAAGGAGTCTCATCAAGAATTATATCACCGAAGAAGGACCTGAATCGAGTTCGAGACAATGCAAAAGACTATACCGGAGGATACGGAACACTCAAAGATTGAACTCGCCAACGTTCTAAGAGTATCATATGTTGAAGGACTTCAAAGATAATCTTCTCTCCGTTAGTCAATTTTGTGATAACTCAAATAGAGTGATATTTGACGCTGGTTTCGTGATGTTATTGATAAATCCACGGGGAAAACAAGTGTTATCGTGTTCGCGCAGAAAGAACATATATGTGGCCGATCGGAACTCACCAACCTCGAAGCTTGGTTATCGGGCGAAGAATGACAACCGCACGGGGTGACTATGGCACGTAAGACTCAGCCATCTCAACTTTAAGACGGCCAACAAGCTTACAAGAGACACTCTAGCAAGGGGACCGCCGAATGAAGTATTCAAAGAAAGACACTCAAGGTGAAGCATGTCCGAAGGGAAAGCAAACAAGGAATCAAAATCCTCCGCCCATCGCCTTCCACGCATGGAATCCTTCACCGCTACATACGGATTTGTTCGGTCCAAGTCTCCCCAGTGACGATCGTAGGCGTAAAATACGCATTAGTGGTCATAGATGACTACTCGCGCTACACACACGGGTCATATTCATTGCCAACAAGTCTCGACGTCAAAACAGAGTTACCAACGCTTCGAAAAAGCTCGGTGTCGAGAAGAACACCAAGATCGAAAAAATAGGTTCGCATGCAGGAACCGAGTTCCTTAATTCCATGGTAAAGGAGTTCCGCAGCGTAAGGAATAGAGTATGAGACTTCACCGCACGCACACCTCGGCGGAACGGAGTTGCCGAACGAAAGAACGTAACTCTAAAAGAGGCAAACTAGGACTCTACTCGCAGACTCGGGACTCCCAACCAAATTCTCGGGCGTAAGCAACGGATACCGCATGTTATACTCGAATAGATCTCTACCGACAAAGCAAAGATAAGCGGACACCATATGAACTATGGAACGACAGAAGCCTTCTCTATCTTATTTCCATATTTTTGGTTGTTCATGCTTTATTCACAATAATGGGAAAGATCACCAAGACTTTTGATAGCAAGTCGATCGTGGAGTATTCTTAGGATACTCTCGTCAAGCAAAGCTTTCAGAGTATTCAACTATCGGACTCTTTGCGTGGAGGAAAGCCCTCATGTTGTTTTTAACGAGTTTGCTACTAAAGACAGGAGCAATAACTCAAATTCTGAATCTAAGGACATCAGTAAGCAGCTACAGGATCTAAGCTTAAAAGACAAATCTAAAAATATCCAACTATGTTGGGATGATGATTCGACGAAGAAACCCAAGACAAATCTATCGAATCTCAACCCGCCGAGCAAGTAGTCGAACGCATTGATTCTCCCGAACGTAATCAATCCTAGGTAACTCATGTCGATGAAGAAACCATTGAGGTAACCGAGACCAACACTACCGAGAGCAACACCTCGTGGGGAACGTCTAGTAATGTTCCCGAGCCGAACGCCTCCGAACCCGGTGACTCAAGCAGACCATACTCTTGTTACCGAATTACTTCAATCTCGTAATAGTACAACTAAAATGCCTAACTCACCTACTATCTCGTGTTGAACAAGTTTCGAATGAAGAGTTGAAACATCGTAGATCGTGGCTCGATGCTCACACCGCTAATTTAATCATTGGAGATCCTTCAAAGAAATGTCAAGACAAGATCCAGATTCCGTCAAGGAGAAAGCGCATTATTTTCCCGCTTCTTGTCTACCGAAGAGCCTCGCACCATTGAGGATGCACCAAAGATGCCGACCGGATCATTGCTATGCAGGAGGAGCCGAATCGGCTCACGAGAAACGATGTATGGGAGCTTGTAGACGGACACCGGCATCAACATGTCATTGGAACCAAATAGGGTCTTCAAAAACAAGCGAGATGAAAACAACGTTATAGTCGTGAACAAAGCAAGTGCTCGTGGCTAAAGGCTACCGGTCAAGTCAAGGAATAGATTTCGATGAAACTTTCGCTCCAAATTGCAAGATTGGAGGCAATTAGACTATTCCTAGCCTACGCAACACATCAAAGATTCGTAGTTTATCAAATGGATGTGAAGTCTGCGTTCCCCGAACGGCGTGCCGAAAGAAGAAGTCTATGTGGAACAACCGCCCGGCTTTCAATAGGACATCAAGTATATGGACTCGAAAAGGCTCTATACGGGTTAAAACAAGCACCCGTGGCTTGGTACGATACCCCGTCCCGAAGTTTCTTCTTCGTAAAGGTTTTCGTAAAGGCACAAGAGACCGCACTCTATTCAAAGATTCGACCGGAAGAAGACTTATTACTTGTGCAGATCTACGCGGATGACATTATATTCGGATCAAAGAATGTCATCATGTGTCGCAAAGCAATTTGAAAAGATGATGAAGGATAAGTTCGAGATGTCGATGATGGGTGAAATGAACTACTTCCTTGGTTTTCAAGTCAAGCAACCGAAAAGGGAACGCTCATCAACCAAGGCAAATACACTCGAGACCTCATCAAAAGATTCGGCCGCACATCCGCAAATCAATCAAGATCCCAATGAACACAAATATGAATATAGATCTTGATAAAGAGGGAGTATCGAGAGACCAAACCGAATACCATGCTATAATTGGTTCTTTATTATATCTAACAGCCTACTCGTCCCGACATAACTTATGCCGTAGGTGTCTCGTGCTCGATTTCGGGCGAATCCCAAGCGAGTCATATGGACTCAAAGAAAGAAGATTCTCCGCTATCTACGAGGAACACCCGACACGGGTTTGTGGTATCCAACTGATGATAATATTGAACTAACCGGGTTATTCCGATACCGACTATGCAGGATGTAGAATTGACCGAAAATCAACTTCGTGAACATGTCGGTTCCTTGGCAAAGAAGCCGATCTCATGGTTTTCAAAGAAACATCACTCGGGGCCACGTCGACTACCGAAGCCGAATACATGGCTGCCGGAAGTTGTTGCGCCCGCATCCTTTGGCTAAGACAAAGAGCGAGAGACTATGACGTCATTCGTGAATGAAGTGCCGATTTTCTCGCGACAGTGCAAGCTTATTGCAATCACTCGTAACCCCGTACTTCACACGAGATGCAAGCACGTGGACATCGGACATCACTTCATTCGTAACCATGTCGAGAAAAAGGATATTAGGACGGAGAAGATCCATACCGACAAGCAACGGGCTGATATACCGACCAAGCCTCTAGCCGAATCCGTATTCGCAGAACTTTCGGGAGAGCTAGGTCTGTTGGACCCTACCGACCCGGCCGCAAGAGGGTTTCGGGAGAGAGACATTTCAAGAAGGGGGAATGTTCACTCCCGCATCGATACATTCAAGCACGTAGAGACGTAAACCATCTACACGAGGTATCACCGACTACTATGTTCACCGACAGTTTGCGTATCTCTATTCGAAGAGTAATTTAATACAACAAGACTTTGCATTTATGACAAAGATTCAAGCATGACATTAATATCTTTTGGTTTGTCTTTATTATTAACGGCTCACATTTAATGCACGACATTCCATACATAAGTTTGCCGAACTCCGCACGCATTTAACGCACGTCTTTTCACGCTTACAACTTAGGCTATTTTACAACCGGCTTTGACTTATGCGACTTTTGTGATCATTGCCTATTTTATAACTTCTAATCTTAACCGTCCATATCATAAAGCAAGTTTAAATTCAGCCTTCGATCGAAAACTCGTTCATCTTCATATTTGATATATATATTCGATCATATCTTTGAAACCGCCATTAGCATACTTCATAACTTTCAAATTCCGAGAAATCCGAGATCCGCATACGCAATCCTTACTTGCAACTTCATTCTCAATCTTATCTCGAATTTTATCTATTGGGTACGCTTATATCTCGTTAATGTATTTATTATATTTTTCAAGCATCGCATTGTAAAGAACCGTTCTATCCAAGAAACGGCATCGATTCATTTCTTGTAACAGTGTACTTATGGCTGGTCTATCCGTCGCTTCTCCCGACAAGATAGAGGAAATCCTCGCAAGGGCCGTATCCGGTGCGAACCAAGCCATGGAGTTCGACGCGTGCGAGCTCGAGTACATGGACGATATCTTCACATATCCGAGGAAATCCGGACTTGAGGAGTTTCTATCGAGGAAGCCGACCTTCTTCCTTCCTCGATAAGTGGCGGAACTATATCTCGAACTCCGACTCGCTTGGAGGAGACATTCTCGCGAGGTTCGCCGTTAACACCATTGACGACGCATCGAGGATACCGGAGCGTATGCCTATTAAACAAGCGCCGAAGAAGAGCTTCAACCTCCCGTCCGAAGGTGCCGCACCTTGGGGTACAAATGACGACGCCGCCGACACATACCTCTCCATTTTCCCGTGGCAAGCCCACAACCTTCGGAGCAAAGCATTTCCGAAGAATGCCATGCTACCGTAGTTCGTAGCACCGGCGTACATCGTCACTCGCTGCTGACGAGCCAGCCGGCTCTTTCGATCGGTCTCCCGACCCAAGATCCATATGATGATGGCGATTTATGATCGCGTGAAAGTCAATTGGACCGACTTCTTTGTTCGCGAATATATGGCTCAGCAAACCTAAGTTCGACAAAGCTACGCGAACACCGACCGCAAAAAGGAAAGCTTCTCTACTGACTTAAATTGTCACCATGATCGAGGATTTCTGCGAGGCCGAGCAGCATCACATATGACGGCAAGGAATATTTTAATGTCAAGAAAATCCGCTTTCACAACAAGTCCGCGGCCCCGCAACGTATTGGTTCAGACCGGCCGCAGGCTTCAGCCATCTAAGCCTCAACAGCGACTCCTAAGAAAAGGACACCTCCGGCAAAATCACCTAAGGCACCAGCCAAGAGGCCGAGGAAGGCCATACCGGATACACCCGCCGAACCGCAGACTACTACCGAAGTGGCTACCGAACCAACTCCTATTCAGCCACTACAGTTGGTAGATGAGTCTTCCTCATCCGAGAAGACCAAGTCGCTGGAGAAAGCCGTCTCCACCGAGGAAAAAGTTCAAGAGGAACAGGAGAGGCTACCGAAGCCCAAAGCGAAGAAGTCCAACGTCCGGATAGCCCTCTCTCTCGTGCCTCCGCTCGCCAGGCCTACCACCCGGCCGACCCCCGAGACTCGACTTCGTTGATATCGAGTCGATTCTCGTCTGCGGAAGAGACTCTCGGGATGGAAGCAAGCAGCTATTGTCTCTGGAGCTTCCCGAGAGATCAACCAGCTTCATTCCGGAGCTTGCCGACCATTCGTATTTGCTCGTCCTAGCCAAGTCGACAAGGCTCCATATGATCCTACGCTTTCGAGGAGTGGCCTCAGCCTTCAACGCCTTGTTCTACACTACTCCCCGCCGCCAGCCTACACTTGGAAGAACCGAGATTGCGTGAGGAGATAGGCTATTCGTAGCCCGAGAACCTCAATACGATGGAGAATCTAAGGGCGCCATGCTTGCAATCATTGCCGATCGACGCCAAGCGGTGGCTCGCCGCCTCGACGGGTCCGACCACGACGGTCGTCAGACCCACCCAGGATTCGTGCCCCGGAAAGCCCGATGAGGGACATCCACAGGACAAGGATACCCATACCGAAGAAGCAAAGCACCACTCCGTATCCTCGGGCCCGAGAAGCCTTCGGCGGTGTCTCGTCCTCGCGAGCCCGCTCGCCGCTCCCGCTCGAGTCGACATACGAGGCAAGCCCACCCATCTCGCCAAGAGATCCTGTTCGGTTGCTAAAGCTCTAACCGCACAAGGAGTTAAAAATCGGGAATTGGCGAAGGCGCCCACAAGGTGTGGGAGAAGTCTCGCATTGGCCACCAACTCGAGCTTCTGGGCCGAAATCCATCATATCTACATCGCCTACCCCCGATGTCTCCGCTCTCATATCTCGAAGCATTGGCCCAAAGAAGAATAAAGCAGCTTCATACTCAGCCTAAGGACAATTCAGAGGGACGTGCCAAGCTCCCTTGAACAATTTCGTAACGCCTTGTCCGCTCATACCGAATCATTCACCGAGCAAGCCTGTGCCACGGAGAACAGTGCTAGACCTCATTCAACCGGTCGTGGAGGACAAGATCGGTGAGAAACTAGCTGAACCGAAGTCGAAGCCGTTCTCTCTCATACAAAGATACAAGGACGAACTCATATCTCGAGAGGAACGAGCCGCATCTAGCATTGGAGAAAGTGCATAATAGACCGGACAACTTGTCCACCGTTTATCGAAGCTAGAGAAGAAGGTACTCATCCCAACCCCTACTGTACTTGATGATGCCAAAAAGGGGGAAGGAAAGAAGAAGGGTACCGAGAAAGAAAGTGAAGGAAGTGAAGGAAAGAAAAAGAGTACTCGAGAAGCCGACTCCCACTAAACCTTCTAGATTCAAGGGGACAACATCGAAGGAAAGAAGGGGACCGAGAAGAAAAAATCTATTGCCGACATTAGCAAAACTCGGCCTCGTGACTCGGGTAAGGCCCAGGTGTTTCGGCCGCGAGCACAACAAAACCGGCCCAAGTGGCTCAAGACCTCAGCAGACTACTCTTGCAACCCGCACTCCCAAAGACATTATTAAGGAGGTTGCCGAGTACGCCGAACAAAGCGGTGGAGGACTCAGAAGAAGAAGAGGCTCCTCTTCCACCACCAGTTCAAGAAGGCAAGGGCAAACAAAAGCTTAAAATTCCAACCCCTCCACCAAAGCGATTAAGGTACATATCTGCTGAGGAGGAAGCCCAAATAGCTGCGAATGAGAGGCTGGCCAAAGAAATTGCAGAGGCCGAAGCAGCTAACAAGCCAAAGTCTAAGCCTGCTAAAGGAA
The DNA here is from genome assembly GCA_028984105.1 of Lavandula angustifolia. Lineage (NCBI taxonomy): Eukaryota > Viridiplantae > Streptophyta > Magnoliopsida > Lamiales > Lamiaceae > Lavandula > Lavandula angustifolia. Next base: position 13,477,465 of record CM054808.1, read on the forward strand.
AGACTAAAGCCCCATCCAGAGGAGGAAAGAAAACTGCTAGACCGCCTCCGAGAAAGCTCATCATAACTAATGAAGAGGACAGAGAAAAGGAAAAGGAGCAGCAGCAGAAGAGTACTGAAAGGCAGGGTACGTCCAAATCTAGATCTAGTACCCCCGCCGAATCGAAGAAGCCCCTCAAAGAAGCCACCGATACACAAGGAGATGAAATCGAAGCCATATTTGATCTCGATGAACGGATATCTATACGCAGGCGAGGAGGCAAGACGGATTCAGCCGCCGGAGACGGAATTTGGAAGGCGCGACCTTGAAGCTCGATGAAAAGGATCGAAGAGGAGGCCAGCCGAGAGTGCCTTCTAAAGCCGATATTCCATACGTATACATGAAATTCGGAAGCCAACGACTCGAAATTTCAAAGATGGCCAAGAACAGATGAATGGATACCACTCACCAATCAAAGATGGGAAAATGCAAAAATGAGTTCATCAAGAGGAACTATTTCTCGGAGGTTCCGGTCCAACAGACAAGGATTGAAGCTTACATGGAATGGATGTTCGCTCGAACCCGAACTCTACCCATACCTCGACAAAGCCATATCTCGAAGGTATAGAAGTCGGTGTTCCGGGACCCGTAATCATACCTCCACCGAGAAGACAGGATGACTCAGCACACTTTGGTACGATTGAAGCCGAAGTGAAGCACGCCGCAACCAAGAAAGAACTTGTCAAGATGAGCCCCGCCGATTTTGCGTAACTTCGAAGCTAAGGAAGATCACATACGTGATGTATAGAGTGCCGCTCCCCGAAGATCGACTCAAGAGTTCATGGACGTAATCAAGAAGTTCAGTGGCCCTCCTCCTTAGATCTTTAGCTCATTCTCTTAGCATAGCAAGATTGGACCTGCATCGAATTTCTCTTATATTTATACACCGCTTTTGGCTCGACAACTACTTGTTGTTTATACAACCGTGTTTGTTTTATGCTTTAACACTCGTAATCACCGAAGTGATTGCCGGCTCACACTCTCTTTATTACATGTCACCGATTGCTTTGATAGATTCTCGCTAGCCTCGCTTTTGTTTGCAATGGGGGAAATTGTTCTCGTTTACCCTCGTTTCGCTTTATAGTCTAGAACCCGATGGAACATCTCCACTCGATCCTACTTGTAATATTTGTAAGGAGTTTTTGTTTCTATCTCGTTTAGTGTTAGCATAGATGATAGGTTTTGGCATCATCAAATAGGGGGAAATTGTTGGGTGATGATTCAATCCTCAAGCATGATCATACTTGTGGGAAATGATTCTATCTTCTATACCCGAATCACGCCGCAGCCTCGTGCTCCGACCGTTAAGAAGATTTGAAGATCCCAAAACCCTATCCGATTGACGTGAACCATTCCTTTGTATTCGTATTTGTCTCCCGAGGTTTCGCACTCGCAGACACTCGCTCCGGTCAAGGCGCCGCAGCTCATCGCCTCGCACACCGGTAGCAGAAGACTCGATGAATACCGGACTCAAAGCAGAGCAAGATATCGAGAGAGTCGGTGAACCGAACTCAGCAGAGTAGTTCACCGGACTCGTAGCCGATTTTCGCAGACCCTTCTCACCGCCTATCTACCGAATACAAAATCGACTCAAGATCGGCCGACGCCTTCCGAACTGTCCCGAATCTTTTGATAAGCTATCGTGTTGTCAAGTACGAGGAAGAGAGAAGTCAACTTCGCTGCCTCGAAGTTTGTTCCCGTCTCAACCACCACATCCACCTCGACAAACGACAAGCATACACGTGTCGTCTCACCTACTAAAGCTACAACAACATATTTCCGTAAAAAGGAGGGAAAGGACACTGTACCTACTACACAAAAGAGCCGTTTGCTACCACAAAAGAGGGAAAAAGAAGAAGATCGTCTCCAACGGATCTATTCTTCTCTCCACTCTATAAATAGAGGGATCATTCAAGATTTGAAGAACACCAACACCCAAGAACCTAATGCAATAGAAGCAAGAAATGCACAGAGCATTCAAACGAGCGAAATTAACGACTAAGTCTTCCGCAAGAATCAACCGAGTTATCTCCGGCGAAAGACTACATCCAACTCAAAAGGAACCAAGCTGAACCGACATAAGCTTCTAGTATCCAAGCGACTGACACGAACCTATAGCTAAACCCTCAGCTGTTCGTCGCTCTAGATAGCTACATTCTCGTTCCTTATCCCTCTAACCCTAAGCTCACTTGTTATATCCATAGCTTAGACGAAGGAGTTCACATTTGAACCCAATCCTTATTGTATAAGGACTCCTTCATTGTTGGAGAAGTTTGTCAAACACTTAAAGTTTGATAGAATTGTAAACTGGGACTTGTTCAATATAATCCCCAAGCCACGGCTTTGTCCAAGATATAAGCCGACCGAGACTAACTCAAGATAATAAATAGCCTCCCGATCTATCGGGACAAATGGACGTAGGATTGTTGATATCCGAACCACTTTAAAAATATCTCGTGCCGCTTACTTACCCGTTTCACTGGTTTTACCGTGCATACCCGAACATCATATTTAAAATCAATTTAACCGCCTCGAGATTCCGAACTTCTTATCTACCGAACCGAGACTTGCATAAAACGTTTTCCTCATTAAAACCGATTTGGGGCCTACACAATTCCGCACACCGAACTCTCACCGATCGATACCGACTCCGACCTAGTCGGCTAGCGTATCTCACCTGAGCCGAGACTCTTTTAGCCTTTAACACGATTCGTAACGCTTGTTTGGTCTGCCCGAACTATTTCAAGACGGCACCTTCCCCGAATAGGACCGTTCGTGTTCGAAAGTTGAGAAATTTGGATTCAGTGTATTCACCCCCCCCTCTACACCCGAACTCACTCACGGATCAACGTATAGTCGAGTAATTTTCTCCTTTGCTAGTAGACTCGACTCTTCTGTAGATATTGATATATCTTAAAGCTCCGTGTGTAAATATTATCGCATGGTTATATATAATCCTATTTTGACTTTTTGTTAATTGGGAGTATGTGCTAATAACATTATTAACAGAATGTCTCAAACTGGAACTCTTAACCAAGAGGAAGTTACTCAAGGAGCTCAAGTTCAACCTAGAGTGGAAGAGGTCATACGACCTAGAGCTGAAGATACTTTCTTAAAGCAACATCCACCCACTTTCAATGGAATGGGAGATCCCATTGAAGCAGAAAAATGGATTCGATCTTTAGAAAGAATCTTCAACTTTATGAGTTGTACAGATAAGGAACGATTGTCATGTGCTTTATTCCAACTTGAGGATGAAGCTGATTATTGGTGGGAGTCAGTAAGGAGAACATTATCTCCACAAAGATGGGAATCATTCACATGGGTAGACTTTAAAAGAGAGTTATACAATAAGTATATTCCACCAAGTTATCATGCTAAAAAGGAGACAGAATTTTGGAATTTTAGACAAGGGAAAAAGACTGTCACCGAATATGATAGATTGTTCAGTCAATTATCCCGTTATGCTCCCAGTCTAGTGGATACAGAGGAAAAAAGATCTGAAAAGTTCAGGAGAGGTCTAAGACCTGAAATAGGAATGCCTCTAGCTAGTCAAGGTGCATTAACCTATGTTGAATCCTTGAGCAGAGCACTTGATATCGAAGCAATGATGCCTGAGGAAAAAAAAGTGCCTATAACGGGTTTTTTTCCAGAAAATAAGAGAAAGTGGGAGGATAAGAATGAGGGTAATGCAAAAGGAAAACAAATGGCAAGGTGAATCCAATAAACAAAGACAACAAGGACAAAATAATCAAAAGCAAATCCCATTTTGCCAAAACTGTCGCAGAAATCATTCTGGAGTGTGTAAAGTTGGTTCTGATGCTTGTTATAAATGTGGAAGGAAAGGTCATATTGCTAGAGACTGTCCAAGAAACCACCAAGGAGCACCTGTTAGGCCCAACCAGGGAGGTCCGAGACAAAACCAGAACGAACAAAGAAACCCCCGATCTAATCAAGGTGAAAGGGCACCTCAGATTGCTAGAGCCTACGCTCTTAATCAACAGCAGGCTGCCCAAGCTCCGGGAAATTTGGCAGGTATGATCAATGTACTTGGTATACCCGCCATAAGCATTGTTTGATACAGGAGCATCACATTCTTTCATTTCCAAACGGGCGTGCGAAAAGTTGGAATTAATTCCGTAAGTTGCTAGCACTGTTTTAGAAATTAACACTCCTTCGTAAAATACGATGATTTCGTAATATGTGTGCTCCAACTTAGAACTTAACATAGGTGATCGAACTTTGAGGCAAATTTATATACCATCCCTATGAAAGATTTTGACATGATTTTAGGAATGGATCGGTTAGAAGCATCATACGCAACAATACGTTGTCATGAAAGGAAAATTTCATTCCAACCTCCCGGAAAAGAAGAAACAAGTTTTTACGGGCGTAAGAATAGGTAAAAGAATACCTATAATCTCTCGCCATGAAAACTCGCTAAAATATTGAAAAAAGAGGGTTGCCAGTCTTTTCTGGTCAACCTAATAGGAAAACCCAAAGTAGAGAAAAAAATTGAGGAAATACCAATAGTTCAAGAATTTAAAGTTGTGTTTCCGTAAAATTATCGTGCTTGCCTCCGCATGCACAAGTTGAATTTACCATAAACTTGGAACTTGGAACAGCCTCCAAAGATCTAAGGCACCATACAAGATGTGCTCCTAAAGAATTGCAAGAACTTAAATTGCAATTACAAGAGTTGTTGGACATGGGTTTTATTCGACCTAGTGTATCCCCATGGGGAGCGTCTATTCTTTTCGTGAAAAAGAAAGATGGCACCTTGAGGATGTGTATTGATTATAGAGAATTGAACAAATTAACCATCAAGAATAAATATCCTTTACCAAGGATAGATGATTTGTTTGACCAATTAAAGGGAGCTAGCGTATTTTCTAAAATTGACTTGCGATCTGGATATCATCAACTGAAGGTGCGGCAAGAGGATATCCCTAAGACTGCCTTTAGGACACGTTATGGCCATTACGAATTTACAGTAATGCCATTTGGTTTAACAAATGCTCCTGCAATCTTTATGGATTTGATGAATCGAGTTTTCCACTCATACTTAGACAACTTTGTCTTAGTATTTATAGATGATATCCTCATCTACTCAAGAAATGAGCAACAACATAAAGAGCATTTAAGGATGGTTCTAGAAACACTTCGCTCGTAGAAACTTTTATGCTAAATTCAAGCAAATGTGAGTTTTGGCTCCAGGAAGTAATGTTTCTTGGACATATCAGATCCGCCGAAGGAATAAAGGTTGATCCTGCTAAGGAAGAAGCGGTGAATAATTGGAAAACCCCAACCAGTGCAAATGAGATACGAAGTTTTCTTGGATTAGCGGGATATTACAGGAGATTTATTGAAGGATTTTCAAAGCTAGCAAGACCAATGACCCAATTACTCAAAAAAGGAACGAAGTTTGTGTGGACAGTAGAGTGTGAAAAGAGTTTTCAAGAACTCAAGAAGAAACTAACTACTGCCCCAGTCTTAACCGTCCCAGAAGGAAGTACAGGGTTTGTCATATACACGGATGCTTCAAAGTTAGGGCTTGGATGTGTTCTAATGCAGAATCAACGGGTAATAGCTTACGCTTCTCGCCAACTCAAACCTCATGAGCTGAATTACCCTACTCATGATTTAGAACTAGTCATGCAGCCATTCATGCTTTAAAGATTTGGAGACATTATCTCTACTGAGTTAGATGTGATATTTTCACGTACCACAAAAGCTTAAAATATTTTTTTCGAACAAAAGGATCTCAATATGAGACAAAGAAGATGGTTGGAACTGGTAAAAGATTATGAATGCACTATAAACTACCACCCTGGTAAAGCAAATGTGGTAGCGGATGCTCTAAGTCGAAAAACTAAGTGCCGAATTAGGATACTCGGCATTACCCTACAAAGGGAGTTAATTCATGATTTCTCCACACTCAACTTAGAAGTGGTACACCCTCCTGAAACAGTATCAGGATATGTAGCTACTCTTGTAGTTACATCAAATTTATGAGAAAGAATTCTTAAGAAACAGAGAGAGGATGAATTTCTAGAAAAGATGCGAATAATCGCAAGGTCAGCTGAACCTAAAGGTTTTACCGAAACTACTGATAAAGCTCTCATGTTTAATGGAAGATTATGTGTACCTCAGAGTGAAGAAATAAAGAATGAAATTATGAGTGAGGCTCATGACACTCCCTACACCGCCCACCCAGGAAGTACGAAAATGTATCGGGATTTAAGGCAAAACTTCTGGTGGAATGGAATGAAAAGAGATACTGCATTGTTCGTGGAACGATGTCTTGCATAACAACAAGTAAAAGCAATGCACCAACGACCTTATGGAATGTTGCAACCGTTACCGATTCCTGAGTGGAAGTGGGAGCATATTAATATGGATTTTGTAGTCGGCTTACCCGGATCTCGCACGCGGAATACTGCTATATGGGTTATAGTAGACAGATTAACCAAATCAAGACATTTCTTACCAATCCAAATGACATATGGATTGGAAAAGTTCGCCAAACTTTATATCAAGGAAATAGTACGATTGCATGGGGTACCCGCATCAATCACATCAGATCGTGATCCCAGATTTACATCACAATTCTGGGATAGTTTACATGAAGCAATGGGCACGCAATTGAATTTTAGTACAACTTTCCACCCGCAGACCGATGGACAATCGGAAAGAACCACACAAATCTTAGAGGATATGCTACGAGCTGTAATCATAGACAAAGGTGGAAATTGGGAGGATTTGCTACCTCTCATAGAATTTGCGTACAACAATAGTTACCAGACAACTATTCGAATGGCACCATACGAGGCATTGTATGGTAAGAAATGCAGATCTCCCCTTTATTGGGACGAAGTTGGTGAAAGAAAACTCTTAGGCCCGTGAGCTCGTGCAAATGTATGATCGAGAAAGTCGGTCAAATCAAGCAAAGAATCAAGGAGGCTCAAGATAGACAAAAGGCTTATGCCGATAAGCGCCGAACGTAGTTACACTTTAGTGAGGGGGATCACGTATTCCTCAAAATCTCTCCTTCTAAAGGAATCATACGATTCGGTAAGAAGGGTAAGTTACGTCCTGGATACATAGGACCTTTCGAGATCCTAAAGAAAGTAAACCCGGGCCGCTTATAGATTGGCTTTGCCACCAAGTATTGGAGATGTGCATAATGTTATTCATGTCTCTCGCTCGTAAAATATGTGTTTGATCCTAAACACATAATAAAATATGACGAAGTGGTCCTCACCCGTAACTAAGTTATGAGGAGAAGCCCATTCAAATTCTTGACCGCAAGATTCAAGTATTGAGAAACAAACAGATTCCCTTAGTAAAAGTTATGTGGAAACACCACTGACAAGATGAAGCTACATGGGAATTAGAAGAAAAGATCGATCTCGTATCCTCGCTTATCATACACGTGTATGTAAATTTTGAGGACGAAATTTCTTTTAAGGGGGGAAGGGATGTAATATCCCGAGCCTCAAAATTTTGGTGAGTCAGGATAAATTGAGAATTCATGCGTGAGTTTTAAGAGTAGTTTCACTCTAATAAGATTCTTGTGAATTTTATATATATATATATATATATATATATATATATATATATATATATATTATCATGATTTTGAGAGTAAGTGACACCCTCTTTCTACGTGGCTTCATTACTTGACTTTAGTTCTAAATAATATATTATAGGAACTAGTGCATGAACATGAGTGTTGTTAGCAATCCATGAGACAAGTTCTCCACGTAAGTCTAGAAAATTCAATTGATTTTGCATGGATAAGACATCTACCCCATTCCCACGTGTTTAGGAAGCAAGAGGTGGTAGCAAATAGGTAAGTCTATAACAAGATTAGTAAGCCTACCTATGATATAGGTTCATGAGTCATCATTATGAAATCCTCTGTAAATACCACTCGCCCACATTGAATACAATCACTTCCCCCCCACTTTTCTTATATGCTCGTTTATATTAGGAAGCTCAAGATATCGTAAGGCCCTATTACGAAGGATACTTAGGATCTAATCAACTACTCAATTTCCCGACAGATTAAGGTGGGTTTTATTTTTAGAAAATATTTTGAGTTAGTAAGCTCATTATTTATGAAAATTTATGAATATCCATGTTAAATATTTTTACTCTCTATCGGGTAAGTGCTCCTATCGCTTTAGTATCGGGCTTTGCCAATAAACGGTCAAATCGATCGGGTCCTGTGCTATGTGAGCGTACTTAGCCGGGATTTGTGTACACAAAAGTCGGTTTTGAGGTAAATATATTTCCCTCATTTCCGATAAAGCGTAAAGTGATCATTGTGGGCGCTTCCACATAGCCGAGGGTGGGTAACCCCCATCTTCTAGGTAGCACCAATAGTTGAGACGAAAAGGGAGAGAGCGCATCTCCAATTTTAGAATGCTTAGAATGAATTTTTGTTTTTAAACTTTCTATGCATATCGCTTAAACATGGAGTATTCTTTTCAAAAAGTTATTTTTAGAACTTCTTTTCTCAAATGGCTTAACCCACTGAGTACATTAGTACTCAACCCCAAAATGTTTTTTTCAAATATTTTGCGCATTAAGTTGGCGGTGTGTAGCGGAGTGCGGAATCGCCAAGCATTTTGCCCCTTTCGCATGTAAATTAATATAGTTTTTGAAGAAGTTTAAATATGAACTACTATGCTTGGTATGTTTCAAAATAAATAAGGTTGTTTTGATACTAGTCTATTTAGTTAATGTTGTCTATTTTTTTTTTTTTACAAAAATTCCCCCTTTCTTTCCCGCTTCTTTCATCCCACCTCAGTCACGTCCTGGCATATTGATTTTCCCCAGGAATTGGGACGTGACATCGAGCAACGGCTGGCATTGGGCGGCCATGTCCGCCTTTTGAGCTGCTAGCGCAGTCTCGACTATCTCCTGAATATTTGGAGTTGGAGCGTCTGAGACTTTCTTGACTGCGCCAGTTAGTTCATCAACCTTCTCCGTCTGAGCCTTCGTATATTGTGCCCACTTGAGATGGACATCTTTGGCCAGAAGACGATTCTTGTCTCCTTGCTTCCTTATTGCTTGGTTGATGGACTTAGAGGACACGGTACCTATTGGCTTTATCTGATAGGAGGAGGTACCGAGCCTCTGCTCAGAGGCAGCGAGCTGTTGCTTTCTAGAAGACGAAGCAACAGGGGCGGCACCTGATTCCGAAGGTGGAGGTGGTGGTGAATCTCCCTTTTCTGCATCATTGGGGGCCTGATCATCATCTCCATCATCGTGATGAGAAGGCGGCGATGGGCTTCTCGCGGGCTGCGGTGAGGACCTGAGCTGTAGAAGATAGAGCATTGCAGAGCGAAGATCCTCAAAGGAGGCTATGTCGGCGGGTTCCCCAAACCCTATCACCGACTAAATGCTCTGCTCCTTGGCCAGTGGAGAGAGCGCAGAGTGCTGCCGAATGAGATCAGCAAGAATGTCCCAGTTCAGAAATCGCAGCAGCATCTGTGTACTCGCCCTTATCGCAACATCAACTAGGTCCTGATGCTGGGCAATTTTAGGAATTTGTTCAGCAACTCTCCCGCTGCACGGAGACGGTTCAACTGAAATGTTGACGATTCTTCTGAGGAAACCTCAGCAGCAGGTTCATCAGCTTCTTCCTACTGTGTCTCCTCAGTACTGACTCGCTGCACTTTGTCTTTCAAAGTGGCACACTCTATGCCAGTGTCAGCGTCCAATAGTTCTTCCTCCTGAGGGGGCGGAGGGGAAGCAGTCTTAGAAGCTCCAGACGTGGACAGCTTCTTGTTCATCGGCTGATCGGCACGTGGAGGCAGATCAGTAGATGACCTTTTGAGCTTAGCTCCACGTCCGATAGTTTTTTCGGCCGCTGATTTTCGTCTTGAATTTTATTAGCTTGCGGTCGAAGTATCTCATATCCGCGAAGGATGTGTGATTCGTCACGGAGTCCTCAATAAGGATGGACACCTTCGTCCTGTAGAGGAGCTTGCCCACACTAATGAGTCTTCTCTCTCCAGACTCTGTGGTCACAAACTTCTCGACCGAGCCTTCGGCTCGGACGAGGAACGCCGCCCGGTTCACCTAGACTCCATCTATTATAGCCATCATTATCTGGAGTCTGGGCTTAGATAGTTGATCAAAGGAACCGGCGGCGCTCGTAAGAATGTGGATAATGATGTAAGTGAGGACCCTATACTCCGGTAGGAGTTGGTTCTTTGGTAGGGCGGATTTGAAGGAGACATCGTCACGTCAACATAAGCGACGAACATAATCATTCAGCTCATTCTCCTTATATCCGACGGGTGAAATCCCGCTTTCTGGAAGTTCGAATATGGACTTCAAGGCCTCAAAAATGCTGAGGTCGGCGTGGCTTGCTTCCTACTTCTGAGGGGCGACCTCCCTCATGTAACCAATGACGGTTACTTCTACATCCGTATCCTCCACAGAACACAGATTATAGTAGAACTCGGCCACCTGCCGGGGCAGGTACGCCTTCGGGTGCTTCGTCAAAAGAAGCTTCAGTCCCGATGCTTCGAGGGCGGAGAAGATCGTCTCCATGAACGACAGTTCTGCTTGGTGAAAAGCTATCATGGGTTCAAACTGAACCCTGGAGAGGATGATCTCCTCAATATTTGAAGGGGTTGATACGGGCGCCATTAAAACAAAATCGGCAAAAAGTGTGTTTCGCACTTGAAAATAGAGTAAGTTAGAAACGAGATTTCGGATAGATAAGAAATTTACCGTAATTGAAGAGCTTTAGAGAGATATAAGCAATCAACAGAATGCAACGGATTAAGATGATGATCGAAATCTCTAAGATGGAAATGGCATAAAGTGTGTTTAGAGAGAAAATGTACAGATTTTATAAGATTTGAATGTCAAGGGTTTTAGATCGGAGGATCAGTATAAAATCTCGCTTTTCTTGGATGGTTTAGCTTTGATTTTACAAAAGGAATGATTACTTAGCCGCCTCTAAACTAGAACCACGTAAGATATGTACAGTTAGAGTACGATGAGAAGACATGCATTAAATGCGTTGTAGACAGCTTTAAAGGATAAAGCATTTTAAATGAAAACGCTTTCTACTGACTTAATCCTTAAAAAATTATGGCGGGAAATAAATGCAAGTCATGCCACTGAATTCAAACGGCTGAGTTATTAAATGTGAGCATGCTTCTGAGAATATTAAAGAATCTAATACGCAAACCTCTTCAGCTGAACTTTTATGATCAGCTGTTTACCGAATCGATTCAGGAGAATCTTCGTGGCACTGAAAGTACCATGTTCCCCCTTACTATGTACTGTATGATTCACCCTACTGAATCAAGTACTGAGTCTGACTTCTGACATGTCGTACTGAATTTTTCTCACTGATTCGAGTCAGTAGGATCCAGTAGATCTAGCTCGACTGATAGTTCTCTAAACCTGTTCTCAGCTAGCGGTTTGGTCAGTATGTCTGCCCTTTGCTTATCAGTATGGATCTTCTCCATCCTGATATCCTTCTTGTCGACGTGATCTCGGATGAAGTGGTGTCGAATGTCCACGTGCTTGCATCTCGTATGGAGAACTGGATTATGAGTTATTGCAATTGCGCTGGTGGAATCGCAGTAGATGGGCACTTCATCTTGAATAATTCCATAATCTCGTAGTTGTTGTCGAAGCCAAAGGATTTGGGCACAACAACTTCCAGCAGCCATATACTGAGCTTCTATAGTGGATGTCGCCACTGAATGTTGTTTCTTTGAAATCCATGATATCAACTTGTTGCCTAGGAACTGACATGTCCAGAAGTTGACTTTCGATCTATCCTGCATCCTGCATAATCCGCATCAGAATAACCTGTTAGAATGAGATTATCATCAGCAGGATACCATAGCCCTGCGTAAGGTGTTCCCTTCAAGTATCATAGAATCTTCTTTGCTGGGTGTAGATGACTTCGCTTGGGATTCACCTGAAATCTTGCGCATACACCTACAACATAAGTTATATCAGGTCTGCTTGCTGTTAAATATAATAAAGAACCATTAATAGCTCTATAATCAGTAAAGTTAACAGAAGCTCCCTTTTTGTCTAGATCGATTTTAAAATTCGTGTTCATGGGGATCTTGATTGGCTTGCTTGAGTCGCAGCTGAATCATTTCAGGAGGTCTCGAGTATACTTGGCTTGGTTGATGAATATTCCTTAAGATGATTGCTCCACTTGAAATCCAAGGAAGTAGTTCATCTCCCCCATCATGGACATCGCGAACTTCTTCCTCCATCATTCTCTCAATTGTTAACATATAGTCACGTTCCTGCATCCGAAAATGATGTCGTCCACGTAGATCTGAACCAGTAGAATGTCATTGCCTGACTTAATGCTAAATAGAGTGCGATCTACTGTCACTTTCTGAAAACCTTTTTGAAGAAGGGAGTCTGATAGGGAATTGTACCAAGCCTTGGGTGCTTGTTTTAACCCTTACAGAGCTTTCCGAAGTCTATACACTTGATGTCCCTGCTGAAAGCCGGACGGTTGTTCCAAGTAGACTTCTTCCTTCAGCACGCTATTCAGAAACGCTGACTTAACATCCATTTGATATACTTTGAATCTTTGATGCGTTGCATGGGCTAGGTATAGACGAATGGCTTCCAATCTAGCGACTGGTGCGAATGTTTTGTCAAAGTCTATTCCCTCTACTTGACAGTATCCCTTGGCAACAAGTCGAGCCTTGTTTCTTACTATGACGTTGTTTTCGTCTCGCTTGTTCTTGAAGACCCACTTAGTACCGATTACGTGTTGATGTCTAGGTCTATCAACAAGCTCCGAAACTTCGTTTCGCACAAACCGGTTCAGCTCCTCTTGCATGGCAATGATCCGGGCCAAGATCGTTGAGAGCATCCTCTATCATCTGAGGTTCTTTAGTAGACAAGAAGCACGAGTAGAGAGCGCTTTCTCCTTGACTTAGTCTGGATCTTGTCCTTACTGCTGCTGATGGATATCCAATGATTATATCAGAAGAGTGAGCATCTAGCTACGAACGTTTGAGTTTGGTTTCTTCTTCCAAGTTCAGGGGCATTTAGCTCCAGAACATTAGTCGTTCCCCCTGAGTTTATATTCTCAGTAGAGGTCTCAGTTACCACTGGGACTTCCTCATCGACCATTGTTACCTGATGTTGATTCTGTTTAGAAGAATTAACCAGGTCAGCTACAGTGTTTGCGGGATGGGTCTGGATTTCTTCTTCGTCTGACTCATCATCCCAACAATGCTGTATCTTCTCAACTTTGTCATTTAATGTGAGATCCTATAGCTTACTGCTGACATCTTCTGGATTTGTCTTTTTAGGTTTCCTGTCCTCAGTAACAAACTCATCAAAAATAACATGAGGGCTTTCCTCCACGCAAAGGGTCCGGTAGTTAAAGACCCTGAAGGCTTTACTGACTCGAGAGTATCCTAAGAATACTCCTTGACCAGATTTGTTATCAAAGACCTTTAACCGATCCTTCCCATTATTGTGGATAATGCAAGGACAACCAAAGATATGAAAATGAGAGATAGAAAGAATTCTCCCTTTCCACTATTCGTATGGTGTCTTCATGTGTTGCTTTGTAAGTAGTGAGCAGTTTAGAGTGTAAAAGGCGGTGTCAGTAGCATCAGCCCAGAACTTTGAGGGTAGTCCACAGTCTGCTAGGAGCGTTCTTACTGCTTCTTTTAGTGTTCTGTTCTTCCGTTCAGCAAGCCCGTTCTGCTGAGGGGTGCGAGCTACTGATGTATTGTGCTGAATCCCCTCCTTATCGCAGTACTCTTTAATGACTGAGTTGAGGAATTTTGTCCCACTATCTGAGCGAATTCTTTGAATATTGACGTCCTTTTCCACACTGAGTTTCTTCAGCAGTATTGGCAGCTCAGTCTTGACATTAGATTTGTTGGCTATGAAGATGACCCACGTATATCTCGAATAATTATCAATTACGACGAGGGCATACTTCTTGCCTCTTATGGTCACTAGAGAAACTGGCCCAAACAAGTCCATGTGGAGCTGAACCAGTTTGTACGACGAGGGCATACTTCAGTTCGAATAATTATCAATTACGCCGGAATTGGTGGATTACTTTTCTTTGTCTGCTTTCCCTTCAAACACGCTTCACAATTTTTGTCTTTGATGAAAGCTTCATTGGGTAGTCCTCTGACTCTAGAGTTCTTGGCTAGCTTGTTCATTGCCTTAAAATTCAGGTGACTGATCCTCTTGTGCCACAACCATCCTGTTTTATCACTAAATTTTGTCTGAGCAAGTAAGCAAGCATCAGGTTCAGCAATGTTCCAGTTAGCAACGTAGATGTTCTTCTTCCGTGAACCTGATAACACTGTTTTCCCTGTAGATTTGTCAACAACATCACAGAAACTAGCGTCAAAGATAACTCTATTAAGATTATCACAGAATTTACTGACAGAAAGGAGATTATGTTGAAGTCCTTCAACATATGTTACTCTTGGAACTGAAGCAGTCCCAATGTTCACTGTTCCATATCCCCTTGTATAGTTTTTAGAGTTGTCACCAAACTCAATTCTAGGACCATCTTCTTGCACGTAGTTGGTCAGCAGGCTCTTCTGATAAGTCATGTGTCTCGAGCAGTCGTTGTCCACGATCCAAGGGTCCTTATGCACCTGCAAAACAAAAACATTTTTAGGTACCCTTTGGTTCAGTTTGGGTCCTTAAGCATTAGTCGATGGTTTCGCGACCCAAATCTGTCTGGCGACCTTAGGAGTCTCAGACACCTTCTTTTTCTGAACCTTGTCAGTCTTTTTCTCCACTGGACCTGGAGATACCGACTTTCTGGAAGTTTTGGGTTCAGGAGCTTTCTTGTTCTGAGGCGTTGTGCTCCTCCTGACCCTGGGCTCATAATAGTACGAACCAAATTGTGCTAGATGTTCATACAGTGGCTCGCCATACTGCTCTGCCCACCTGACCTTCTTAGTTCCCCCTGAATTTGATCGTGGTGTTCTGAGGCTAGAATTTTTGGTCAGTTGCTTCTTGTTGCTCGGCTGAGGTGCGATCATCTTCTGTTTGTTTTTCGCCTGAGTCGTAGGTTCAGTGATCTGAACTTTACCTCTGACGAACCTATCAACCAGCATTTCTCAGCCTTTTAAAGTAGATGTGGATGCTTCGTGAGTATAGCCAAGTCCTTCTTTCATGACTGGTGGCCTTTGGGCTCTAAGCATGCTTTCCAACTTCTCTTTGGCTCCCAAGTATTGTTCAGTCATCAGTCTTCGCCAAACGTCATCACTTTTCCGAAGTGATTCGTAGTCCTTTTCAACCTCTGCGAGCTTCTGACTGAGTCTGGCTATCTCAGTATCTTTCTCAGAATTGTCCTTAGTCAGAACTGATATCTGAGTTTCTTGAAGCTAAGACTTAGTCATAAGAGATTCAATCTCTTCCTTCAATCTCGCAACGAGATTCTCTGAATCAGTAGAGACCTGACAATCAGAAGAGAGTCTCTAATTTTCAGCCTTTACCTGTTCCTGTTCCAGAACAGTTATGCTAAACTCTCTACTTAACTGAATCTGATCCTCTAGTAGATCGTCGTATCCTTGCACCACGTCTAGAGGTTCATCTGTAGCTGAGCACGTGTCGTGTGTGCTCTGTGAAGAGTGGGTTATAATAAGTTTTAAATTTACCTTAGCCTCTTCTCCGGCCATCAGACAGTATTCAGTCGTTGTTTTAGGATCTGTTTCTCCGACCTCAACGACAATAAATGCAGCTTCGTCTTCAGAAGAATATATGAAAGTATCTTCCTCAATTGAGTCGTCGAATAGCTCTTTGGCAATGTAGGCCTACCTTCTTCGAGCAAATTTTTCGCGTCTGGCCTGCCTTTCTGCTCGCTGGGCAGCTGAGAGCTCAGGACATTCATACTAGAAATGTCCTTCTTTCTTGCAGTTGTAGCACACAATTACTCTTCCACCTTTTCCAGTTGAGCTGTTGGATGGACTAGCAGCAGGTTATTTGTTCCTGCAATCAGGAGAAGGTTCAGATTCTTCCCTTTTATGATGATCTTTCTTATCTGAGGGAGAATCTCTGTGGTATTTCTTTAGCTTTCTCACTCTCTCGTTCTCCCTTTGATATTTGAGAGCCATAAGCGCAAGACGATCGATAGTGAGAGTCTCTAAGACTTTGCATCGAGATGCGCCTCTTGTCGTTTGGTAGAAATGGGGTTGGCTCCTGGTGTGCTGACTGTTGCTTTGAAAGCATGGTCTATTTGAGTGTCGGCTGGAGCACTAGAGCATCTTTAGGGTAGGCTATGCTCGAACTCGTCCGTCTTCAGTTCTGAAAAGATAACATCAGGAGTTAAACCATTAAGATTTGAGCGACGTAAATAAGTAGCAAAAGGAAGCCACTTCAGTCGAGGCAGCGCTCTCAAGATCTTGGTGTTCATCTACTTATTGGTGAATGTTTTCCCCAACCCGTTGATCACATTGATCTCATTGGTGAATCTGACGCTGAGCTCGTCAATGGTTTCGTTGGGCTCCATGGAAAAGTTGTCGAACTTTTGAAGCTCTAGCTCGAGCTTATTTTCTTTGATCTGTGGGGTTCCTTAGCTCAGTACTGCCAGGCCATCCCAAAGCTCTTTTGCCGTTTTGCAGTCTTGCACCATCCCGAGGTGTGAATCGCCGAGCGTTGTTAGGATTGCATTCCACGCTACTCGGTCGAGTTTGTGCAACTTCTTCTCTTCTGGCGTGAAGGCAGATTTGTCTTTGGCAACCTTAGCACCAGTCTGTGCTCCTACACCCCCCACAGCGGTATATTGAACGCTGTCGATCATGGGAATGATAGGTCCTGTTTCAAGGACATCTGCCATGCTGTCATGCAGCGATGTAAGGTGCGCCTCCATTCTCACGTACCATACCGTGTAGTTCTCTACCGAGAACATTGGTACCATCCGTATACCTGATATATCAGACATTGTAGATGAGAGTATAAGGATGTATGAAGAGATGCTTGTGCAGTGAAAACGTTTTCAGGATCTGTTCGAGTAGACCAGTAGTTTTCAGAAACGATGATCAGGAGAACACCGTGCTCTGATACCAATTGTTGGTCCGTAGAGGAGTATTAGGTATAGAGGGGGGGGGGCATGAATACACCTGATTACAAGTTTTTCCTCAAACGCGAAGGACAGTTGAGCTGTAGAGTGCGACTGATGAACAGTGCCAAATAGTAACCTTCTGATCACGGGTCAGAGTGCCTCAACTACTGAGTCTGTCCTACTGACTTTTGTCAGTATTAAGATTTCAGTCGGAGAGTTTAGTGCGGATAAGTGTAGGTCCCGATAGACTTCGTTTCGATTTGAAAACATGTTTTCGCAAACCAAACTTGTTTTGGCTGGTGTAGTTTTAAATACGTTTTATGCAAGTTATGAGTTTGTAAAACGGTTTGAGAACGATGCAATAAAATAGTAAATAACACAAGCAATTTTTAACGTTGTTCGGATACCCAAGATCCTACTTCCACGGTCCTGCTGAACATGAGTTCTTGTTGATTAATCTGTGCAAGCCTCAACAAGGAATTTGTGCGCTGGACAGACCCTTCTAAGTTATAGTCCTTAGCGACTTTACAAATCAAACCGAAGTTTAAAGGGGAGGGGATTTTCTCCAACAATGAAGGAGTTCTTACAATAAGAATGATTCACAGAAAGTGAACTCCTTCGAAGGTTCTAAGCTATTGATGTAACAGTAGAGCTTAGATAGAGAAGAGAGAACTAAAGAAACTCTAGAGAGAAGAACTACAGATATTCAACTAAGCAAGTTCTTTGCTGGATCGGCGTGAATGCGCTAGAGAGTTTGAAAGCTGTGAGCGTGTATTCCCTTTGATGTCCCGTGCATTGAGGTTGGATATGCTTCTCTATTTATAGTCGAGACCCAGACATTTGTCCATTGGAGAAGACGATGCCGCGTGTCACAAACGTCCAAGGAAAATAGCCATAAGTTTCGAAGTAGCGCCGCATAGTGGTCGGTTTCTGTACATAAGACCAACTTTAGTGTCAGAGCAGGTAAGGCTTAGGTTGCTTCTCATTGGTCGAGGTTTGTGGTAGGTGAGACTTGTCAGACATCAATATTCATCTGAGTGGACTCTCACTTATCCTCGTATGATACTCTACTGACTTTCTAATGACAGTAATAGTTAGGTAGTCGTTTCCTATCGGATTCAGTAGATCTGGATCGATCGTACTGACTTCTTCATCTTAGTCGACTGATGGAAGTCTTCTACTGAGAACGGTCAGCTGGTGACTCTGAAGGTACTGAGCTCTTCAAACTGTGTCTTCAACGGAGGTCAGCTGATGGGAATCTTCTACTAATAACGGTCAGCTGTAGAGCGGAGGACACGAGCTCTTACTAACTGATGACATAGGGTTCTGAAATTTAACTTCCTACTGAAGTTCAGACCATCAAATACCCTTTACAGGAATTAGACAAAAACAGAAAACGAAAATAAGAACAATCTAGCCTATTACATCATCAAGTCCGAAAGACAACACACTAAGAGTACCAGATAGGTTTTGGGATCTTCAATTCTATAGCGATAAATCACTACAATTTCCCCCATTACCGAAATATCGCAATAAGTCCTAAGTACATGAACTACTGATGACAGTTCAAAGTACCCCCTTAGTAATGATCTAAACGATCACTGACTCATAACCCAACAAAGGATCAGTAGGTGGTGTGAGAGAAGTAGAGTCAGTAAGAAAGGAGGAGAATATGTCTCTGCTATTGACAAAATCTTTCATCCAGACTGGTTGTTTGACAACACACTTAAGTTTGTCTTCTGGTAAAACAGTTATAGGTTCTGGAATAGAAGAAGGCATACTAGGTGAGGATGAAAGAGGTAGGTGAGATGAAGAAATCCCGGAAGGTGATGAAACAACAAGGAAAAGTTTCAAAACTAGGTATGGAACTAGAAGCATCTGGTGCACAATCTGCATCCTGTTCCTCAAGATGAACAAAAGTAGAAGGGCTGGAATATCAGTCATTGGCTGTGATGAAGATGTGTTTGAGGAATGGAAAGGAAATATGTGGGGAAAACATTTCACATCCCTTGAGGTAAAAATCTCTCGAGTATCTAAATTGTAAAGAACATAACCTTTATGGTCTGCAGAAATGCACAACATAACACACCTTGCACTTCTGCGATCAAACTTCCAGCGTTGTGGGCTCACATTCACTACATAGATCAAACAACCAAAAGGCTTGAGCAAAGATAAATCCATAGGCTTCTTATATAGAACTGAATAAGGTGTTTTCCAATCTAAAACAGCAGATGGCAATCTGTTTAACAACCAAGTTGCCTGCTAAATAGAGTAAGTCCAAAATTGATCTGGTAGCTTACTCTGAAACATTAGTGCCCTAGAAATCTCAAGCAAGGATCTGTGCTTTCTCTCCACTGTACCATTTTGCTGAGGACTATAAACACAATACTTGACATGTATAATCCCATTGTCTCCAAACAACCGCCGAGTATCTTGATTAACAAACTCAAGTCCATTATCAGTTTTGAACTTCTTGACATAGCATCCAAACTGAAACTGCACCATGCCAATGAAGTCCTTAAGAATACTACAAACTTGCTGCTTAGATGTCATTAAGTAAGTCCAAGTGGTTCTACTATTATCTTCAACGAAAGTCAGGACAAAAGGAGTATTTGTAATATTATCAACATGATAAGGTCCCCACACATCTGCATGGACCAATTCAAAGGAAGTTTCACTTCTACGATTTAGAGTAGGAAATGGATTCCTACATTACTTAGCTTTGTGACATATCTCACAAGAGCCAAGTTCTATCTCCTCATAACCATTCCACAATCCTTTTAACTCTGCTATTTATTTCATTGTAGTCAAAGATGCATGTCCAAACTGAACATGCCAATCAAGTAGACTAGTAGAATTGGGATCAGATATGTTACGCACCTGTTCAGACTTCTGGACTGGATCAATGATGTACAGTCTCCCCACTGCCTTTCCCATGCTCACTAAGTGTTCATCAGATAATCGTTGCACTAAGCAATGTGTATGGTAAAACACACACTTCACCTGCAAATCATTTTCCAACTGAAAAGTAGAGATTAAAATAAGAGTGAATTCAGGCACCAGAAGTACTTTGTCCAGGATAATATCTGGTGTCAAAACTATTCTCCCAACTTTATAGATAAGTTGCATGGATACATTAGGAAGATAAATTCCATGTGGAGTGTTCAAGTTCTGCACATTAGTCATCAGATGACCATTACAACAGATATGGCTACTTGCTCCAGAATCCATGATCCACATAATCTCTGTCTTCAAATCTCCAAACCAACTAAATGAATAATGCTTCTCCACAACATTAAGAGGTGTATAAGATTGCACCGAGTTCACTGAACTAGAAATCCCCAGTCCTTTTAGCTTATTCAGAGCTCTTTCTACTTCAGAAATTAGCTGGCCAACTCCATTGCTGGCCTCTCCTGTATTTCCTCCAGTCACTGGTGTGTAAGCCTCAGTATTCTGCCCAACACAATTAACCTGTGCTCTATCCTTTTCTTCCTTCAACTTCTTAAACCAATCCGGAGCACCATTCAATTTAAAACAGTCAGATTTCTCATGACCTGCCCTCTCACAATATATGCATTTTAGCTTCCTCTTCTCCTCTTTACTCAGCCGAGGTTTATAACCACTTCCTCTCTCCCTTTGCATATAAAAATTTGCTCCTCGATAGCTCACATTCATTGCCACTTCATCACAGCTAGAACTATCAAGAGATTCCCTTGCTTGACCAACATTCATGATAACATGTTCAGAAGGTTGAGGATTACCGAGATGTGACCTTCTTCCGATCCTCGCCTTTAGAATGCATGCATATGCCTCACTAACGTAGGAAGTGGATTTGAGAGAAGAATTTGAGTATGTGCGGTATCATAGACATCATTCAAACCTAGGAGAAATTGCATCGGTTTCTCATTCTCATAACTAGCATTCACCTTGCTAGTAGCAAAGACAAGTACAAACAAGTGAAGGCAACGTAAGCCTCATTTCATCCTAAAGCAAATTTAGATTAGAGTAGTACACGATACGCATCGTGTACCTTGTGTAAATCTAGCTAAATCCTTCTTAATTCGGAAAATTTTAGGTTCATTCTTTTGGTCATATCTCTGTTTTAACTCCATCCACAATTGATGTGAATTCTCCATTAACAAATATGAACCAACCAATTTTTCAGATATACAATTTGTAATCCAAGACATAACCATAAAATCAGCTTGAATCCACAAGTTATAATTCGGATCATCTTCATTAGAAGGTTGAGGAATTTTACCTTCAATGAAGCCTAGCTTGTTTCGTCCACCTAAAGCTCGCCGAACCGCACAGCTCCAAGCGTAATAGTTCGATCCATTAAACACAACATTTACCAGCTTTAATCTACTATGATCGTGTGGATTAAGATAGTAAACATCATTCGCCTTAGCTACATAAGAATTCCGCGACGCATCACCAGTACCATGAGATTCAGCTCCAAAATCCAATCGATTTTGTTGCGGAGTTCGATTACCATTGTTAACACAAGCCATCATTTGCCAATTGAATCGTGAGGTCGCATCATTAACAGAGAGAGAAGTAACCATGCTCTGATACCATGATGAAATTCGATGAACTTTGGGGAAGAAGAAATTTTATTTAGATCAAAATCAAACCCAAACTACACAGTTGCAACCCTTTTATATACAAGGGAGGAAGCTTTGAGATAACGAAACTAACTACCTGCTACAACGAGCTAACAACTAACACACAAACACGACTACGAAAATGCGACTACGTTTTTATAAGTAACAATCGGAGCCGTCCAAAAACTAAGATGGAGATCAACGCTCCTTATTGAAAGCCAAGAAGCGCGGGTAAAAACATAACAACAACCCTTCTTCCTCGTCTTCGATCTTCTTCTGCAACCACAATCAACCACCATTCGGAGATTCGCAACAGCCACGGACCGAAAACTAGAATTGCTACAAATGGGCGAGGAGGGAATAGGGAATCAATTAAGATGTTTGAATCCAGCTAACCATTAATTCTTCTGAATGTGATTTCTCTGGAAGAGCAAGCAACTCTATAATTTCATTGGAGTGTAAAGAATTGAAGTTGCTTGAAATGGCTTCGATGACTGAGAGGAGAACTGGGGTTGATTTTACGGGAATGGATTTGATTTGAATTTGGTTACCGTTTCTTCCTATACTACACTTGTCGACAAAAATATTGAAAATAATGTATGATAATAGTGTAGATTTTTTAGAAAATTAAGTATATACTGAAGTCCTGCGGAAAAAATATTGAAAATATTCTATGATAATAAGTACATATATATTTTCAAATAATACCGCATAAATTCAGTATACACTCATGATATACACTTATCATGAACGTATAGTAAGGCCTCGTTTGGAAAAACTTTATATCGAACTTATCATGATATGTTGTTGGAAGACTACTATATTAGGTTATTATATTATAAATAAGTCCGTTATGGTTAGTAATTTGCACTCACTATCAATATAGTGAATATCCTCACCTAGTAGTATCTAAGATGTAGTTGATAAAGACGTTCAAGTGATCAGAGGCGGATCCAGGATTTCGAGTTAGGGGGGGCAAGAATTTATAAGGGTACGAAAGGTGTTGTACGGGGGGTTCGGGGGCACGGCCCCCGAGAAATTTTTTTAGGGACGTTTGTTTCTATTTAGGTCTAACTATATTTACTATTTAGCGATATTTAGGGATATTATGTTATTCATCTAACTTTTCCTTGAAATTTATATTACAACATCTTATTTTGATAGGTCTACATGTGATCGGGGAGATTCTAGAATTTATTCAATTGAGCAATAAGTATTGAGAAAAAAACACAAACATAATATATCAATTGCATAAAGTTATACCATATGTTAAAATATATAGATATCCGAACTCCAAGTTTTAAACCTCCACTAAAGTAGGTGTACTTAATATATAATTTTTAATATTACATTCACACTAATTTTAGTTTTAACTTAAGGGTAAAATGACAAATTCTAAAATTTCGGGGGGGCAAACTCGAAAATCAAAATGGAATATATATGTAAATTATAAAAAATAGAGAGCTAATCGTAGTAATACACGAAAGCTCGGGGGCGGTCGCACCCACCCGCCCCCCTTTGTATCCGCCCCTGCAAGTGATAAAGATGAGTGGCATTTTGGGCTGGAGAGGCGAAACCCTAGCTAGGTTGATGGAAGGGCTTTGGTTAGTGGCCGGTGAAGCGAGCAACATAACAAATCGATTTGTTGTAGAAGATATAGGTTGGAGATTACCAATGACGGTAAAGATCTATGTCAGCCTCTAGGAGGACAAGTCGGAGAGAGTGAAAGACATAGATTGGAGGGTGTTTGATAGGAAGTCGATCTCATAAAATGCTGCATCATGTTCCAGAAGAGAATGAGTTCTGAACATGTGGTTGCAAATAGACTTAGTCTTCAAAATAGAAAATGTATTTATAGATCCCGAGTAATTTTGGGCTTGGCATGTAAAATTGTAATTAGAATTGCCCTATCATTGTCCGAGTCCCATTGGGGATATGATTTATATAGCTTCTACTTAGATATCAGTTGGGCTATTATAGATAACCACAAGCATTATGGTTATTTGTTACTTGCAATCACCATGGAATCTCATTTTCTATTGCAGCTAGTCTAAAATTAGGCTCCTAATTATAATATATTCAACTTCAGTTATTTTCATGGCAAACCAACTCCTTACATATAATTTTGTTACCATTTTACATATGTTGACCCAAAGTAACTATAAAATGTCCAAATGCATTATTTGACCTTTCTAAACTAGATTGAAACTGAGCCCGAGTGACCGAGTTAGACAATTGACCTCATTTTTAAGATTGTATTAGGTGTACATATGTCCTTTGAATTTTATATTGAAGAGTAAACATACTTTTACTACTCCATCCGTTCCACTCCATTAGTCCACTTTTCCTTTTTGGGTCGTTCCACTCCATTAGTCCACTTTCCCTTTTTAACTTAAAATAATACTCTAATATATTCAAGTGGACCCCACTACTTTATTTATTTTACACACAACAAACAACTTTCTTAATCTACGTGCCGAAAGGAAAGTGGACTAATGGAGTGGAACGGAGGGAGTATTTGCTTTGTTGTTGCAAATATGCACTTATGACTCAAAAAGTACAATTGTGTCCCTCTTAAATCAAAATATATGGTGATAGATGTATTGCACCAAATAATCCTAATTTAGTTACAACCTAAATTTAGTTACAACCTAAAAGTACAATTGTGTCCCTCTTAAAAAGTACAATTGTGTCCGTCATGTTGGGCATCAAAACGATTACTTTCCTAATTTAGTTACAACCTACGTTGTTGGGCAATCAATAGATTTAATAACTAGACAATTTTATCGAACTAAGGGAGTCTAGTTTAGGAACCTACTCGTATATTGGGCATCTAATAGTTTCCTACCAATTTAATCAAATTATTTTTATGAATAATTTCACTACGTACCTAGCCTTGTTCCACGAGAAATGATGGAAGTACTAAGTTAGTTAGAGACTGCGCAACCTAGGGTGATCATGCCTAAATTACTAGTTAGATTAATTAATTCAGAATTAACGCTAAACCCCTTTGATTAATTATAAGCACGTGAGCCTCAATTTATGTGTGTTTCACATCCCGTCGGACCCTTAAAAACTTAGCTACTCATGCAGACATCTTGGTTGTGCAAGCAGGACAGTTCGTAGAACAGAAACGAAAACATAAGTAACCCTAAATATAACATGCACGAAACTTAAAGTAATTAAACACAAAATTGCGGAATATGAAAACATACGAAAATAAACTAATACTGGAATTAAAACGAAACTAGAGTACCGAACATGAATTCGATCTCTCCTACTCCAACAGAATGAAACGAATGGAAATTAAAACTAGTTCTCAGCAACAAATTCATAAAACATGAAACTGAAAGTGTTTCTTCTCTTCAACTAACTGCGAACGGTCTTCAAATTTGAACAGAAATGGAACTTCGGTGTGGATTCTCCGTTGGATTAGGGTTGCGGTATGGAATCGGTGATCAGGAGTTAGGGTTTCTTGAATGAGAAATGGAACGGCTATGAAGCGGGTATGAGGCGTGTCCCTAGCTCTTCATTTCATGCACATTCTCTTCTTTATATATTCCCTTTCTTGATCCCTAAGTTTTGTTAAATCCTTCCAAGATAAGGAAATGAATTTAGATAGATAAGGAAATCAAACCTTTCCTTATCCATCTCAAATATGATCAAGAATTTCCTCGTTTGAATTCCACATCTACATCAGTCAATCTCGCGTCTTCTTCATCATCAAATACGTGCCAAATTGCATCATAGTCACCTCGCCACGTCAGCACCTAAAAACCTGCATTTTCGCCACTGCAAGTGTCCTGATTGGCCAATTAAGACAACTTCCTACCAAAAATAACTAGGTATAGAAATGACTCATCAATGGTAAGATTTCATGGGCATGTTGTTATGATCATAGCCATAACAAGCCCTCGACGTGTGTACGCCACAACAACTCCCCATCTGAGTAGTTAGAATATTAAAGCTAAGTAGAATGATTAGGTCTACTCATTTAATGCGAGGATAAAAATGAAGGAACTACTCAGACCCAACTTGCTATATAAATTGCTAGACAAACTTAGGACCGTTAGATATCAATTCTCAATTACACTATTGTGATACTTTTTTTCCAACTCATTTTCCTTAATTAAGGTAACAAGTTCTTAACAGATAATTCCTAATCATTGCTTTTCTCATTAGAATTAGAATAAGTCTAACTAGAAGGATACAAAGATGAGTGGAAAAAGTAACATAACAAAAGAGAAGTCACAGCTGGAGGCAGAAGAAAACCTTTACAAAACGAAAAGATTCTATCATAAATCATTTAGAAACATCGGATCCTTACTGAAACGGTATGAAAAGCAACCTATGAATACTCTAATCAATACCATATTTTCCGGAAGCAGCAAAATCGGCCCCAAATTGCTGGAGACAGATAGTTTCTCCATGCTCAAATAGGTTGAAGTGAATTAATAGAGTTGATTATACTTGAGCGTGATTGCATTGCATGTTGCATAAGCTATATGTAAGATGTACCTGTACCCTCATAAAACTGAAAAGGAAAAGAAAAAACAAAAGCTACATACTAATCACCACCTTCAGATATCTTTAGGGGCGCCTTGTAGTTTCCTTTTGTTTCCACTCGCACATACTGTGGAAGCACACTGCGACTAACACCAAGTACGTGGTCTCTTCATAATGTGGTGCTACTTTTGTGCTTCCCTATCGTATATTCCGAACAACCAGAGTTAAGTACAACAACACTCTCAATGAAACTAATGATGTTGCGGCCCAAATAGCTAGGAAGTTGTTGGAATCATTGTTTTAAACTGTCACCCATATGCTAGGTAGCATATAAAATGATACAAAATACACATACGGTGAATACGAATACGAGGCAATATGTCAAAGATACATTTTCTATAACAGGGATAGAAGAATCTAGATACTCAACCTAGATCGGGATTAATCTCCATAGTCGATTTTCATAAAAAAAAAGAATAGAATAATCTTGATGCTCAATCTAGACCCTTTAATCGGATTAATCATCATTGTCAAGTTTTTAGAAGGATATCTATATAAGGTGAAGGAAATAGAAAAGAAAAGAGAAAGGAAGAGAATAAGAATTTACTAAAAAACTATTTGCCAAAAATGTGTTTCTACATTACTTGCGATATGCCACAAACTATTTAATTTGGTAATTTGCCCTCCTACTTTTTTTTGGAGTGTGTTGTATGCCCTTGAATAAAGAATTCGTCGGTTAGTGACTTTACGCAAAACCATTCTCCCTCAAGGGTCGGGCGTTCGCAAACAAGTGCGGGGTCTTTGCCAAGAAAAGCGCCACTGCACGATCACACCTAATCGTTCCATTCGGTAAATAGGGTAATTCAGGTAAGCTTTTGACAAATCTCTAATTGAGAGGTGTTGTTGGAAACATACAAGTTTTCACTGACAAAGGGAATTGAATGAATTTTATGCACTTAGAGGGAATTGAGAACAC
Source organism: Lavandula angustifolia (assembly GCA_028984105.1). NCBI lineage: Eukaryota > Viridiplantae > Streptophyta > Magnoliopsida > Lamiales > Lamiaceae > Lavandula > Lavandula angustifolia. The sequence continues at coordinate 13,504,664 of CM054808.1, forward strand.
TGCAATCGGGACATGAGGCAGAAGCGAGGAATGATTATGAACCAGTATTAGAATTACTTAATTCGCCATAGCAGGAACCAATAGTAGATTTGTCGGCATCTCCAGAGTGAGAGTCGAGACCTATAAAATCACTAATTGACATTGAAGACACCAGAATTCTGACCATTAACTTAAATGACATTGAGTTCTAAAAGAAATACTGAAGTTTAATTGATGATGATCCTGAAATATCAAAAGCTTTGGTTGTTATAAATCCCCAAGTTACCATTACTTGAGCAAAAGCTAACTGTTCGGCTAAGGACGGTTCACCAAGTGTAAGTTTACTTATAGCTTTGTCGAAGTTGTTAGATTTTCTTTTCATCTTAAGTACGAGATTCCAGATTTGCAACCTCTTTTGGAAGGAGTAAGACTTGTTTCTTTCCTTTTGCTTCATTCAAACAAAATAATGCTCTTGCTGATTAAATTTTCTTTATATTTGTAACACTTCGAAGCTCGAGACCCCAAAGATCGTTGCCCATATCTTCTTGTAAGTCGAACTATTTATAAGTAGTGACGGAGAGTTTCTAAAATAAATTTCTCAAGTTTTAATCTATATCTTGTGTAGATGAAACTAATACTACTCCCCAAGATTCATCATGTTTGTCAAGAGAAGTTAATAAATTCCAAAAGCATGAGAATATTACCGAAACTATTTTGGTAAGCCATATCCCTATTCTATAATGAATGTGTTATGACTTTCGTAATTATACACGTGTTGACGTGCAGATACCGTGCGCTAGTGCAAATAGAGGATTATTTCCCTTCAATGCAACGTATTTTCAAATTAACGAGGTATGTTTGACACTCTTGCTCAATATCGGCCACAAGCATTTACGATATCAGAAACGAAAATGTTATTTGTGTTTAGGTTTTCGCTGATCACAAATCGAGCCAGCTACCAATACACGTTCCTAGAGAATGGATTTGGACTTTGAAGAAACAAACTCTATATTGTTGAACAATATGTAAAGGTAATAAAATCTTTTTGTTTTTTGTATTATCATTCAATATATATTTGCATGTATATTACTCTAATACTATGAATTTCCAGGCATTACGATGAGAGAAGTTGGATATTGCTTCCGCAATAGTGATAATTTCTATTTTTTGGTTAAATCTAAATTATAAAAACTAAATTTATTATGTAATAGCAGCATTTATAAAATATGAAAAAATGATAATTTTTTTGTACTAATATGATTTTTTTCTACTGGTGTAAATTAGAAAAATTATAATTTTTTTGTACTAAAATGATAAGTTTTATTTGCATTCGACAGAAAAATTAGAAGACCACATTAACTTGCAGATAAATCTCACTGGTGTAAAATTAGAAAACTCACCGGTGATGAATGACAAACTTTGGGACCCATATTTTATTTGGGCTAAAAGTGGACGAGATTTAGGCTTCCTTTTACTGGACTCAAAGCATTTATAGTTTGGGCTCTGGATCCAGTTTGGCATCATTCCTAAAATACGTGGGAAAAGAAGGAAAGTTTGTTTCGTGGGATAATTGGTTTCTTAGACGAGAGATATTCATAGCTATTATCTGATGTTTACACGGGGTATCCAGTATAGTGATTAATTTTATGTGTTTGATTGTTTCTACTTCATAAATTGAAATCAAATCTCCACTTTATTTTCTCAAAGCAAATTTGATTTTTCTTAAAGTTTTTCTTTCTTACTTATCTTTAAGGATAATTAATACTCCCTCTGTTCCAATCCATTAGTCCACTTTCTTTTCGGCACGAGGATTAAGAAAGTTGTTTGTTGTGTGTAAAATAGATAAAATAGTGGGGTCCACTTGAATATATTAGAGTATTATTTTAAGTTAAAAAGGAAAAGTGGACTAATGGAGTGGAACGGCCTAAAAAGGAAAAGTGGACTAATGGAGTGGAACGGAGGGAGTAACATTTAAATGAGAAAAATGAGATCAAACCTCCCATACTATTACAATATGTGTCATATGCCCTCAAACTAGTAAGTTTGACAGGTAGTCCCTAAACTATTAAATGATGTGCAGTATGCCCCTGAGACTCAGTCAAATCACCGTTAAATTTTTTTATACTGTCATTCTGACATTTTTACAAACACCCTAGTAGGCATTGAAAATTTATTACCTACTGACGAGCCAACTGAGTTTGCAAGGGGGTGTACAACATATCAGAGTGGGTTGTATCAGCAAATTCATAAGTATAATAGGAATTTGCAGATGCAGAGCCAGAAATTTAGCTCATCGCGGCCCAATTAACGGTTCATTTGCAAAAGTTTATTGTGGAGAAAGAAAAAGCCAATTAAAAAGAAACGAGAGAAAGGAGCAGAGGAAAGGGGAGCAAAGAAAAGGTTTGTTTAAAATGAAAGGGGGATTTGATGCCTAAACCTCTTCTTTCAAAATCCTAACAAGCAAGAAATTCACCACTACAGTAACTAAAATTAAACATTATATAAACTTAATTCATTTTCTAAGCCCAAGGGGCCTATTGCTCCTGCTGCCCCTCCCCCTCCCTGTGCCCCTAATGGTGTGGTTGGTTATGGCTGTAAGGAAGTTGGACCAACTAAGGAGCAGCCATAGCTGCTCTTCTATAAACACAAGTAACCATTTCTGTTTTGGCCGAGGAACAAGAAGTGGATTAGTGGATGATGGATGGTATTTGGGCTGAGAAGGATCGTTGTGGATGGTATTTCGACCGAGAAGATATACAGACTATTACGAAGTGATTGGAACTGTATTCAAAGAGATATAATGATTGCGGCATGAATAAACTACTTGGGTTGAATCGGATCGTGTTGACTGTCGAGAACATGGCTGGATTCATGAAGTTGCGGTTGATTTGCGTTTTGGTGTTATTTTGATTCACAATCCTTACAGTTTTTGACGGTGGTTAACGGAAGTTTTTCTCAGGCGGCATATTGCACATAATTAAATAGTTTGGGGGGTTAGATATCAAATTTAGTAGTTTGGAGGGTAAACCGACACATTTCAATAGTTTGGTAGGTTTGACATTATTTTTCCAAATTATATGGTAAAGTCAAACATAAAATAAGATGATCCAAAACATATTCGTGTTTGTATATGTCCAAATACCCAAAATGCGCACACATTGCAATGGTTTGGTAGGTATGACATTATTTTTCCAAACTATTTTGTAAAGTCAAACATTAGATAAGATGATCCGATACATATTTGTGTTTGTATATGTCCAAATACCCAAAATTAAATGTTAATTACAAAATGTTTTAAATTCGTTTTCTAAATATCGCCCATATATCATGTATCCCTACCCGAGACGTATTGTTGACGGAATCTTGATCTTTATTTTCCCGAAAAAAGGAGACGGAAAGGCAGTCGCTAAAATTCTCAAATACAATCCGTCGAAATCTTTTTTATTTTAAAATTTGGCGATGGATTTCGGGGTATTTTTTCTCAATAGATTATTTCCATCGTAAACATTATTTACTAATTAAATTATTGTTAACATTATTTTTTGGTTGTCGACTGAATATTTCCATCGTTAAAATTTATTTATTAATATAATTAAAAATTATCTATTGATTTAATTATTGTTGTCACAGATTACTTTTGTTGCCCTCTTTCGAGTTATTAATTTCCTGCAGTCACGAAGTCGTAACTTAATTAGCCTAATTTATTTTGGCCTAGACGAATTCCGTCCACATTCTTCGGCGGCGATTTCGATCTTCATTCCGTCTCCGTCCACCTTCTGTTTTCATGTTATTCCTCTTCTTCTTGGCAGTTGAAGACCAGAGTTCTTTGTAAAATCGTAGCTTCAGTTACTGTTTCTTGGCTGTCTTCATCAAATCCTAAAGTTGTGGTCACAATCAGTTATAATCTTCTTTTCTCAAAGGTAATTTTTGTAACAGAAGTAGATTATTTTTGGAGTAATTGTGTAAGTAGGTGTTGCTAGTTGTGAGGTAGAAGTAGAAGTGGGTAAAATTAATTGGAAATTCAAATTGTGGATTTATAGTATTTGTGCAAGGAATTGAAGCAATTTTTCATCATTATATTTATCTGTTAACGGTGTTCAATTTCTATTTTTCGATTCTCAGTTGATTACTACCTTTCTTGTCTTTCGCATGGGTGTCTTCCGACTCTTGAGAGATATCATTTTAAAGCCAAGAAGTTTGGTGATAATAGTGGATAATGTTTCATGCTTTTTTGCTTATTCTTTTGGATAGCATCTTGGACATGCCCATGGATTAACAATAGTTAACCTTTCTCCGATGCTTTGCAGCAAAACAGTGAAATGGACTGAACAAAATGTTAGTGTTCTTATCATTTCGTCCAACTGTTAATAAATGTCTTATATTTTCTCTTGTAGAATTTATATCTTATTTCTTCTGAATCCGATGAAGTCTGTATTTATCGTATCACTAATGCTATGACTTTTAATGAGGAAACATATGACTTTTAACATCGAAGCAAAGTATGATATACCACAGAATTAGGAAGGAAAATTCTTCGTTAATGAGCATAACCATTTATTAGGGAGGAGTGACATATTGGACTTTTGATATTATGAGACATAGTTGAAAAGTATACTTTGTAATTTTCACAGCATAGATTGGTAGGAAAATAATTTGTTACTGTTAAATTTAAGTATTAGTAGGAAAGTACTAATGCTGTACTTGAAGTCTTCAAAGTATTTAAAACAAATGAAACAAGAAAGCTATGAAAACTGGAATTCGATAGCAAAGTGTTTCTTGAAAGAATATAAAATTAAATCTATAGGATTTGGACTGGGATGGAAAACGGGTGCTCAAATATGATGTAGAGAGATGTATTATTTGTGCACTTCAAAGTACTTTTGGGGGCGATGCAGTGGTAGTGATGATGGTTAATTTCTTACATATAATAAAACAAGTCTACAGGAAAGTAAACCTGCTTGATAACACTCTGTAACGCCCCAGTTTTCAAAACTTAATTAGGGACGCTATTTCATACTTAACATGCATATATCAATTCTTTCAAAATATTTTCATTCAATATAACCATTGCAAATCTTAGGTTATTTACATACTCAGCAGAAGTCTTAAATAACAATTTACCAAATCTAACATTTCAAAAGAAATAACAAAAAGTTCATAAACAAAAGCAATAATTTAAATATGATAAGTCCTCCTCATGACCATCACCACCAACACCTCTACACATCGGCGAGCCTTTTCCTAAAAAATGTTACAATGATAAGGATGAGTACGACTACTCAGTGAGAGATATACGCAGTTACCAGAATTATAAATCACACTGATATGACATGAAAAATTAGATCATGGAAAGAGATACTCGGCCACACAGACCACATGAACTTGTAATTTGACCACACATACCCCATGAACTTTTCAAATAGTCCGATTTAGACTGACGGCCTGATTTTGACCGATTTTTCCATAGAGGATCCGATTTTGATCCTAGGGCCTGATTTCGACCCTTCCTTTCATTTAGGATCAGATTTCGATCCTAGGATCCGATTTCGATCCTTCCTTTCATGCCTGTCATAATCACATGAAATATCAAATATAATATATAATAAAGATAAACAGTAGCATTTCCCACATTAACCTTGACTTTGAAGAAAATAATGGATATCAAAGTTTAAGTCCTGCAAGCGGATCCTATACATGAAAATTTATCTTAACGATTCTACATGAAATGTCATGCATGCATCAATAATTCAAATAATTCATAAATACACATAGTCAAAATAATTAAACCAAAATGTATATTATACATAATCTACTTACTAACATGCAACATCAATGGTTTCACATAATAATAAAATTAAGTATACCAAACATAATCTTACTTCTTTCTATTGACAATTAATTCATGCATTGAGTAATTCGGTAACTCATGAAATAAATGAATAAAATTATAAAAGTATTGCATAAAAAATTATAAATCTCTAACATTAACAACATATTACATGTTTCATCATAATACACCTTATCATGATCAATTATTCATTTAATAGTAACCTGAAATCTTTTATTTTTTCAATATATATGTACATTGACAAAAGAGTCTGGCACACAAAGAAACAAATTAACAAATAAATAGTAAACGTATCCTAAAAATTCTATATTTTTAACATGAATGACCTAACATGTAGTATATCCTATTAAAATTCAACCTGGTCGAAAACAATATAAAGAAAACATGAAAAGCAATTTTCCTTTCAAGCTCATGAACATGCTGTCAAAAACTGGCAGGTTACGAATAACAATTTTAAACAAATACTTAGAATGCTTGCAAATTTCTACAAACATAATATAGTATACTAGACATACCTTGGTAGAGGATACTAAATTTTCACGATTATATGATGACGGAAAGATGTGTAAATAATTCTTGAAACACTTCGTAGGTATGCTGGCAGAATTTCGAAAATCTCATGTAAAACTATATTATGGATGACTAAGGGTGTATTTATAGAATTAGAATAAATTATCTAAAGATCCATAATCATAAAAGGTATCAAATATATTTTATCCATAATTATTTTCGTACTTATATAATTTAGATAGAATTTAGTCTATCACCTACTATAAGATTCAATCATAGTTATAAGATTCAATCATAGTTGGATTAGGACATAGACACAATTAAATTTGATCCTAAAAATAAACATCACACATAAAATATTTATTTTAATAATAAAACATAATACTCCCTTCGTCCCATTGGAAGCGTGTTGTTTCCAATGGGCACGGATGTTAAGAAAATGATAATGTGTGATGTATATTGTTTGACTTTTGGATAGTTAAATCTTGTCCACATATTCTTGCTTTTCTTAGAAACAAGACGCTTCCAATGTAACGCCCAAAATGGAAAACAAGACGCTTCCAATGGGACGGAGGGAGTATAAAATTATCTCTTAATTATTTGTCACAAATATAAAATATTAAATAATTTCATAAATCCCAGTAGGTTTAGAAAATCCTAAGTAAATAAATATTATTTTGCCTCATAATTCTAATATTATTTCTATTTCAATAATAAAGAATATAATCGTAATATGAAATAATTAAGCACATTCACATTTCAAAATAAATTTACATAATAAAAATGATTTAATGACAAATAAGATAGATGCTTTAATTTTAATTTAAATTTTTAAGGCGCGACTTATAGAATTAAAACACTTGATAACATGCATGAATAGATATGCAAAAAATTATGAGGATCATGTTTCTCATTAAAGAATTTTATTTGCCCGAACGAGCATCATGTTTCTCATTAAAGAATTTTATTTGCGCATAGGGAATTATGATATTCCCGGTCCTAAATTCTGAGGAATCATCATCCTCAACAGAAGTAGGGTGAAAAAATTATCTTAGAAAACAATACCAATAAGATTAATGACACTATTGTAGATAAGAGGACATACCAATACAAACAACTATAAAACCATATAACGTCAACTGCGGAGCACCAAATATTCAACTAACACACTTGCCTGCACTCGACTTGGCTGTGGTGGAGTTCGAAGGCGGCCAACATCGACTTTGATGAAATAGAAGTGTATTCATTATCACCCATTTACCTTCAAAAACAAAGGAAAAAAACTCAAATTTTAGTAACTGGTAAAAGGAATTTCAGTATAGAACTCTAAGTTGGAGCGGATCTAGGATTTTCGGTTAGGGGGGGCGAAATTTGTCGGTGTATGATACTTTCGGGGGTTCGGGGGCGGAGCTCCCGAGAAAAATTTTTAGGACATTTTTCTACGTAAGTCTAATTATACTTACTCTTTTTGGCTTATTTAAGAGATTATATTCTTCTTTCATAAATAACTGCTATATTCTTCATATTTATTCGAAAAATATCGTACACAATCTTATTTTGTTAGTCTAAATTTAGTTGGAGAAAATTATGAAGACTAACAATATCTAGCTTAGGAGTTAATTAAGTATTTAAATGATAGTTTATTTACACTTGCTAATTTTAGATCAATCAAGTAATTAAAAAAAATGAAACATAATATATTAATTGCATAAAGTTATATATGTAACTCTATTAAAATAGATGTATAGAACTCTAAATTAAACATTGCCACTAAAATAAGTTACACTTAATATACTTTTTATAAATATTTTTAGAAGTTCGTAGTCACATTAACACTAATTTTTCATTGTAACTTTAGTTTAGGATAATAAATTTAAAAATTTCGGGGGGCGAATTCGAAAAATTACGTGGGACAAACATATAAATTACTCGAAATAAACGAAAATTCGTAGTAATGCACGAAAATTCGGGGGGGCGGTCGCACCCACCCGCCCCCCCCCACTACAAAAAATCTGTCTTTTACCGACGGAAAAATCCGTCGGTAAACATTAAAAAATCCGTCGAAAAACGGTTTACCGACGGATTACCGACGGAAAATAATCCGTCGTTATAGAGCTTGTCGGTAAATTTTACCGACGGAATTGAGGTCCGTCGGTAAATACCGACGGAAAATTCCGTCGGTAATCCGTCGGTACACATTGTCGACTAATTTTTTGAAATTAAGCCGACAATTGACCCGCCCGGCTATCGGAGTTGGTAGTCGGCGGCGATCGGGTGGAGACACCGGCCGGCGGAGATTGGACGCCGACGGTGGCCGGCGGTGGAGGCTGTGCGCGCGCGTGCGCACATGTATAACAAGATTCTTAATAGCTTAGGAAGTAGTTTGATATATAAAGGTGGAAAAAGTTTGTCAAAAATTCGATGTGGGATGCGAGAATTTTAAGTGTACCGACGGATTACCGACGGAATTTTCCGTCGCTAAATATCGACGGAAAATTACGCTCGGTAATCCGTCGGTAACAGATGAAATAGCGACGGAATTTTCCGTCGGTATTTAGCGACGGAAAATTCCGTCGGTAATTCGTCGGTACACTTAAATTTTGAATTTCCGTCGGTAATCCGTCGGTAAATGCCGACCCGTGTTTTGTCCGTCGGTAAATCCGTCGGTAATTAGCGAAAATTTTGTAGTGCCCCTTGGATCCGCCCATGACTCCAACTGACCAGTCACCAGGTCTGGCAAACAGGAACTAGACACAATTGATCCTACGAATTTTGTTGTTGTTAAAGAGAAACTATTTGATGAAGAATCTGTTGAGTTTAGCCTCTACTTAGGCTAGTAGTAGCCGCCCAAATTACTAAGGAAAAACTTCAACTTGCAATTAATTTTGACGCCGGAGTCTTGGGTATAAATAGCCAAGTCTATTTCTCCATTTCATGCACTTTATCAATCAATCTCATTCTCTCTCTCTATTCTTTTCTTGTGGGTTAGTAAATAAGTTCTCAAAAAGTTATGGGAAGATGAAAAATGAAAAGACAAAGGAGGAAAATGTTAGAGACAAAGTCTATCGAAGGAGATCGAAGAACATGGAAGAGAGAAGAGGATCGGCACAGTCGGATGTGCCGTAGATCGCATGGTGGCCGACGTGCATGGAAGCTACGTATGCATGGTGTCGATGATGCATGGCGGCGGCGATAATAGTATATTGATTTATTAGTGCTCGTATTTTATTAATTGCATTAGTAAGATTTTATTATTTTTGCATAAGTTTTATGCCCATGAAACGGGTCGGCCGCATGAGGCCTAATTCTCATGACATTGGTATTTATATCCTAGTTCTAGTAGGAAAACATTATTTAGGGTTTATCTCGGATCGTGGACGGCGTATAGCTACGCTTGGCCGGAAGACTTTTCTTCCGTGGGACTCGATATCGAGTTTGCTTTTGCTTTCGTTAATTGAATTTCCGTTTAGTTACTATAATCGCACTTTGAATTCCTTTACTCTAACAAATTGGTCCGACCTGCCGGATGGTCAATACGAGACAACAACAAATGGATTCAAGGATGGATGAGTTGGAGAAGGGATTGAAAGCTATGGACACGCATTTAACGGGAGAGTTGACGACTATGAAGGATTCGATGGCTTCTATTCGCGATTTGCTGAAGGACTTGCTGGCGGAGAAAAATAAATCGGGCAAGGGATCCGACGGCGGCTCTCCCTCGAACCCTAATTTGGAGGAGCAACACTCGGCGGATGGTCCGCAGTCGGCCGGTCCGGAAGCAGCGGTGAGTTCGTCAAGGAACTCGTCCGGGATGCCGCCAGTTTCGTTACCCATGTTTGACGGACACGGCGCAGAGGGCTGGCTCACACACGTCGAACAATATTTCCAATTGCTTAATACTCCAAAGGCGAGCAAGCTAGATGGGTCACTTGTGGCGATGGAAGGTGATGCTCTACCGTGGTTTCAATGGGTACGGGCGACTAGCCCGACCATGGGATGGTCCGGATTTAAACTGGAAATGGTGCGAATGTTTAGGACCAATCCTTTGGCCAATCCGTTTGAGACACTAGTTCAAACGAGGCAAACTCACTCGGTTGGCGAATATGTTACGGTATTTATTGCACGCATGGTACATGTGCCGGGATTGGATGAAAAATATTGCCTACGGTTATTCCTTAACGGGTTACGAGACGAGATTCGGCTGAAGATTCGATCGAAGGATGCTCACACGCTTTCGGATACGATACATCTCGCGAAGGAGATTGAGCAAGAAGTTAAGGTGTTAGGTGGGCATGGCTCCGCGCAATCCGTGGGGACGCAGCGAACGGGTTACTCGCTGATTTCCAAGTTCGGGGTGCAGACGACGACTCCGACATCTTCTTCGGTGTTCTCCAGCGTCAACCACAAGGGGGGCGGACATAACGTAAGGCTCGCGATTCCACTTCGTCGATGGGATCGACGGCGAGGACTGGAGGACTAGGAAGGAACCGATCGGTCCGGCAGATCTCGAATCGGGAGTATGCCGCAAAATGAGCGGCTGGGAAGTACTTCCGCTGTGATGAGAAGTGGTCTCCTAGGCATTTGTTCGGGTGTGAAATTGACATTGCAGGGTAGTGAATTTTTGTTGACTTGTTATGTATTCGAGTTAGGCGGCGTGGATGTCGTGTTGGGGGTTTCGTAGCTGAGAACGTTGGGCGACGTTCGGGCGAACTGGGAGCTTATGACGATGCATTTTTCCTATAAGGAAGAGTCCGTGACTTTGGTGGGAAACTCGTCACTTGTTCGTAAAGAGGCATCCTTGCGGCAATTAAGTAAAATTGGAGATGAAGGAAACCGATGGTTGCTATGGATCGGCATGCAGGCTTCGCCGATGCGAGCGGATCGGAGTGAGTTTCAGTCGGTGCAGGAGAGGACGACCAGCGATGATTTGCGGGTTCAGATGGAGACGGAATTTCCCTCGGTTGTGCTTCCACCGAAGGGGTTACCTCCTCACCAGAGTGTAGATCATCACATTCCACTAAAACCAGGAACTACACCCGTCTCGGTTCGACCTTACCGTTACAGTTATTCGGCTAAGGATGAGATGGAACGACTTGTGCAAGAAATGCTTGAGGCAGGAATTATCCAACCGAGTTCGAGCTTGTATTCCAGTCCGGTACTATTGATCCGTAAGAAAGATGGAAGCTGGCGATTCTATGTGGATTATCGTCAGCTAAACAAGCAGACAATTCCGGACAAATATCCTATTCCGGTAATCCAGGAAATGTTGGATGAATTGCATGGAGCTACGTGGTTCTCGAAGCTTGATTTGCGTTCTGGTTATCATCAGATTCGGATTGCTCCTGCGGATATATCGAAGACGGCATTCAGAACTCATTCAGAACACTACGAATTTTTGGTAATGCCGTTCGGGCTGACCAATGCCCCAACGACTTTCCAATCGGCAATGAATGACTTGTTGCGACCACACTTACGTAAGTTTGTGTTAGTTTTTTTTTTATGATATTCTTGTGTATAGTCGTGATTGGCAGGCGCATTTAGATCATTTTCGGGTTGTGATGATGTTGTTAAAGCGTGATTCATATGTTATCAACCCCAAAAAGTGTGCGTGGGGTCAATCCGAAGTGGAGTATCTTGGCCATATAGTTTCGGCTCGGGGGGTGCAGATGGATCCCAGGAAAGTGTCGGCCATTCTGAGATGGCCTCAGCCGACTTCGGTTCATGGAGTCCGCGGATTTCTCGGATTAACAGGGTATTACTGCCGATTTATCCGCAATTATAGGTATATGGCGCGAGGATTAACGGAATTGTTGAAGAAGGAGCGAGCCTCGGAGTTTGTTTTGACGGTCGAAGCTCAGAAGGCTTTTACCACATTGCAAACGGCCATTACTACGGCCCCAGTTTTGGTGACTCCCGATTTTTCCACTCCATTCGTGGTTGAGTGCGATGCGTCTGGTCGAGGGCTCGGAGCTGTCCTCATGCAACAGGGTCGACCTTTGGCGTATTTTAGCAAAGCAGTGTCAGATCGAAGTCTAGCGAAGTCAGCCTATGAATTGGAGTTAATGGCCTTGGTTTTTGCGGTACAACATTGGCGGCCGTATTTGGTGGGACGGCGGTTTGTGGTGAGGACGGATCAGAGGAGCCTTCGTTTTCTCCTGAATCAGTCGGTCTCAACGCCAGCCCAGCACTATTGGGTCGCCAAACTCTTAGGGTACGATTTTGAAATTGAGTACAAGTCGGGAGTAGCGAATAAGGTAGCAGATGCATTGTCTAGGAGTTGTGACGAAGGCGTAGAGTGTGTTGCTATTACCATGCCGGTTTGGTTAGGATGGTCTTTGGTTGCGGAAGAGGTGAAGAAGGACGGGGAGTTGGGCGCCATTTATCACGCCGTAGCCGAGGGATCCTCGAAATACACACATTATCGGTTGGTTAATGGGGTTTTATATTACAAAGGTAGGTTGGTTATTGCAAAAGGTTCTTCATTTGTACCACGTTTATTAGCGGAGTTTCATGCAACGGGCCAAGGAGGTCATTCGGGTGCATATCGAACTTATAGGCGTTTGGCTCTTAGCGTTTACTGGCCGGGAATGATGAAAGACGTCACGAAATTTGTGGCCGAATGTTTGGTTTTTCAGAAACATAAATATGAGACACGTTCGCCGGCCGGACTTCTCCAAGCATTGTCGATTCCGACACGAGTATGGGAAGATGTGAGTACGGATTTTATTGGGGGTTTACCACGTTCGGCGGATTTTGATTGTGTTATGGTGGTCGTGGATCGGTTGACCAAATATGCGCATTTCTGCGGACTCCGCCATCCTTATACGGCACGCTCCGTGGCCGAGTTGTTTGTGAAGGAAGTGGTTAGACTGCATGGGTTTCCAACGTCAATTGTTCTTGATCGTGATCCGATTTTCTGTAGTGAGTTTTGGCGGGCGATGTTTAGAGCCGTGGGAACTAAATTACGAATGAGCTCGGCTTATCATCCCGAAACGGATGGACAAACGGAGGTGGTAAATCGGTGTGTGGAGACATTCTTACGTTGTTTCGCGTCGGAGAGGCCAAAGCAATGGAGTCGTTGGTTGGCTTGGGCGGAATATTCGTATAACACCAACTTTCATTCGACGACATGGATTTCCCCCTTCGAGGCCATCTATGGGCGACCGCCTCCTACTTTATCCGGTTTTTTGCCATCCGAGGTTCGTATTAAAGCCGTCGTCGATGATTTGCTAGCTCGAGATGGAGCGTTACGGCATTTGAAAGAGCACATTGCGCGAGCTCAAGATTACATGGTTAGGGCGGCGAACAAGCATCGGCGTGAGGTAAGTTTCGAGGTTGGGCAACATGTTTTCTTGAAATTGCGACCGTATCGACAAGTCTCGCTTTTTAAATGCAAAAATGCTAAATTGGCTGCTCGTTATTATGGCCCATTTACGGTGGAGGAGCGCATTGTAGCCGTGACTTATCGACTACGATTGCCGGAGGGGTGCCGATTGCATCCGGTATTTCATGTTTCGCTCCTTAAGGCGGTTCTCGGCGACCATGAACTCGAGGATAAGTTGCCGGAGGAGTTATGGGCGGTGGATCCGGAATTTTATCCAGAGTGGATTTTACGGGATCGATGGGTATGGAGAGGTGATGACCGAGTGCGTGAAGTGTTAGTCCAGTGGCGCGACAAGTCAATGGAAGACGCAACTTGGGTGGATGTGTCCGAATTAGGGGGTCAGTTTCCGAATTTCAGCCTTGAGGACAAGACTGTTTGGAAGGGGGAAGGAGTTGTTAGAGACAAAGTCTATCGAAGGAGATCGAAGAACATGGAAGAGAGAAGAGGATCGGCACAGTCGGATGTGCCGTAGATCGCATGGTGGCCGACGTGCATGGAAGCTATGTATGCATGGTGTCGATGATGCATGGTGGCGGCGATAATAGTATATTGATTTATTAGTGCTCGTATTTTATTAATTGCATTAGTAAGTATTTTATTATTTTTGCATAAGTTTTATGCCCATGAAACGGGCCGGCCGGGCCTAATTCTCATGACATTGGTATTTATATCCTAATTCTAGTAGGAAAACATTATCTAGATCTCGGATCGTGGACGGCGTATAGCTACGCTTGGCCGGAAGACTTTTCTTCTGTGGGACTCGATATCGAGTTTGTTTTTGCTTTCGTTAATTGAATCCGTTTGGTTACTATAATCGCAATTTGAATTCCTTGTCATTTAATCAGCCTTTTTAGCTATTAGTGGATTAATTTACTATGCTTTTGTAAACTAGAATTGGTGCATTATAATTACACGATGAATGCATAGTGTCGTAGAGCAAACATAATGCATTACGCTATATACTAGGGGAGTATAATGAATTGAGCTGACATGAAAATCAGAATCCGACATAGCAAGTCCAGGATCGGTCAATTCGTCTGCACGTAAATAAACCCGCTTAGATCTCAAATTTAGAATTAAGCAGCTTCTGTTGATTCATTTTGAAAACTAATTGGAAAACTTGAAAGTTCTGAAAAATTATGTAAGATCAGCCAACTTTTAATTCACAATGCTAATACCGTTTTGATCAATGATCTGCTTGTAACCAAAATGAAATCTCTATTTTCTAATTTGGGACGGAGGGAGTAATACAATTATTAACAGGCATCATTGACCCAATGTCTATGTGCAACTCTATTTGAATCCAATTTGCAGCGCTAGTTTATTTTATTTTATTTTATTTATTTTATTTTATTCATTTATTATATTATATTATTATTTTTAGATTTGGAGTTGTGAATATGCAGCTTTAGGGCTTCAAGTAATAAATTTTTAAAAATATACATGTAATGTTTAGAATTTCTTGTGCTTGGAGGTTACTATGAGTTTATAACTCTCATGCGCACACCTTGTTTCAGCCTATGGTCCGTTAAAACCATCTACATAAGTATTTATGACATAAGTTCTTATAGTAAAAATGCTTATGCCATAAGCACTTAAGTTAAATAAGTTGTATGCGTTTGGATACATTAATATATGAACACTTAAAAAGTGGGAAAAAATATATAGTTTAAAAGTTGTTGTGGGATTTGAAATGTAGATCTACTTCTATAAGCTGTTCTTAGCTTATTTTCATAAGCTATTTCTATCAACTTATGAAAATAAGTAAGAATTAACTTATTTTATCAAGTAATCTATTTTCATAAGCTATCCCAAATACGCGTAAAATATTTATTTTTTTATAATAAGCTAAAATAAGTTGTTCATAATCTCTGCCAAAGGGGGGCCTATGTCGAGTGCCGGCTCTTAGACAAGGAAACTAAGGCACTTACCTTAGGCCCCCAACCTAAAAAGTCCCCCAAATTGTAGTATTCTTTAATTAATTAAAGTTTTAAAATTAACAGTATAGTTGATAAATTTATTTAGTATTAGCAACTATAAAGCTAATAATTAAAAAAAATAAGTCCCCATCAAAAGGCCCACTAATGATCCTCCACAACGTAACATAAATTGCCATTAATCATCTTTTTGTTGTAAATAATATTTACCGTATATAGATTGACCACATGTAAACCCTAGCAACCCATTAGCCCATCTTATGTCGGCCCAAGAGTCCATCTTGTACTCTATAAATAGAGATCTCCACCCTCATAATAATATACACTTCAATTCATTTTCTCTATTATTCTCTACATTATTTTCTAGTTTATAACACGTTATCAGCACGAAGTAGTTTATAACAAAACCCTAAATCTTTACTGGGCCGCTGCTGCGTTTTCATCTTCTCTGTCAAACGGAGCTTTTTGATATTCGACACAGATCTAAGAATATATAGCAAGCGCACCGTCGAAGCTGCAATTCAGCAAATTTGAGGTAAATCCGCCATTGCAAATACTAGTTTATATGAGTCTATATGTACTAGTATTTGAACCACGTGTGATTTGATAACTGGACTGCTAATATCTTAACCCTAAGAATCAACGGCAATTGGTTGGATTTCCTTCTTTTTTTTTTTTTTTAAGCACTTTTACAATACATGATGTAATTATTTTTCTCAATTATTTATATCGATAATAATTATGATAGTTATATTCGTGAATGGTTTAGATAAGTAAATCAATTACTTATTTTGAATCATGCACTTCCTTTGAGAAAATCATTATATTTATTGTTGCTCCAGAAGTAGCACAATATATTAATATCCTGAAGAATATTATAAGCTCTTGAAGAGCGATTCCAAAACATATTTTTAACTTAAATTGTTGCTCCAGAAGTAGCACAATCAATATTCCCGAAGAATATTACATGTTCTTGAAGAACATTTACTCTATGCTTTTATTTATTTATTTATTCGGTTGTTTGATTGTTTGTTTATTTATTTATTTAATGTTAAATTACAATTGTTGCTCCTGAAGTAGCAAGATCCATATTCCTGAAGAATATCATATGCTCTTAAAGAGCAATTCAATTGTTGCTCCAGAAGTAGCACGATTTAATATTCCTGAAGAATATTAATGCTCTTGCAGAGCAATTTATGATTTAGGTGATATATGTTTATCCCTGAAGGAAAACATAAGTCTTTATAGACATTGATAAAACTTTTTCCCTTGTGCAGAGTTGTGCACATGGCAAATATCACCAAACTTGAGTTCGTTGCACTTGACATATCTGGCAAAAACTATATGTCATGGATTGTCGATGCCGAGATCCATCTGATCTCAAGGGGTCTGGGTGAGACTATAGAAAAAGGAAACAACGCATCCCCGCAGGATCGCGCACGGGCACTGATTTTCCTTCGTCACCATCTTCATGGTGATCTAAAAAATGAGTATCTCACCGTCAAAGATCCATATGAATTGTGGACCAACCTCAAAGAGAGGTTTGATCATCAGAGGACGGTTATCCTTCCTAAAGCTCGATACGATTGGTTGCATCTTAGACTGCAAGATTTCAAATCTGTGAGTACATACAATTCTGAACTGTTCAGAATTAGCTCCACAATGAAACTATGTGGAGAAACAATCACTGATGAAATGATGCTTGAGAAAACATTCTCTACATTTCATGCTTCAAATGTGCTCCTACAACAACAATATAGGGAGCGTGGTTTCAAAAAGTACTTCGAGCTTATATCTTGCCTATTGGTTGCCGAGCAAAATAATGAATTGCTCATGAAGAACCACGAGTTAAAACCCACCGGTTCCTCTGTATTGCCTGAAGTCAATGCAACAAATCGACATAGTCGTTCAAACCAACCTGGACGTGGGCGTGGGCGTGGTCGTGGTCGTGGGCGTGGTCGCCGACATCGTAGTCCTGACCACGCAAACTTGAGCAACAAAAGGTCTAAGACATCCAATGATCACAATTCATCCAAAATGGAGGATAAATGTCATCGATGTGGCATGAATGGGCATTGGTCGCGTGCATGTCGTACGGCGAAGCACCTTGTTGATCTGTATCAGAATTCGATCAAGGGAAAAGTAAAGAATGAAACCAATGTCCTTGACTATGACGGTTCGACTGCTACTCTAAGTCACTTAGATGTCTCTGATTTCTTTGAAGACCCAAACGGCAACATTGATGGCTTGATTGGTGGTGGTGTGTTAGAAGAAAAATAATGCAATTTTTCACATATTTTTAGCTTTTATTACTTATCGTTGTTAGGAAGTTCATTTGCTTACAAAACTCTAGTATTATTATCATTTTTCACAATGTTTTTGGACTATTGTTGATTATTTTTAACTGATTATAAATTTATTTTCTTGAAATATAATGTCTCAGAAAATGCAAATGAATTCTTGTGATATCTGTTTAGCTGATAGTGCCACCACACACACCATTCTCCAAAATAAAAAGTATTTTCATACATTAACATTAGCTAAAGAAAATGTTAATATTATATCTGGTGCATCGAACATCATTGAAGGCTCCGGAAGAGCTTGTATCATTATGCCAAATGATACTAAATTCACAATTGAGCATGCCCTTTACTCTAGTAAGTCCAGAAGAAACTTACTATGTTTTAGAGATATTCGCTGCAATGGCTACCACATTGAGACAATGTCAGAAGGTAGTAACGAATATCTATGCATAAATTCTTTCGTATCTGGCCAGAAGCAGATCAAAGAAAAGTTATCTACACTGCCATCTGGAATCTATTACACATTCATAAAAGCAATTGAGACAAACCATGTTATGAACCCGAAGTTCAATGACTCAAAAAGCTTTTTGCTTTGGCATGATAGGTTTGGACATCCGGGAGCAACTATGATGCGCTGCATTATTGAAAACTCATGTGGGCACAATGTACAGAACCAGAAGATTCTAGTAACACATGAATTCCCATGTGATGCTTGTGCGCAAGGCAAGTTAGTCATTAGACCATCCTACACGACGGTCAATATAGAATCTCCATCTTTCTTGGAAAGAATACATGGAGATATTTGTGGACCTATACATCCACCATGTGGACCATTTCGATACTTTATGGTATTGATTGATGCTTCCTCTAGATGGTCCCATGTATGTCTGCTTTCCAGTAGAAATGCAGCTTTTGCTAGACTACTTGCTCAAATAATAAAATTAAGAGCTCAATTCCCAGACAATCCAATCAAGAGGATTCGTCTTGATAATGCTAGTGAGTTTCAATCTCAAGCATTTAATAGTTATTGTATGGCTATTGGGATTGAGATTGAACATTCGGTTGCTCATGTTCATACACAAAATGGTTTAGCAGAAGCGTTTATTAAACGTCTTCAACTTATTGCTAGACCATTACTTATGAAATCAAAACTCCCAATCTCGGCTTGGGGACATGCCATATTGCATGCTGCATCATTAGTTCGGATTCGGTCGATAGCCAACCAACAATACTCCCCAATGCAAATTGTTTTTGGTAGAGAACCTGATGTTTCTCACTTAAGAATTTTTGGTTGTGCTGTCCAAGTCCCAATTGCACCCCCACAACGTACGAAAATGGGTCCCCAACGAAGGCTTGGGATATATGTTGGATTTGATTCGCCCTCGATTATAAGATATCTTGAACCTTTAACGGGTGATTTATTTACTGCACGTTTTGCAGATTGTCATTTTGATGAAATGACATTTCCAATATTAGGTGGAAATAGCCTACATCCAGAAAAGCAAAAGGAAATATCTTGGAATGAAAAAACCTTATCACATTTTGATTCGAGAAGTAATCAATGTGATCAAGAAGTTGAAAAATAATTCATTTGCAAAAGATTGCAAATCAAATTCCTGATGCTTTCATAGATACGAGAAGAGTGACACTATCTCACATACCAGCTGCCAATACACCTGCTAGAATTAGTGTCCCTGGAGGACAAACAACAATGGTAGCAAATGAATCTAACGTCCGTCAAAAACGTGGTCGACCAATTGGTTCTAAAGATTCTATGCCTAGAAAGAGAAAGACACAAGACACGAACCAAACAATGACGGAAATTATTGATCAAAATAATGTAGTTCCTGAAGAACCACAAGCGTCCGAAAATCACGAGATCTCAATAAATTACTTATCTTCTAATAAGATAATGGAGAGAGAAAATATCGTCGTGGACGATAAATTCGCCTTTAATATGGCTCTTGAAGTTCTAAATCAGGATCCTGAACCGCGGTCTGTTAAAGATTGTCAAACTAGACATGATTGGCCAAAGTGGAAAGAAGCCATACAAGGTGAACTAAATTCCCTTGAAAGCCGGAAAACATTTGGACATGTAGTTCAAACTCCGAAAAATGTTATCCCTGTAGGATACAAATGGGTCTTTGTTCGAAAGAGAAACGAAAAACATGAAATTACGAGATACAAAGCCAGACTCGTAGCACAAGGTTTCTCTCAAAGGCCGGGAATTGATTATGAAGAAACATACTCTCCGGTAATGGACGCGATTACATTTAGATTTTTGATGAGTATAGTTGTGTCCGAAAGACTTGATATGCGCCTAATGGATGTAGTAACTGCATATCTATATGGTTCACTAGATAGTGACATATACATGAAAATCCCAGAAGGATTTAAATTGCCTGAAGCATATAAGTCAAAACCCAAAAGCATGTTTTCAATTAAACTGCAAAAGTCGTTGTATGGGTTAAAGCAGTCTGGCCGTATGTGGTATAATAGACTTAGTGAGTATCTCTTGAAAGAAGGGTACAAAAATGATGATGTTTGCCCTTGTGTTTTCATTAAGAAAACAAACAATGGATTTGCAATCATAGCAGTTTATGTAGATGATCTGAATTTAATTGGGACTCCTGAAGAGCTCAATAAAACTGCTGAATACTTGAAAAATGAATTTGAGATGAAGGATTTAGGAAAGACAAAATTCTGTCTTGGTTTGCAAATTGAACATGTCCCTGAAGGACTATTTGTTCATCAATCATCATATACAGAAAAAGTCTTGAAGCGGTTTTATATGGATAAAGCGCATCCATTATCATCACCAATGGTCGTTAGAACACTTGATGTGTATAAAGATCCATTTCGACCTATTGAAGATGGTGAAATGATACTTGGTCCTGAAGTACCATATCTTAGTGCAATCGGAGCATTGACTTATTTAGCTAATTGCACAAGACCAGATATAGCTTTTTCTGTAAATCTTCTCGCAAGATATAGCTCTGCACCCACTTTAAGACATTGGAATGGTGTTAAACACATTCTACGTTACCTAAAGGGTACCATTGACCTTGGATTATACTACTCAACAAAGTTCCGATTTTTCTCTAGAAGGGTATGCGAATCTTTGGTTATTTATCCGATCCACATAAAGCCAAGTCACAAACTGGCTATGTTTTTACACGTGGAGGAACTGCTATATCTTGGAAGTCCGTTAAGCAAACTTTGACTGCAACATCCTCAAATCACTCTGAAATAATTGCAATCCATGAAGCAAGTCGAGAATGCGTGTGGTTACGGAATATGACAAGTCATATCCAAAAGTCGTGCGGATTAGCTTCTTCAAAGGACAATCCAACGACGTTATATGAAGACAATGCTGCTTGTATCACGCAATTGAAGGGAGGTTACATCAAAGGCGACCGGACAAAGCATATTTCTCCCAAGTTTTTCTTCACACATGAACTTCAAAAGAATGGTGATATCGACGTTCATCAGATACGTTCGAGTGATAATCTAGCAGACTTATTTACGAAGGCACTACCGACGTCAACATTCAAGAAGTTGGTACACAAGATCGGCATGCGCCGTCTCAAGGATTTACAATGATTATTTTGAGGGGGAGCAGCTGTACTCTTTTTCCTTCGACCAGTTTTTATCCCATTGGGTTTTTCTGGCAAGGTTTTAACGAGGGGCAAGTTTACTTTTTAGGGATGGTCAATTAAGGGGGAGTGTTGTAAATAATATTTACCGTATATAGATTGACCACATGTAAACCCTAGCAACCCATTAGCCCATCTTATGTCGGCCCAAGAGTCCATCTTGTACTCTATAAATAGAGGTCTCCACCCTCATAATAATATACACTTCAATTCATTTTCTCTATTATTCTCTACATTATTTTCTAGTTTATAACACTTTTAATGTTTTATTAATTTATTTATTACATAGTACATATATGAAGCAATCTCCTAAATGCATATTAGGTTTGATATATTGAAATCATATGATGACTAAAATTTTAAACAAAATGCCTTTAATCTGTTGATCTTGAGATTCTTTTAAAGCATGGTCTTCATTTTTATATAATTTATTAGGATTTATTTTTGGAATTAAAAGTTTTAAAAGAGGTTGTAAATTGAAATCCAAATAAAATATTTAAATTAATAAAAAACTTGATTGTTCTTCTAATTTTTCTCTTGCATATAGGATGCTTACTATACGAATTATAATGGCATATGCATAAATGAGTTTTTCCTACGTTAAAGATAATTTTAAGAAAAAGTTAGCATGTCTTGAGTTTGATATAATGGGTTAGCGATTATAACAATTGAATTGATCTATTAGCTAAATTTGGGTATAAACATTTATTAAGTTATTTGGATTGAATAAAGTAATTGAACAAGTTTCTGGTTTAGTATAGAATATTTCTCAGACGAAGGCCTCATTTTAGTACGTTGCTTTAGGCCCCGAAAAAGTTTAAGATGGTGTTTGTTGTAGCTTATGGCGAAAGCGGATTGGGATGTCTTTGAAAACACTAGCTTTCAACATAGATTCTCTATTACAGTAGCAAATCTTGAGGATTTTCATAAGCTGCACCATTCACACATGAAATTCATACCTTATCTCAATTGATGAGTGAAACTTTCAATTGAAGCAGCAAATTGTGCTGGCATTTTGTTTATATAGTATTTCAATTGCTCAGAAATTAAACCTAAGACGGTTAAGGTCGTGGAGAATCACAGTTGGATAATATATATATAGCTCTATTTAGTGTTCGCAAGTTACTTTATCTGTTGAGAAGAGGAATACTTGTTTGTAGGAAAATAAATACAGTTTATTCTGTGCTCAACATTAAGGGTTGTATATCTAAAGATGATGTGGTGGCACTCTTATAACTCCTATAACTTTCTAGTTCGGTAGCTACTTCTTTCATGGTTGGTCTCATTTTCCCTTTAAAATTCGAACATCTTTGTGCAAGCTTTGCGACTAGTCCCACATCTCCCCACTCACCTTCCTCCAAAACTTGAGGATTACAATCGTGTCGAGGTGGTTTTCTTCCATGGGCGTAAGAAATCTTGCAGCTAAACCCTATCCTAATCTGTTTTATCCATAGATATTGGCCTTTATCCAGTAAGAAGCTCGATAAGAACTACTCCAAAACTATAAACATCGATCTTTTCTTTAAATTGACTCGACAGAAAATACTCTGGATCTAGATAACCTATTGTCCCTTTAACCAGTGTGGTTAAGTGAGTCTGATCAGCCGCAACTGATCTGGAAGTTTCAAAATCTGATACTTTGACTACATATTTTTCATCTAGAATGATATTACTAAACTTGATATCTCTGTGATAAATGGGGATGGAAGATGCCGAGTGTAAGTAGGCTAGTGCCATTGCAATGTCTGTTGCGATTTTCAAACGTGCATTCCACAGAACTGGAAATTCATCATTGGGATCATGAATGACATCAAAAGGAGTCCCATTGGGCATGCACTCAAAAACAAGAATAGGAACCTCAGTCTCCACACAACACCCCAATAATTTGACCATATTCCTGTGATTGATTTGTGATAATATCACTACTTCGTTAATGAACTGTTCTAGTTGATTCACTTCAACCAACTTTGACTTTTTTATTGCCACAATCTTACCATCGAATATCATTCCTTTGTGGACTGTGCCTTACCCTCCTTGTCCAATAATTCAGTGTTGTTAAAACTTCTTGTTTTTCCAAGTGCGCCTTCATTCGTTTGTTGTCGCTAGAGAAGACAACCGTTTCGTTTGAAGAATTTCTCTTTTAAGTTTTTTTTTTCTTTCTCTTTTGCAACACTATTTACAACCAGAATCATACGATGACTAGGAACAAAAGTCCCATTCCAGAGCTCATACCTACATGTTATTTGATTGTTTAGCAATTTAGATATTTTAATTTCGTGAATCGGTTTCACTGTGACATCAGACACCGTTTGAAATATATAATGTTACCTATCAAGATAATAATTTTCGGCTTGGCTTGCGGCATGTGAATGCAACGCAAGCCAGGTTTCCTTCCATCTCCGTAATAACCTTTTGGACATGAGCAACTAAAAGACCCGGGAGTATTAATGTAAGTTGGATTTCTAGTGCATGCATTAGTTGCATTGTCAGCGCATTCATCAATATCTGTTGAAAAGTAACATAAAAAATGTTATTTAGCTTATCTGAAAAAGTGTTTGTCTAAGCACGCTCAAGGTTTAGTATAAGTTGCTTAATTGTTACCTTCTTAGCCACACCAACGACAATGTACTGGTCTCCTTTTTTGAGCAATCTTCTGAGTTGTCTTCTTCTACCTTGAAGAAGAAAAACAGTTGCCATACATTCAATAAATATACACCAAACTATGAATCATCACAACCAAATAGATCCGAGAACATTCCAAAGTTAATATGTACATCTAAGAAAGTCCCTAAATGTATAAAAAAACTGAGCAAACAGATCAAAGCCAATATCGCACAAATTCTCAACAAACACCTTCACAACCAAACAGACCAAAAGTAATACTATTTGCAACAGACCTAAATCAACATCTTTACACAATACATTAAAGACACATAATCCAACTCATCAAATACAACAATAAGTTTTAAATAAAAGAAACTAACTTGTTTTTTAATTTTCGCGATACCCTTCCCCTTATCACACTCTTTTTCTCAAGTTCCAGCAGTTAATATTCAAAACGTGTAAGAATTTATTAAAAACTTTGTATTGTATATGCTTAACTAACCTCCTATTACAGCCCTTCATCACTCTTTTTTTCTGGCAACCATTCTTATTGTGCCCTAATCCACCACATTTGGAACATGTAGTCTTGGTAACTTGTGCAAAGACATTTAGACATGTCCTGAAATCGTGCCATTTTCTCATTGCACTTCCTACACTTGTTTTTTGTCATTCCAACCTTTCTTAGCTTTAGGACTCCACCTTGTGTTTTCGTGTAGCCCTTCTCTCCATCTTCAAGTTTCCTTTTTCTTCTTGTCTACCAGACCTTTAGATGGATGACGGAGGTAGTAGTGGCCTTTATGTGGAATTTGGCCAGTTGTTTGAGCCGCTTGCTGGATAAATAAGAGGAGTATATGATATCTTATATGCCCTTCATACTATAACATTCATCAACGTATTCATCGAATTTCAGTCCTTGCAATCCAAAAGCTACCACACTATGGATACATGAGATGCATGTGGTTTATAAATGTGAGTGAACATATATTATAATTAAATTGATCTAAAAATAAAATTATCAATAGCTAACCTGTGATGTTCCATTTTCTAGATCTACAACTTCTCTATTCAACATCGACTGCAAACTGATTCATATTTGCTTCCAGGACCTGATATCAATAGGTACCAATGCCCCTACGAATTTCTAGATCCCTCAGCATAATAGTAAGCTGGTGCACTCCCGTCTAGATAAACTACAGTAAAAAAGAAAGCAGTTAGAGATATCAATTGAGATGGGACATAGTATAAAGTTATAAGCTTAATTAAATACTTCTGTTTATTAATTACGATTATAACCTGCTCCTCTGGGGACAACACTCTCTAGAATAGTAACAGGGGTATCGCCATGGACTTGAGCACCATCAAGATAAGTGAACAAATAAATGTACTTAACCAACCAGCCTTACTAATGCCCTTGTCCATTCCTCACTTAGAAAGAAAAGAAAGAAAAGAAAGAAAAAACGATTTGTATTCAACATATCCGAAACAAACGCCTACGAATTGATGATATTGCTAGAAATCGACAAGGCTATAGTAAAGCGGAGACTGCCATTTCCGGCCAAAAACGAGCTGGTTTTTTTTTTTTTTTTTTTTTGTATTCTTCTGGAGGTTGATTGAATTAGGCCACCTAACCAACCATAATCCATTTGCTGCGTTAGCAAACCAATTTCAGATTTGATTTCCTGAGAACCAGCCAACTGTACCATGAATGACTAAGATAACCTGAATTCCTAGAAATGGTGGAGGACAGCGAGTAAAGTGGAGGATGCCATAAGCGGACAAAAACGAGGTGTAATTCTTCGAATTCTTGGTAGAATGTCAATCCACCAAACCATTAATCGTGGTGGGTGTGATTTTCCTCTAGAGAAAGCAAGCAAACAACTCCGTTATTTCATTGGAGTGTAGAACTTGAACTTCTAAAAATTAGTGTTTTGTAGGAGGCTTTTGCTCGGATTCATTCTTAGGCTTTTTGCCGGGAAAATCTGAAAGTACCTAAATGTTTTTGTCGTAGTTCCATAAAAATACGATTCACATTGTTTTCCCAATTTAGGAGTAATAGTACAAAATATCATATTGAAATTAATAAATATATTTTTCTTTTAATATCGGAGAATCAATTGATATAGTGATGTAGATTTATGGTTCAATAACACAGCCTCGACTGTTGATTCTAGGATTACCAACCGAAACTCTTTCAATAATCTGCAGATTATGTTGTATAGATTATTGAGCATCCAAAATTGATCAAAGATAGAATCGAAGTCGGCGAAAATAGGTTCTTGTTCATGAACTTCCAAGAACCTAACCCTATGCGAACACTGAGTATTACGACGGTTAAGAAAAGTTAAAGCATTCTCTTTAATTCGATCTCCATCAGATAGGTCAATAAATGATACAAAATTCCACATATATTGTTTGTTTCATTGTAATGAAATAATACAATTATTAATAGGCATCATTAACGCAATGTCTCAAAATCTGATAATTCCTCTGCGCAACTCTATTTGGATCCAATTTGCAGCGCTGGGCAGCTTCAACCTCCATATTTTTCATGCAATCAAGTATTAGCTTGCAGCATTTTTCATGCATCAATTTTAGCATTTGCTTGTTGAAGCTAAAATTGGTGAGCTTTCGAATTTATGAACTAATATTGCTCCATTGATTACGAGAAAAAATATAATCGATTTTGAAGCCATATCCGAAATTGTTATATGCCTTAATTCGTTGAAGTATATGTAGCTATATAGTAATTATACTTGAAGCTAGATAAATAGGTTTCGTCTCGATTTAATACCATGAGTTGAAACCTTTTTATGCATTTAAGGAAGCTTTCGATGGATAGAACGATTGAAAATAGTAACTCCACATTAATTTAGGGTGGACCCATAATTTGTAACTCCACATTTAAGGAAGCTTTCAACGGATTTTTTTTTTTTTTTTTTTTTTAAATTTGAAGGTTTGAATATTCAGGTTTAGGGTACAAAATATTAATATTTATAAAATATACATGTAACCTTTGGTGTCAATCCTTCGAGTAACGGTTCTTTTTTATATTTTGTTTAAAAAATAAATTTATGCGTGACTTTTCATGCATAAAAGTAACAACTATTATTACTAACATAAAAGATGATGATCTTTATTCTTAAAAACTACTAATAGCTTAAGCAATCGCTAATTGTTCGTGTTCATGTACAACCGATTTATGCAACAATTATGGATATTTATGATATATAGATTTAATTTGAAAAATGTGTGGACACAGACTTCTGGTTGGCTTTATTTTCCTAGTCGAATTTATTGGCTTCTGGTGCCCAAGTAGTTTTGG
The DNA here is from genome assembly GCA_028984105.1 of Lavandula angustifolia. Classification (NCBI taxonomy): domain Eukaryota; kingdom Viridiplantae; phylum Streptophyta; class Magnoliopsida; order Lamiales; family Lamiaceae; genus Lavandula; species Lavandula angustifolia. The sequence continues at coordinate 13,532,207 of CM054808.1, forward strand.
ACTCGAGAGTGTGGTCTGGGGAGGGTATTTAGGGAAGTCCGATCAATGTAAAATTATAATGGAGTTGATATGTTGTTGGGTTGTAGAATTTGAGCCTTATTTATGTGCTTCTACTAAGATTACAATATTAGGTTATCATATTATAAATAAGCTCGTTATGGTTAGTAACTTGCACTCACTATCATTGTAGTGAATATCCTGACCTAGTAGTATCTAACATGTAGTTGCTAAAGATGTTCAAGTGATAAAGATGAGTGGCATTTTGGGCTGGAGAGGCGACACCCTAGCTAGGTTGATGGAAGGGCTTTTGTTAGTGGCCGGTGAAGCGAGCAACATAACAAATCGATGTGTTGTAGAAGATATAGATTGGAGATTACCAATGACGGTAAAGATCTATGGCAGCCTTTAGGAGGACAAGTCGGAGAGAGTGAAAGACATAGATTGGAGGGTGCTTGATAGGAAGTCGATCTCATAGAATGTTGCATCATGTTGCAGATGAGAATGAGTTCTGAACATGTGGTTGCAAATGGACTTAGTCTTCAAAGAGAAGATGTAGTTATGGATCGCGAGTAATTTTGGGCTTGGCATGTAAAATTGTAATTAGGATTGCCCTATCGTTGTCCGGGTCCTATTGGGGATATGATTTATATAGCTTCTACTTAGATATCAGTTGGGCTATTATAGATAAGCACATGCATTATGGTTATTTGTGACTTGTAATCACCATGGAATCTCATTTTCTATTGCTGCTAATCTAAAATTAGGCTCCTAATTATAATATATTCAGCTTCAGTTATTTTCATGCCAAACCAACTCCTTATATATAATTTTGTTACCATTTTACATATATCGACCCAAAGTAACTATAAAATGTCCAGATGCATTATTTGATCTTTCTATACTAAATTAAAACTGAGCCCGAGTGACATAGTTAGACAATTGACCTCATTTTTAGGATTGTAGTAGGTGTAAATATGTCCTTTGAATTTTATAATGAAGAGTAAACGTACTTTTACTATTTGCTTTGTTGTTGCAAATACGCACTTATGAGTCATAAGTGCTTTGAAAACCGGCCCGGCCGGTTCAACCGGTTTAACCCGGACCCGGTCAAAAATCCGGGCCGAGTTACATACTAGCTCGTTTTAGCTATCGACCCGGTGCGACCCGGCCGGTTCGGCCGGTTGAACCGGTACCCGTGAACCGGGTCAACCCGGTTAGAATGTAAAAAAAAATTGAAAAAAATAGGGTTGCAAATCGATTCGATTTCAAAAATCCAAAACCGATCGGTTTTTCGGTTGACCGATAACCGAAATGCTTAATAAATTTAAACTGCATTTATGTTAATATTGGTAGACTAATTATTACCAACTGTTGACAGGTTGTTAAAACAGGGAGGGAGGGATTTATAGGTTAATTTTCTGTTTGGTTTTCTTCTCTATTCGATGTGGGATGGTTTCTCCTTCTTTTTCATTAACTTTTTTCCATCTAACTACTTACACTCATCCCACATCGGTTGGGAATTGTAAATATAATACTCCCTCCGTCCCAAAATTCTTGTCTGCTATTCCATTTTTGGTTGTCCCAAAATTCTTGTCCACTTTCCTTTTTTAGTAAATTATTACACACAACTTTTTTGTGGGACCCACAACTTTATACCAATCTACACACAACTAACAACTCTCCTTAAAAACCGTGCAAAAAACAAATTGGGCAAGAATTTTGGGACGGAGGGAGTATATATTTGTTTTATATATTTGTAAGTCATTTTTAATATTTATTAGTATTATTAAAATACCTATGTATTTATATAATTTAATCATATATTTATGACGTCACAACGGTCAACCCATCGGTTGAATTCAACCGAGCAAAAATTATTTTTCCGGGTCAATGGTTTTAAGAACACAGCTTATGACTCAAAAAGTACAATTGTGTCACTCTTTAAGGTGAGGGTTCATTTGCACTATAATGTTGAAATTTTGTACATTTTAAATCAAAATGTACGGTGATTGAAGTATTACACCAAATAATCCTGCAAAATCTGAGAATTAATTCAGTATAGTTACAGAGTATCCAACACAGGGAACGGAGGACTAGTCACAATATTTTTCTACTTATCTATGGTTTGGTTAGCGACCATGCAAGTTTTGGATTTCACTAAACTAAGAAATAATTAAAAACTTAAATTAAAAGTGTATTAACTAGGCAATTAAGAGACATGTCCAGCAGAATATTCCACACACACTTATTCCAATCATTGACACTTAATATGAATTAATATCATGAATCAACTAATTATAGATCATTGTAACTTAAACTGCATGATCCTCACTCCCACTTACTTAATCGGTAGCCGCCAGGTTGGGCATCGAAACGACTACTTCCCTAATCTAGTTACAATCTACGTTGTTGGGCAATCAATAGATTTAATAACTAGACAATTTTATCGAACTGAGGGAGCCTAGTTTAGGAATCTACTCATATATTGGGCATCTAATAGTTTCCTACCGGTTTAATCCAATTATTCTTATGAATAATTTTGCTACTTACCTAGCTTTGTTCCACGAGAAACGATGGAAGTACTAAGTTAGCTACAGACTGCGCAACCTAGGGTGATCAGAACTAAATTACTAACTAGTCAGATTAATTAATTTAGAATTAACCCGAAACACATTTGATTAATTATAAGCACCTAAGCCTCATGTACTAATTCGTGTGTGTTTCACTTCCCGCCGGACCCTTAAAAATTTAGCTACTCATGCAAGCAGGACAGTTCGCAGCAGAAACGAAAACATAACCTTAAATCTAACATGCACGAAACTTAAAGTAATTAAACACAAAATTGCAGAATATGAAAACCTACGAAACTAAACTGAAATACTGGAATTAAAACGAAACAAGAGTACCAAACATGAATTCGATCCTCCTACTCCAACAGAATGAAACGAATGGAAATTAAAACTAGTTCTCAGCAACGAAATCATAAAACATGAAAGTAAAATTGTTTCTTCTCTTCAACTAACTGCGAACGGTCTTCAAATCTGAACGGAAATGGAACTTCAGTGTGGATTCTCCGGTGGATTAGGGTTGCGGTATGTAATCGGTGATCGGGAGTTAGGGTTTCTTGAATGTGAAATGGAACGGCTATGGAGCGGGTATGAGGCGTGTCCCCAGCTCTTCATTTCATGCTCCTTCTCTTCTTCATATACTCCCTTTCTTTATCCCTAAGTAGTTATGTTTAATCCTTCCAAGATAAGGAAATGAATTTAGATAGATAAGGAAATCAAATCTTTCCTTATCCATCTCAAATATGATCAAGAATTTCCTCCTTTGAATTCCACATGATCAAGAATTGTTTCTTCTCTTCAACTAACTGCGAACGGTCTTCAAATCTGAACGGAAATGGAACTTCAGTGTGGATTCTCCGGTGGATTAGGGTTGCGGTATGTAATCGGTGATCGGGAGTTAGGGTTTCTTGAATGTGAAATGGAACGGCTATGGAGCAGGTATGAGGCGTGTCCCCAGCTCTTCATTTCATGCTCCTTCTCTTCTTCATATACTCCCTTTCTTTATCCCTAAGTAGTTATGTTTAATCCTTCCAAGATAAGGAAATGAATTTAGATAGGTAAGGAAATCAAATCTTTCCTTATCCATCTCAAATATGATCAAGAATTTCCTCCTTTGAATTCCACATTTAAATCCGTCAATCTCGCGCCTTCTTCATCATCAAATACGTGCCAAATTGCATCCTAGTTACCCGCCACGTCAGCACCTAAAACCCTGCATTTTCGCCACTGCAAGTGTCCTGATTGGCCAGTTAAGACAACTTCCGACCAGAAATAACTATGTATAGAAATGACTCATTAATGGTAATATTTCATGGGCATGTTGTTATGATCATAGCCATAACGAGCCCTCGACGTATGAATGTAGGCCACCACAACTCCCCATCTGAGTAGTTAGTATTAAAGCTACTTTTGAGTGAGAGACAGATACATTTGTCCTCACGTTCATAAACAGATACTTTTGAGGATATATTTGTATCTATCTCTCACACAAAAATGTGTGCGTTAATGTGAAATATTTCTGCCTCAGTTCCTATCCCAACCACCATTAACGTGAGCATATATAAATTTAATTATATCCCTTAATGATATAGGCTTTAAAAGCCAATATAATATTAATATTTGTAGCCCATTAATTTAATTATATCCCTTATGGGCTTCTACACAATTAGCCCATAATATAATTAATTAATCTATTGGGCTACTAATATTTATCAATTAATTGGCCCAACCAATTAATTCCAGATAAATAACATTATTAAATAATGTAAAAATACATTAATCTATTAATAATGATATCTTAGAGATAATAAATAACTAGGCAACTAATTATATATGCTCAGTCCAGAGCAAAATTAATTAATAAACACATATTCATTCCACTAGAGAATCCGTGCTGACTTACCCCTTTATCCCAAATTGAGCAAGGGCTTGTACTTTAGACTTAATCGATCTCCGTATTTAAGTTAGAAATATCCGTTAATTAATTAAGCTCACTGACAGTTTAAATTAATTAACATCCTATTATATTCCTGAGTAGTACCACTCGACCTTATTAACACACCTGAACTTAATCAACCGGCCGGGTTTAGTGTGTTAATCCTTACGAGTTCCTTAGGGGATATTATCAACCCATTTTACTAGGATACGGTTGCAAGATACACACAACCAGCCTGAGCCACAAATAACTACTAACACTCAAGATACGTAGATCCGATCGTGATGACGTTCACCATAGTAGGTCAAAGTTATAAATAGTCAAATGTGCTCAGCTGATGTCTTATCAAGCTTAAGACCAGCTAATTCACCGAGATCTTGGTTCTCCACTAAGGTCAGTTAGCAGAACACATCTCACTGTGATCCATCAATACACCATCTTAAGTGTACCAGTAAAGACAAGCAGCCAGGACAAACCACTTCTTATCTAAACTGCAGCTTAAACCGACAACTTATCCTTAAGTTGTCTAAGCTGTGATAACTGTTTATATCTTGTCAGTTCAACTAATTTGTGTAGTCTTTTGTGATACCCGACACACTACACAAATCTAACTTTTATACAACATAAAGGATAACATGTGGAAATATATATATTTATCAGATAGGAGAATAAAATAGTGGTAGGGACAAAACACATTGTATACAAGAATAAAATTTGCTTCCAGTATATAAAATCCCAATAGAATCTCTTATATAGTAAGTGATATACTAAATTCTATATAAAGTATATAAGTACGAAAATAGATATGGATAAAATTTATTTGATACCTTAAATGATTAGGGATCTTTAGATAATGATTTCTAGGCCTATAAATACCCCTAGTTGAACACAATATAGCATCACATAAACTTTTTTGAAATTCTGCCAGCAAAACTAGAAATTGGTCCGAGAATTATTTATACATCTTTCCGTCATCATATCGTCGAAAAATTTATAATAATCTTTCTAGGTATGTCTAGAATACTATATTATATTTTTAGAATTTTCCAAGCATGATAAGTACTTGTTAAAAATTGTTATTCGTAACCTGCCAGTTTTTTACAGCATGTCCATGAGCTTGATAGGAAAATTGTTTTTCATCTTTTCTTTATGTTGTTTTCGACCATGTTGAATTTTAATGGGATATAATATATGTTAGGTCTATTATGTTAAAAATAAAAAAATTTTAGGATACGTTTATTATTTATTTGTTAATTTGTTTCTTGTTATGCCAAATCTTTTGTCAATATGCATGTAGATTGAAAAACAAAAGTTTTCATATTACTATTAAATGAATTCTTGATTATGATAAGTTTCATTGTTATGGAATATGTATTGTGTTGTTCATGTTAGAGATCTATAAGGACAAGATTTTTATGATTTCATTAATTTATTTCATGAATTGTCGAATTACTAAATGCACGAATGAATTGTCAATAGAAGTAAGATTGTGTTTAATATACTTAAGTTTATTATTATATGAAACCATTAAAATTGCATGTTAATAAGTAGATTATGTATAATATACATTTTGTTTGATTATTCTAATCTATGTCTATTTATGAATTATTTGGATTGTTGGTGCATGCATGACATTCAATGTGGAGTCATTGATGAGTCAATTTTGTACCTAATTATTTCTGTCCAGAAAGGTCTTTTAACTGTGGAGGTGAGACGTATTTGTTGGCAGTTATGCAGAAAATGAGCTGATTTGGCACGACACCAGGAGATGATGTGGCAATGCAATTTACAGCTGGAATGGCGAGATTTTGAGTGGTTTTGGTCGAAGGAAGAAAGAAGGAAAGAAAAGGATCAAGAAAGGAAAGAGAGAGGAAGGAAAGAAGAAGATAAGGAAGGATTAGATATTTCCATATCTATCAAAATCCTTTCCTTATCCAAGAAGAAACCCTAGATATGATATAGGGTATTATAAAAGGAGGATTGAAGCACGAAAATCAGAGCCTTTACACACGAATACAGCGCCGTGCATACCTTTCCACCCTTGGAGACTCATCCTTCCGATCCGATCAACACCGCCGCACCGCCGAACCATCGCTGAGCCACTGTCGAGAAGAATACCATCATCCCTTCCGATCAATTCATGAATTTAGTAGTTTAATATTTCAGAAACAAACACTTTCATGCTTTCGTATTTTAGTTTTCAGTTTTGGATTCTAGCTAGTTTCGTTATTGTTTAAATTTCGTTTCTTGTTTTACGTTCGTATCGTAAGACCGAAGTTATGGTAGTTTAATCTAGTTTCAATTCTCGTTTTCATGCAGTTTATGTTTAGTTAAAATTCAGTTTATGTTCATTTCCAGTTTTTAGTTCGTTATCCTTAGGTTAATTTCGTTTACGTGCATGCTAGGGTTAGAGTTACAAATGGTGCATGTTCTGTTTCGTATGGTGTCTTATCTGTGCAGTCAGGACAGTGTCATGAGTAGCTAAACTTTTAGTGGTCCGGCAGGATGTAAACGCACACGTGAACAGTACATGAGGCTTAGGTTCTAATAATTAATCAAAGGGTTTCGGGTTAATTCTGATCTATTTAATCTGGCTAGTAATTTAGGCTTAATCACCCTAGGTTACCCAGTCTGTAGCTAACTTAGTACTTCCATCGTTTCTCGTGGAACAAGGCTAGGTAAGTAGCAAAATTATTCGAAAGAGTAGTTGGATTAAACCGGTAGGAGACTATTAGATGCCCAACATACGAGTAGGCTCCTATACTAGGCTCCCTTAGTTCGATAAAGCTGTTTAGCTATTAAATCTATTGATTGCCCAACAACGTAGGTTGTAGCTAAATTAGGGAAGTAGCCGTTTCGATGCCCAACATGGCGGTTACCGACTAAGTAAGTGGGAGTAAGGATTACGCAGTTTAAGTTACGGTAGTCTATAACTAGTTGATTCTTAAGATTAATTCATTTTATGTGCCAAGGATTGGAAATACGTGAGTGTGAATATTCTCGTTGGACCCATCTCTTATCTCGTCTAGTTTAAACGGTTTTATCTCGCTTCTCGCTTTTTATATTTAATTCGCTTTTTACAAGTTCTTAGTTTAGAATAAAACCCAAAACTTGCGTGGTTGCTAACCAAAACCAAGATAAGTAGAAAAATAATATGTCTAGTCCTCCGTTCCCTGTGTTCGATACCCTGTGAACTATACTGATATAATTCTCTATTTTTGCAGGATTATTTTGTGCAATACAGCGAGTACCAAATTGGCGCCGTTGCCGGGGAACGGTGTTATCTAGTTTTATTATTTTCTACTAATCTTTTGTTCTTTTTAGCGTTGCATGAGCAGTCTTCCAAACCTAACCTCATATTTGATCCGGAGGTCGAGAAAACAAAGAAAGAGGATTAGGAAGAGGACAAAGCTGCAAAAGCAACGGATTCTCGTCCGAGGCGTAACACGTCTTAACCGCCCGGGCCGGAAGACGCAACGTACGCCGGTGATCGTGACCGGCGACTCCGAACCGTAAGCCGTTAGGTTCGACAAAACACTTCATAATACTCCAAAGAACACTCGTAATCGGAATCGAATCGAAGACATGGAGGACGAAGTGCACAATCCTCAACCCTTGAGGATGAATACCGGATCACTTGACATGGGAGCGGACCTTCCCCGGTCCAATTCAAATCACAACTACCGAGCAAATCGATGTCAAGTTGAATATGGTAGCCGCAATGCCGAAGTTCTATGGAAGAACGAACGAGAATCCCAATTCCTTTTTGGCCTCGTTCAACCAAGTCCGCAATCCGCACAGCAGGTGGCAACTGGATGCATTCAAGCTAAAGGCTTTTCCATTCACACTGCAAGATGGAGCACAAGCATGGTTCTCAAGTCTAAAGCCAAATACAAGTACAACATGGGCCCAGATGCGTACTGTTTTCTTGAAGAAGTATTTCCCGCAGTCAAAGACAAATGCACTTAAGAAGCAGATTTCAGGGATCGCTCAAGAAATAGATGAAACTTTCGGTGCATATTGGGAGAGATTCGGGCGACTTGTTGATAGTTGTCCGAACCATGGCTATTCGGATGTGGAACTTCTACAGATTTTCTATCAAGGGATGACAGACGAAGCAAAGGCCATGGTTGATATCGGTCTGAGAGGAAATTTCCACACAAGCCTCTACGAAGATGCAAGGAATATAATCGAAGGGCTTGCGGAGTCTACCTCGCAATATAAAGGGCCGAGACCAACAAGGAGAGCTGTAAATTGGTCTCATTCCGATTACATGGATGAGATTGATAATAAAGTGGAGGCAAAATTCAGCTTGTTACAAGATAAGCTCGACTTGTTACTCAAGCAGAGCGCTCCTACCCCAAGTCGATCAAATGCCGATCATGCATGTGGAGCATGCGGAGAAAAGGGACATACGTCGCTGCAATGTCCGGGAGAAGAAGTAAACACTGCAGGAAATTGGAGCGGACAACAAGGGGTTCATCCGAATCTCCATTGGAAGCAACCGGAGGAGCATTTTCAGCCTAGGAATCCGCCTCAAACCCAATTTCAAAGAACCACATCAGCAGCCCATACAATCCTCCTAATCATAACAACTATCGCAGACGTATAGACCCCCGCACTGTAGGTAATTTCAGCAGCAGTAACGCCCAGCCTACCCATTTTCAAGCAGCGAACGCCCGAGCCTACCCATTTTCGAGCCAGAACGCCCACCGCCCGGTCGGAACAAAGAGAGCCCTTTAGAAAAACTCTTGGCCGAGATGGTTTCTTCGCAGAAAGATACCACCGCATTTCAACAACAAATGCAACGGGAAATTAGTCAGACCAAGAAGGATCAGCAAGCTACGATGGAGAATTTGGCTAAGCAGATGAATAAGCTAAGTTCTGCAATACAAGAAATAAAGACTTCCCAAGGACAGCTTCCAGCTCAAACTCAGCAGAATCCTAATGCCCACAACTGCAATCAGATTACGCTGCGTGGAGGGAAGAATTACCTGGCCCGACTGAACAGGTAAGACACCCAGAGAAGTCAGCAGAGAAAAAGAAGGCTGCTGAATAGCCTCTACCATCAGAAAGTTCAAAGGAACAATATGCTGAAGATCCAGAACAAGAAAGAGATGAGGAGCACGTCCAAACTGGCCAGTCAGAGCATGAAAATCTGATTCCGCCACCTTTCCCCGAAGCTTTAGAAAGGAAGAGAACGCCAAACAAGGAAAGCATGGATTACATGAAGTTGTTCGAGAAGTTGGAAATAAATATCCCTTTCCTTGAAGCCGTAAAGATTCCCAAGTTCGGGAAATTTGTGAAGGACTTCATAGCTGGAAAAGTTCCCAAGTCTGGTAAGGTTTTGTTCGATCACACTGTATCAGCAATTATACAGAAGATGCTTCCGGCTAAATGTGCCGACCCTGGTATGTTCACACTGCCCTGTCTAATGGGTGATGTCATGATTAAACAAGCCATGTGTGATCTAGGAGCATCTATAAATGTCATGCCTTTATCTGTATATAATCAATTGGTAGGAGCTGAGTTAATATCCACTAAGGTGATTATTCAATTAGCGGATAGGTCATGCATTGCTCCAATTGGTTTACTTGAAAACATTTTGGTCAGAATCAACAACTTTGTCTATCCTGCTAATTTTTATGTGATTGATACAAATGATAAGCAAGTTGAAGGAACTGCAGGAGTGTTATTAGGTAGACCGTTTTTAAAGACTGTAAAGGCAATAATTAATGTGGATGAAGGTTCAATAAGTGTGGCATATCATAATGAAACTTATGTTCATAAAATATCTGAAGCACTTAAGAAACCATACGATCATGAAAATGAGAATGCTTTTTCTACTGACTCCATTGATGAAATTGTCCAAGAATATCTTGAGACGTATGTGGTGCAGGACAAAATGGAAGTTACCTAGACTCAAGGACCGACCGGCGGACCTCGAAGGTATGAGAGACGAAGAAATCGAGAGAGAGCATCTCGGCTTTGTACGCAACTCCGTAACTACAAACCGCTCGGCAGTATGTCTCAACCGCCCATACAGACGCTTCGAAAAGCCGCTGCCGTTAATCATCAAGGCACCAAAACCGGAGCTTAAGCCACTTCCAACAAATCTGAAATATGCCTATCTCGGAGAGAATGAGACGCTGCACGTCATCATTAATAAAGAGCTTGATGAAGATCAAGAGAAGGCGTTGTTGGAAATTCGAAGAAGCACAAGAAGGCCATAGGTTGGACTCTAGCCGACATTACCGGCATTAGTCCCGACATATGTGAACACTCCATCCTCATGGAGCCGGATAGCAAACCTTTCCGAGACCATCAAAGAAAACTCAATCCGAACATGAGAGAGGTCGTGTTGAAGGAAGTATTAAAGCTCTTATCCATGGGTATTATCTATCCCATATCGGATAGCAAGTGGGTAAGTCCCGTACACGTTGTGCCCAAGAAGTCCGGATTCCAAGTTGTCGAGAATGAGAAGAACGAGTTGGTTCCGGTGACGCTTAGTGACGGGATGGCGAATGTGTATCGATTATAGGAAGCTCAATGCCGCGATGCGTAAAGACCATTTCCCGCTTCCATTTATCGACAAGATGCTCGAGAGACTTGCAGGGCAAGCTTATTTTAGCTTCTTGGATGGATACAGTGGCTATTTCCAAATCCAAGTGCGAGAAGAAGATCAAGATAAGACGACGTTCACATGCCCATATGGAACGTTTGCTTACCGAAGAATGCCGTTTGGATTATGCAATGCGCCGGGCACCTTTCAACGATGCATGATGAGCATATTCTCGGACCTCATCGAGATGTGCATAGAGGTCTTCATGGACGACTTCACCGTTTACGGTGACTCTTACACTTCGTGCTTGAAGAACCTCGACAAAGTCCTAGCTCGTTGTGTTGAGAAGAATTTGGTATTGAATTACGAGAAATGCCATTTTATGGTGACCGAAGGAATAGTACTCGGTCACGTCGTTTCTAAAAGAGGAATAGAAGTCGACAAGGCAAAAGTGGAGGCCATCGCAAAATTGCCATATCCGACAAATACGAAGGAAGTTCGTGGTTTCTTAGGACACGCCGGCTTCTATCGGCGTTTCATAAAGGATTTCGCAAAAGTCGCTCAACCACTAACAAACCTACTTCACAAGGATGTCGAGTTCGAATTCGATACTAAGTGTAAGGAGGCCTTCACTATCCTTAAGGGCAAGCTTACAACAACCCCTGTGATGCAAGCCCCGAACTGGAATAAGCCATTCGAGATTATGTGTGATGCTTCTGACTGTGCAGTCGGGGCAGTGCTGGGACAGAAAAATGGAAAGGAGAGTCATGTGATATATTATGCATCCAAGACATTAAATCCAGCCCAAAGCAACTATTCCACCACAGAGAAGGAGCTGTTAGCTATCGTCTTTGCCTTCGACAAGTTTCGTTCTTATTTACTTGGCTAAAAAATCATAGTGTATACCGATCATGCTGCCGTCAAACATCTCCTTGCCAAGAAAGAAACAAAGCCGAGACTCATCCGATGGATTCTTCTCTTACAAGAATTTGATTGGGAAGTTAAGGACAAGAAAGGAGCTGAAAACTATGTGGCAGATCACTTGAGCCGATTAATTCAAAAAGACGATGGAGAGCCGATTAAGGAGATTTTTCCCGAAGAGCATTTATATGTTATTCGCGAGACGGTGTCCAACCTTGCCAAGCTTCGCCAAAGACAAGTGTTTTACGGTTGGAGTCCGTAAAGTGTCTCTACGCCTACCAAGACAACTCAAAACAATTGCTGAAAGTCGTGGGTAACACTTCTAAATTACCTTGGTTTGCTATTATTGTGAATTTCTTGACTTCTAAGCGGCTTCCACCCGAAGTTCACTCATGCCCAAAAGGCAAAATTGAAGAGCGAGTGTAAGCAAGATTCTTTTGGGACTCTCCAATCCTTTGGAAAATGGGAGTTGATCGAAGTTATCCGAAGATGCATTCCGGAAGAAGAGCAAGGTGACATCCTTCACCATTGTCATTCATCCGCTTATGGAGGACACTTCGGACCAAAACAAACCGCAAGGAAAGTGTTGGATGCGGGTTTCTTTTGGCCGAGCTTACACCTTGACGCCTATAAGTACTGTAAGTCATGTGCACGTTGCCAAATGACCGGGAATATATCTATGAAGGATGAAATGCCCCAAAAGCCTTTGAGATGGGGTATGGATTTCATGGGTCCGTTTCCTAGTTCAAGGGATAACATGTACATTTTACTTGCCGTTGATTATGTTTCTAAATGGGTTGAGGCAAAGGCTACAAAAATTAACGACTCTAAAGTGGTTGCAGGATTTCTTCGAACTAATATCTTTTGCAGATTCGGCGTACCAAAAGCCATCATAAGTGATCGAGGAACACATTTTTGCAACCGTACCATAGAGTCGTTGTTGAAGAAGTATGGAGTAGCCCATCGAAGTTTCTACCGCTTACCATCCACAAACGAATGGGTAAGTCAAGTGTCAAATCGAGAAGTTAAGTCTATTTTGGAGAAGACGGTCAATCTATCAAGGAAAGATTGGAGTATGAGGCTGGACGACGCCTTATGGGCTTACCGTACAGCCTATAAAACTCCCCTCGGTATGTCTCCATATAGATTGATTTTCGGTAAATTATGTCACTTGCCTGTACAGTTGGAACACAAGGCCTGGTGGGCGCATGTAAAAATCAATATGGATCCGACCGAAAGTGCTAAGGAGAGGAAATATCGCCTTCAAGAGCTTGAAGAAATACGGTTAGAATCCTATGATGCGGCTATGAGATACAAAGATCGCACAAAGGCGTGGCATGATAAAATGATCCGTATGAAGACTTTTGAAGGGGCCAGCCTTGTATTGCTCTACCAATCACGCTTACGCATTATGCCCGAAAAGCTCCGCTCAAGGTGGATCGGTCCATTTCTGGTGTGTTCGGTCTGGCCAGACGGAGCAGTGGTGATACAAAAAATGGACTCAGACGAGACTTTCACTGTAAACGGTCATCGCCTCGAAGGTTTATCATGCCGCCGCAATGATAGAAGATGTGGACGAGCGAGCTTGTCCAATCCGGCCCTATATTTGACTCTTTGAAGAGCAGGTCTAGCCGAAGACTCTAAAGAGAGGCGCTTCCGGGAGGCAACCCGTTATTTTTCCGATTTTTCTTTGATTTCGTATTTTTAGTTTGATTTTATGCTTGGTGTTGTTTCTTTTATTTTTCAGATTTTAGCTAAGTATGGAATTGGTGTTTAAAGTGCAAGAAGAAGGAGTTGGAGGAGCGAAGATAAAGAGAAGAAAACTAAGGGGTCTTGATTGCAATTTTCAGAAATACCAAGGGACCCAATTGTAGTAAGGAGGCGAATTTTAGGGACTCAATTGCTTAGAGGACGAACATTTGGAGTCAATTGAAGTGGAGAAAAAGATGGGGGCCGAATTGCAATAAGAGAGGGACCGAATCTCTTAACTGTATAACTGAGAGGACCCGATTGCAAAATTCATATGTATAAAAGGAGGGAAAGGGACCGAACCCTACCACTTGTTACTATTCAAATCCCTTCCCACCCAAAAATCCGCCGCCCACTACTTCTCTCTCTACAACTACCTTCTTCTCCAAGACTCCTCCTCCCTGCACAGTTGAGAGATAACCGCCATGCCTCCAAAGAAGAAGAAGTCCGGCTTGTCCATTGCTGCCCGCTGGTTGGCTGCCGTCCAGTCTGATCCCGAGACTCAAAGACGCCGCGATGCTGCCGCTGCCCACCGGGATCCTACACCAACTCCGGTCGTTCCTCTACTTGAGAATGAACCACAACCACCGGAGGAGTTCGCTTATGTCAAAATGGCTCCGCAAGACATGGAGGTTGATGCCGGAGCACAATATGCAACGGAGTCCACTTCGCCTCCAAAACCGCCTCACCGACGGTTACGAAGGCATACCGGCGCCCAAATCTCCGCAAACTCTATATGAGTGGTTGCCCTTCCTTGAGTTTCAACATCCACCACCACCACTCAATTACTATGAAGGAATTAATTGGACCGAAAGCTTGCGAGAGGAGTTGCCGAGCCAAGAGGAAGAAGACTTGGACTACAAGTCCGATGATCACGATGGCAACTTTGAAGACGATTTCAACATGAATTATTTGTCTCTTGCCGATTCCGAATCCTCTTCAGCCCTTCCACGAGAGGCGGAGTATGGAAACCGAGTGGTTATCCGTATTGACTCACCGGCAGCCGTCCATGCACTCTCTCAATTTGAGATCGAGTACATGAATTTGCGTCTCCTAGAGCGCGAGGGCAAAGATTTCCGAAGTGGCCGACTCCTTGACCGTATGTTCCTTCGCACGGCAGGTATCATCGCACCTTTCTTTCAATATTTTCGAAATATTGGTTGGACATGGTTGCTTGAGTCGCATCATTATCCGTGCTATAAAGAGGTTGCAAGTGAGTTCTTTATTACTTTTCATTTTGAGGGTGATAAAGATTTGGTTACTCCGTGTATTGAGTTTAGATTGTTTGGTGGAACTTATCATATGAGTGTTGCTGAGTGGAATGCTAGATTAGGTATTTGCACTTTCGATGATTATTACTTAGGTCATTTTGAGATGGGTTGTCATAGTATACCAAGCAAGGATCCGAGCTATATAGGTTCACGGGCCGCGTGGAGGCTTCTCGCCCCAAGCGACCCGGATGAGTTTGTTACCTCCGGTTCACATGTTAGTTTTATAGAGGATCCCGCCCTTCGCATGTGTCATCAATACTTAGCCCACAATTTGACTGGAAAGAGTACATCTTTTGAAAAGGTGAGTGCAAACGAGTTGTATTTTCTTTGGTGCATGGTTACTAGGAGACTCATTAACTTAGGTTGGTGGATTGCGCATAACATGTTTATAATTGCTAGTCATACCGTGCGTCACATGACTCTATGCCATCTTCTTGCCACGTTCATTGAACGTAACTTTATCGTCCAAGATGCCGGTTATTTGACTAGGGTAGATCCACCATCTTTGTTTGATCGGACTTTGTTGAGGCATACTCGCCTACTGTACCAACTGCCTAACCGGGAGATCCAGTTTTATCCACCGGGATCTCGTGTCTCGAGTGCCTTTACTTCTGCAGGACAGGATATAGTGCAGACTCTAAGGACGGATCTGGATTCCCTTGGACGCCGAGTAGACCGCCTCCGCCGCACAGTTATGAGCAGACTGCCTCGCCTGCCCAGGCGAGGCGACCAGTGACTTTTCTTCCCCATTTTAATTTTTCGTTTTATGTGTTTGTGTTTTTGTTTTATGTTTTTGAGTCTGTTCTTGTGTGTTTTTCATGTTCTTACACTTGATATAGATCAAGTGTAAGGAGGGGGGTATTTCTTTTTCTTGTTTATTTTGTCTTTTGTCTTTCGTTTTTATTTGTTCTAACACTTGGTAGGGACCAAGTGTAAGGAGGGTGTTTGTGTGTTTATTTTCTCATGCATTCTCTCTTGTTTTGTCTTTTCTCTCTTGCTCGAGGGCGAGCAAGGTTTAAGTGTAAGGAGGGGGGGTATTTTGTGTCGAAGCATGCCAAAATTTTTGATTTTCGAAGTGCAGTTTTCTATGATCAAGCTTGTCTTATTTATGCTTTTATTTTCAATATGCTAGCTTGTGAACTTTGTGAAGAGTAGATCTAGGCACGTATGTGTATGTAACTTGGGATGACGAAAAATAAACCTTGTTGGATCGAAATATTATAACCACTCACTTAAATTAGATTTGAGCCTTAAAGTAGGACACTTCCTACTATTCTTTTGAGAGTGTTTATCCACAAAGTCGCAATATTATAACCACTCACTTAAATTAGATTTGAACCTTGTTTGAATCACTTGTGATAAATGATAGGAGGCACTAGGGATTTTTAAGCCACACGGCCGCGACAAAATATTTCCTACCCGAAATTATCCCTTAGTGAACCAATTTGAGCCTTGACCGAATTTCTTTGATTTGAGTTAGTAAAATCTTAGCCGGCCATTTTAAACTTTCTCTTGACCCGTGTTATTGCATGTTTTACGAACTCTTTTGTGCGAGATAGTTAAAATCTGAAGTGAATTACATACATCTTCTACCCGCCCAAGATAGACATGCCGCGAAAGAATCGGATTGGATAAAAAGTCTTAAGTATAAAGACCGCTCAATATAAGCGAGAATTCAAAGTGTCCCGTCCGTACAATTGAGACAGCTTTGTGCCCGCTTGCTAAAAAAGAGTATGTGCCACGAAAAAAAAAAAAAAAATTCTGAATTTGGAAAGTGGCCGAAAAGAAAGAGCATGGGTACATAGTATTGATGTTGCAGCATTAAAGTAAATTTTCTAAGTGGTAGGAGTTTTACTGACTTGACTGCACAGGTGAGAGAGTTTTACATGCATAGCATTGAATATGAATTTTAATGGAGCTTAGTACCCCTAGGACCCTTACCAACATCCAATTGTCTAAGTCCTAAGCCCCATTACAACCGAATGAGAAAGACCTCTTTGATATTGCTATTGTGATGATCTCTTATCGTGATTCGTAGATTGTTTTCCTCTGAGTGGCTTGAACCGGACCTAGATTAGTTTAGTGTAGAGTGAAACTTGAGGAGATCCGCATTGTTTAGATTTTGACCAAGTTGATATATGTGTGCTTAGTTTCAAAATTTGCATTGTCTACTTGTTGGATGAGATTATGATTGCATGGTTTGACATTGCTTGGCTAGTGAATTGGTGTGGAGAATTTCGAATTGATTGGTATGGCTTCTTGTCTTTGTTTTGTGAGTCCGTTGTTATTTTCTTTTTCTTCGTTCGTGTCGAGTCTTGTTTTTGTTCTTGTTCGAGTTTTGAGTCTTTTCTTTTGAGTCTTGGGTCTTGGGGAAGACCAAAAATAATTAGGTACTTATCTTTTTCTCTTCTTATACTCAAGGGCGAGTATAGCTCAAGTGTAAGGAGATTTGATGAGTCAATTTTGTACCTAATTATTTCTGTCCAGAAAGGTCTTTTAACTGTGCAGGTGAGACGTATTTGTTGGCAGTTATGCAGAAAATGAGCTGATTTGGCACGACACCAGGAGATGATGTGGCAATGCAATTTACAGCTGGAATGGCGAGATTTTGAGTGGTTTTGGTCGAAGGAAGAAAGAAGGAAAGAAAAGGATCAAGAAAGGAAAGAGAGATGAAGGAAAGAAGAAGATAAGGAAGGATTAGATATTTCCATATCTATCAAAATCCTTTCCTTATCCAAGAAGAAACCCTAGATATGATCTAGGGTATTATAAAAGGAGGATTGAAGCACGAAAATCAGAGCCTTTACACACGAATACAGCGCCGTGCATACCTTTCCACCCTTGGAGACTCATCCTTCCGATCCGATCAACACCGCCGTACCGCCGAAGCCGCCGAACCATCGCCGAGCCACTGTCGAGAAGAATACCATCATCCCTTCCGATCAATTTATGAATTTAGTAGTTTAATATTTCAGAAACAAACACTTTCATGCTTTCGTATTTTAGTTTTCAGTTTTGGATTCTAGCTAGTTTCGTTATTGTTTAAATTTCGTTTCTTATTTTATGTTCGTTTCGTAAGACCGAAGTTTATGGTAGTTTAATCTTGTTTCAATTCTCGTTTTCATGCGCTTTATGTTTAGTAGAAATTCAGCTTATGTTCGTTTCCAGCTTTTAGTTCGTTATCCTTAGGTTAATTTCGTTTACGTGCATGCTAGGGTTAGGAGTTACAAATGGTGCATGTTCTGCTTTCGTATGGTGTCTTATCCGTAGGTGGGGACAGTCTCATGAGTAGCTAAACTTTTAGTGGTCCGACAGGATGTAAACGCACACGTGAACAGTACATGATGCTTAGGTTCTAATAATTAATCAAAGGGTTTCGGGTTAATTCTGATCTATTTAATCTGGCTAGTAATTTAGGCTTGATCACCCTAGGTTACCCAGTCTGTAGCTAACTTAATACTTCCATCGTTTCTCGTGGAACAAGGCTAGGTAAGTAGCAAAATTATTCGAAAGAGTAGTTGGATTAAACCGGTAGGAGACTATTAGATGCCCAACATACGAGTAGGCTCCTATACTAGGCTCCCTTAGTTCGATAAAGCTGTTTAGCTATTAAATCTATTGATTGCCCAACAACATAGGTTGTAGCTAAATTAGGGAAGTAGTCGTTTCGATGCCCAACATGGCGGTTACCGACTAAGTAAGTGGGAGTAAGGATTACGCAGTTTAAGTTACGGTAGTCTATAACTAGTTGATTCTTAAGATTAATTCATTTTATGTGCCAAGGATTGGAAATACGTGTGTGTGAATATTCTGCTTGGACCCATCTCTTATCCTGTCTAGTTTAAACAGCTTTTATCTCGGTTCTCGCTTTTATATTTAATTCAGTTTTTACAAGTTCTTAGTTTAGAATAAAACCCAAAACTTGCGTGGTTGCTAACCAAAACCAAGATAAGTAGAAAAATAATATGTCTAGTCCTCTGTTCCCTGTGTTCGATACCCTGTGAACTATACTGATATAATTCTCTATTTTTGCAGGATTATTTGGTGCAATACAGCGATCACCAGTCATTAAGTTAAATTTTCATGTCTAGGATCGGCACGCATGACTTAAACATTGATATCCATTATTTTTCATCAAATCAAGGTTAAGATGGGGGAATGTTACCGTTTATCTTTATTATACATTGTGCTCGATATTTCATGTGTTTATCACATGCATGAAAGGAAGGGTCGAAATCGAACCCTGAGATCGAAATCGGATCCTTCATGAAAAATCGGTCAAAATCAGGTCGTCGGTTGAAATCGGACCGTTTGAAAAGTTCATGTGGTATGTGTGGCCAAATTACAAGTTCAGGAGGTCTGTGTGGCCGAGTATCTCTTTCCATGATCTAATTTTCCATATCTTATCAGTGTGATTTATAATTTCGGTAAATATGTACATCTCCCACTGAGTAGTCGTACTCATCCCTATTATTATAATTGTAGTAGGTGTAAATATGTTCTTTGAATTTTAGTAGTAGGTGTAAATATGTTCTTTGAATTTTATAATGAAGAGTAAACGTACTTTTACTATTTGCTTTCTTGTTGCAAATACGCACTTATGACTCAAAAAATACAATTGTGTCACTCTTTACGGTGAGGGTTCATTTGCACTATAATGTTGAAATTTTGTACATTTTAAATCAAAATTTACGGTGATCGATGTATTACACCAAATTGTTGGGATTTTGTGTAGTAGAAGCAAGTTTTATGCTTGTATACAATGTGTTTTTGTCACTATCACTATTTTATACTCATATATGATAAATATATATATTTGGACATGTAATCCTTTGTTGGTCCCGAGAGTGAGTTCAGGTGTAGAGGGGGGGGGGTGAATACACCTGAACCCAAATTTCTCAACTTCGAACACGAACAGTCCTATTCAGGAAGATGCCGCACTGAAATGATTCAAGACTGCATGACCGTTCCGAATCGTGTTAAAGGCTAAAAGTCTGACTCGGCTGAGATCTGCTAACTGACTAGGTCAGAATTCAGTATCGATCAGCAAGAGTTCAGTGCGCGGAATAGTGTAGGCCCAAATCAGTTTTTATGAGAAAACGTTTTAAGTCTCAGTTCAGTAGATAAGAAGTTCAGTATACTGAGACAGTTAATTGATTTTAAATAAGATGTTCAGTATGCACAGTAAAATCAATGTAACAGTAAAAGAACGTAAGTAAACGACACATAGATTTTTAAAGTAGTTCGGATATCAAGAATCCTACGTCCACTGTCCCGATAGATCAGGAGGCTATTTATTATACTGAGTTAGTCTTAGTCAGCTTGTGCACAGGACAAAACCGTGGCTTGGGGATTATACTCGAGCAAGTCCCGGGCTTACACTTCTATCAAACTTAAAGTGTTTGACAAACTTCTCCAACAGTGAAGGAGTCCTTATACAATAAGGATTGGGTTCAAAAGTGAACTCCTTCGTCTACGCTATGGATATATCGGTTGAGCTTAGGGTTAGAGGGATGGGAACAAGAATGTAGCTTCTAGAGCGACGAACAACTGAGGTTTAGCTATAAGTTCGTGTCACGTCGCTTGGATACTAGATGCTTTATTGTCGGTTCAGCTTGGTTCCCTTATGAGCTTAGAGGTAGTCTTTCGCCGGAGATAACTCTTTCGATTCTTGCGGAAGACTTAAGCTTTTGAATATGCTCGTTTGAATGCTCTGTTCGTTTCTTGTTATCGCATTAGTTTTTTTTTTTGTGTGCTTCAAATCTTGAATGATCCCTCTATTTATAGAGAAGAGATTGAGAAAGATCCGTTGGAGACGATCTTCTTCTTTCTCTCTCTTTTTGGTAGCAAACGGCTCTTTTGGCGTAGGTAATGCTGCCTTTTCCTCCTTTTCCTGAAAGTGTTGACTTGCGCTTTAGTAGGTAGGATGACACGTGTATGTTTGTCGTTTGTCGAGGCGGATAGAGCGGTTGAGACAAAGACGTACTTCGAGACAAACATAAGCTGACTTCTCTCATCCTCGTATATGACAATGCTGATTGTTTTTCAAAAGATTCTGACAGTCCCCGAAGACTATCCGCCGATGCCTGAGTCCGACCTTGTATTCGATAGATAGACAATCGAGATAAGTCTATCGAAGATCGGCTCCGAGTCCAATGAACTACTCCCCGCCGAGTTCGGCTCGACCGACTCTCTCGCATATCGCTCCCGCCGAGTCCAAGATCACCGAGTCTTCTACACCGGTGCCGAGGCAAATAAGTTACTGAGCGCCTTGACCGGAGCAGAGTGTCTACCGAGTCCGAAACCTCGTAGACAAACAACATATACAACGGAATGGTTCACCAATCGATAGGGTTTTGGGATCTTCAAATCTTCTCAACAGCTCGTAGTACATAAAGGCTACGATCTTGGTTCAAGATAGAAGATAGAATCATTTCCCACCGAGTGAAACAAGGCCCGAGGATAGAATCATCACCCAACAATTTCCCCCTATTTGATGATGCCAAAACCTATCATCTATGCTAACACTAAACAGCATTAAAACAAATCTCCTTACAATTTTACAAGTAAGATCGAGGAGATGTTCCATCGCTCTAGATTATCAAAAACAGGCAAAAATAATTTCCCCCATTACATAGAAGCAATACTAGCGAATCTAATAAAGCAATAAACCGACAAGTAATAAAGAAAGTGAGTGTGTGTCAAGAATCACTTTAGTGATTCCGAGTGTTAAATCATAAGACAAACACGGCTATTTAGACAACAAGTTGTTGTCGAGCCAAAAGAAGATTTGTATATATAAGAGTGATTCAGCTTTAGTACATTACAAATCTTGCTAGACTATGAAGAGAGAATACTAAGACTATGGGCGCCTAAACCGCTCGAATCCGGTCCATGAATCCTTGCGATTGTGTCGCAGCAAGCTGCACACCATACATTCGGTACGTGGTCTTTCTCGCCTTCAAGTATTCCGCGAAGTCACCGGGTTATCATCTTGTAAGAATCTTTGATCGCCAGCGTCCTTCACTTCAGCCTTTAATAGTCACAACATGAATTGAGTCATCCATTCTTCTTGGAGGTGGAATGATTCTCGGGTCCGGAATCGAATCTCTTTCCCTTCCGAAATGGCATTATACAAGTGGATGTAGAGATCCGCTTCGTAAGCATCATCCATTCAGCATAAGCTTCACTCTCTAGACTTGTTCGGCCGTAATCTCCGTAAATAATAGCGTTTGATGAACTCAATCTTCGAATTTTCCCATCTCTCGAGTGAATTGAGCCGGCATCCACTCGTCTCGTTTCTCGGCCATCTCGTGAGATTTCGATCGCTGGCCTTCTTTCCGAACCGTAACGATAGGGAATGTCGCCTTTAGCAGGGGTTCCGTGCCCGGCTTCTTCCTCGCATGCTTCCTCGAGCTTCCGGATCGCCTAAGTGGATTCTCGTTTCTCGTAGCCTCGATCCGTCTCGCCTCTTCGCCTCTATATAAGTACCTATCCATCCGGGCGAATATGGCTTCAGCCTCATCATCTAGCTCTTTAGGTTTCGGGAGGCATCTTCCGAGCCGGCAGGGTACTTGATTTTTCTTTCGATGTACCCCCGCTTCTCGACTCTCGCTACTTCTGCTCCTTCTCCTTTTCCCCGTCCTCATCGTCTTCGATCCCGAGCTTCCTTGGAGGTAGCCTGTGCTTTCTTCCTCCTCTCCGCTTGGAGCTTTAGTTTTTCCTTTCACAGCTTAGGCTTAGGCTTGTTTGCGCCTTCGCTCAAAGAATCTCCCTTTCCAGCCTTTCATCACGCGGCAATCCGAGCCTCCTCTTCACCGAGATGTATCGTTTCGTTTTCTTTGCCGGAGGGGCCGGGAGTTTCGAGCACCTTTTTGCCTTTGCCCCGAACAGTGGAGGGAGAGGTGTTTCCTCTTCATCCGAATCTTCGCCAGCCTCCTCAAAGATACTCGCGACTTCCTTAATGATATCGGTGGGAGTTTGAGTCGCATGAGCAGCTTGGGTTCCTGAGCCACTTGGGCCGGTCTCAGCTGTGCTCGCAGCTGGGACACCCTGGGCCTCACCCATTTCAGTCTGAGTCTTCTTCTGAGTTGTTGTACCCTTAGATTTTTCAGTTTTGGTGGGGGGCCGCCTTCTCGCACTCTTCTTTCCTAGTACTCTCCTCTTTTCTTTCCTTCTCTTTTCCGTCCCCCTTTTTGGCATCATCAATAACAGCCGGGTAGGGATTAGTACCGACCTTTCCGCACTTTTGTAAGAGGTTGACGGATCATCAAGACGATCATTGATCTTAGTCGAGCCTCATGCGCTCGTTCCTCTCAGCCGGCAAGATCTTCCTTGTACTGCTGGTGTGAGAGGTCACCGCTTCCTTGAACTCTTTCACTTGTCGAGATCTTATCTTCCACGACCAACCGAATGTTGTCTAATCTCGATCTCAGTGGCCCGGGCTTGTTCGGCAAAGGACTCGTAATGAGTAGACAAAGATGCCTTGAACTCGCAAGAAGCTTAGCTTGTCCTTCCCGGAAGATCCCGAGCTAATCATCAAATTTCGTCGGCTGCCGAGCCGTGGCTTCGAGTGACAATGGCAGAGACATCGGGGGCGGCCGATTGGGACGTAGAGGATTTCAGCCCTCGAAGCTCGCAGCGGTGGCTTCAGCAGTCTTCTTCCACACGTTGTGGATCGCCTTGGCGAGGGCACGGTTCCGAGTGCCTTGGCTTTTAATAGCCCTCGCCACATACTTGGAACATCGACGATGCGGGCCGGGCGCTACCTCGAATGCGGACTCCAACAAGAGCCGAGCGGGCTTTATGGATGCCGAGGTACCGGCCTGCCGACTTCGCAGTCCAAGGATACCGAGCGGGCGCCGAGCTTCTTCGTATGTTTATCCTTGTCCTCCGGGATTTCCCTCATCGGCTTTCTGTGGCTCGAATCACCGGGTGGGTCGTCATGGTCCGACCCATCCGAGGGTGCTTGGGCCCGAGGCAAGTTGTCGATCATGTACCATTGCCGGCATTACCCTCTCAAATTTTCCATTGAGCCGAGGTCTTCGTGCTCCGAATAGCCTATTTGTTCCCTCAATCTCGGTTCTTCTTCATGAAGTCGCCGACAGGAAAAGTGGAGAACTAGGCGTTGTAGACGAGGCCACTCCCGATGTCGCAAAGAACATGTGGAGTCTTGCCGATTTGGCAATAAGCATCGGATCGGAGTAGTGAGCAAGCTCCGGAATCAGTTGAAGAATTTCTCGGGATGCTTTGGATAGAATCACTAACACTTCCATCTTGATTGTTTCTTCTTCAGACGCCGTCTCAGATTCCAAGTCGATTGGAGACGTCTGATGTTCAAGCAGTGGCATATCGCCGAGTGGAGGAACCGTGAGGGGGCCGTCTAGGCGTTGAATTTCTTTACCGTGAGCTTCGTAGCCTCCCCCTTGTTCCATCTCTATTGGTTCTTCAGTGGAGACTCCCTTCTCCACTGATTGAGTCTTCTCAGAAGACTCTGGCTCATCTATTAGCCGCAAAGGCTGAATAGGTTGCTGAGTAGCCCGTTCAGCAGGAGTTTCAGGAGATACCTCAGATTCAGCAGGCACGTCTGGGATGGCTTTCTTCAGTTTCTTAGCCAGTACCTTAGATATTTTTGCTGGAGGTGTTCTCTTCTTTGAAGGTCCAGCCTGCTGAGGCTTAGCCAGTTGAGCTTGGGGACCTGACCCTATCTACTGAAGGGCAGCAGACTGGTTATGGAAGCGCACCTTTTTCACATTGAAGTACTCTTTATCATCAAAAGGTAACTTGATCTGAACCACAGTGGTCTTCAATCATTACTGAGAGCTTCAGCCCATACAGTAATTTCCCCTTCGCGCTCAGGATGCGTGTGGACTTGTCAAACTTGGCCGCTTGGATCATGAATTCTCGGATGAAGAAATCTGTCCAGTTGATCTTAGCGCCATCGTATATCGCCATCATTAATTGGATCTTAGGTCGGGAGACCTGATCGAATGAGCCAGCTTGGCTTGTCAGCAGCTGAGTGACAATGTAAGCCAAGGCTCTGTATTGTGGTAGCATGGCGTTCTTGGGAAAAGCAGCTCTGAAGGTTGTTGGCTTTCCGCAGAATATGGATAGGTACTCGTCTACTGAGTCGTCATTGTAGCCTACGGTGCTGATTCCTTCAGATGGCAAGTCAAAGCTGTTCTTCAGTGCTTCCTTGATAGATATACGTTTCAGCAGTTGGGAAGCATTGTTGATGGAGTAAGTTCTGAACCTCCCAATGATGTCTCCAGAGATGGAGTCTGAATTGAGGTATATTTCAGCCACCTGTCGAGGAAGGAAGAACGTTGGCTTCCTCGATAGAAACTTCTCCGCAGGACTCGACTCCCGTAGAGATGCGAAGATCTCATCCATGTAGTCTAGGTCGCACGCATCGAATTCCATGACTGGGTTCGCACTCGCACACGGCCTTTTGCAAGAATGTCCTCCATGTTGTGAGGGGCATCTACAAGTCATGTTCGCCATAGTACTGTTACATAAGAATCTTATTAGTATCGCTTTTAGATACAACAGCTTTATATATATTGATACCGAAGAAACAGAGAATACAAGAATAGCTTCTAATAAGCATACCAATAAAATCGAGATAAGATATGAAGATGAAGTTGTAAGTAAGGATTACTTTTGCAAATCTCGGATTTTTCGGACTTGAAAGATTTGAAGTATGCTAATGGCGGTTTGAGAAGATATGATCAAATATATATATCAAACGGGAAGATGAACAGCTTATTTGATCAAAGGTTGAGTTTAAACCGCTTTATAGAATGGACGGTCAAGATTAGAAGATATATTATAGGTAATGATCGCATATGCCGCCTAAGTGAAAGCCGCTTGTAAAATAGCCTAAGTAGTAATCGCGAAAAGACATGCATTAAATGCGCGCGAGAGTTCAAAGAAACTTATGTATGGAATGTCGTGCATTAAATGAGATTCGTTAATAATAAAGACAAACCAAGAGATATTTATATCATTCTGAATCTTTGTCATAAATGCAAGGTACTTGTTATATAAATTACTACCGAGTAGAGATACGCAAACCCGTCGCCGAACATAGTAGTCACCGATACCTCGTGTAGATGGTTTCGAATCTCTACGTACTAAATACATTCGCATCGAGAGTGAACATTCCCCCCTTACCGAAATGGTCCTCTCATGGAACCTTCTTACTCGACCGGGGTCGTAGGGTCCAACGGACCTAGCTCTACCGAAAGTTCTCCGAACCGGATTCGGCTAGAGGTTTGGTCGGTATGTCACCCATTGCTTGTCGAAGATGGATCTTTTCCATCCCGATATCCTTCTTTTCGACATGGTCACGAATGAAGTGATGTCCGATGTCCACGTGCTTGCATCTAGTGTGTAGTACAGGATTCTCGAGTGATTGCAATGGCACCGGTACTATCGCGGAAGATCGGCACTTCATTCCGAATGACGTCATAGTCTCTCTCGCCCTTGTCTCGGCCAAAGGATTTGGGGCGCAACAACTTCCGGCAGCCATGTATTCGGCTTCGGTAGTCGACGTAGCTACCGAGTGCCGTTTCTTTGAAAACCATGAGATCGCTTTGCCGCCAAGGAACCGACATGTTCCTAAAGTTGATTTTCGGTCAATTATACATCCCGCATAGTCGGCATCGGAATAGCCGCTTAGTTCAATATTATCATCACCGGATACCATAAACCCATGTCGTGTTCCTCGGAGATAGCGGAGAATCTTCTTTGCTGAGTCCATATGGCTCTGCTTGGGATTCGCCTGAAATCGAGCACAAACACCTACAGCATAAGTTATGTCAGGACGAGTAGCTATTAAATATAATAATGAACCAATTATAGCACGATATTCGGTTTGGTCTACTAATACTCCCTCTTTATCAAGATCTATCTTCATATTCGTATTCATCGGGATCTTGATAGATTTGCCGGATGTGCAGCCGAATCTTTTGATGAGGTCTCGAGTGTATTTGCCTTGGTTGATGAACGTTCCCTTTTCAGATTGCTTGACTTGAAAACTAAGGAAGTAGTTCATTTCTCCCATCATTGACATCTCGAACTTATCCTTCATCATCTTTTCAAATTGTTGACACATGATGACATTCTTTGATCCGAATATGATGTCATCCACGTAGATCTGCACAAGTAATAAGTCTTCTTCCAGTCGAATGCTGAATAGAGCGCGGTCTCCATCGTGCCTTCTTCCGATAACCTTTCCCAAGAAGAAACTCGGACGTGGTATCGTACCAAGCCCCCGGGTGCTTGTTTTAACCCATACAGAGCCTTTCTGAGTCTATATATTTGATGTCCCTGCTGAAAGCCGGGCGGTTGTTCCACATAGACTTCTTCTTTTAGCACGCCATTCAGGAACACAGACTTCACATCCATTTGATAAACTCTGAATCTTTGATGTGTTGCGTAGGCTAGAAATAGTCTAATTGCCTCCAATCTTGCAACTGGAGCGAAAGTTTCATCGAAATCTATTCCTTCAGCTTGATAGTAGCCTTTAGCCACGAGCCTTGCTTTGTTCCTACCTATAACGTTGTTTTCATCTCGCTTGTTTTTGAAGACCCATTTGGTTCCAATGACATGTTGATGTCGGGGTCTGTCTACAAGCTCCCACACTTCGTTTCTCGTAAACTGATTCAGCTCCTCCCGCATAGCTATGATCCGAGCCAAGATCCTTTAATGCATCCTCAATGGTCCGAGGCTCTTCGTAGACAAGAAGCAGGAAAATAATGCGCTTTCTCCTTGATAGAATCTGGATCTTGTCTTGACATTAGCTGAGGGATCTCCAATGATTAGATCAGCAGTGTGAGCATCGAGCCACGATCTACGAAGTTTCAGCTCTTCATCTGAAATTTGTTCAATACAGATAGTAGGTGAGTTAGGCATTTCAGTTGTACTATTCTGAGATTGAAGAATTTCAGTGATAAGAGTATGATCTACTGAGTCACCGTGTTCGGGGGCATTCAGCTCAGGAACATTACTAGATGTTCCCCCCCGAGTTGTTATTCTCGTAGTGGTCTCGCCATTACCTCTTGGGTTTCTTCATCGACCCGAGTTACACCGGGATTGATTCCGCTCGGGAGAATCAATCTGCTCGCCTACTTGCTCGCCGGTTGAGATGCAGAAGATTTGTCTTCGCTTCTTCGTCCGAATCATCATCCCAACATAGCTGGATCTTTTCGGGTTTGTCCTTTAAGCTTAGATCCCGTAGCCGTCTCACCGATGTCCTCGTATTCGAATTTGAGTTATTGCTCCCGTCTTCGCAGCAAACTCGTTAAAAACAACATGAGGGCTTTCCTCCACACAAAGAGTCCGATAGTTGAATACTCTGAAAGCTTTGCTGACCCGAGAGTATCCTAAGAATACTCCCTGATCTGACTTGCTATCAAAAGTCTTCAGCTGATCTTTCCCATTATTGTGGATAAAGCGTGAACAACCAAAGATATGGAAATAAGATAGAGAAGGCTTCCTGCCGTTCCATAGTTCATATGGTGTCCTCTTATGCTGCTTTGTCAGTAGAGATCTATTCTGAGTGTAACACGCAGTATCCGTTGCTTCTGCCCATAATTTGGATGCGAGTAGAGTTCTAGCTTCTTCTTTGAGAGTTCTGTTCTTTCGTTCAGCAACTCCATTTTGCTGAGGTGTGCGGGCAGCCGATGTCTCATGCTCTATTCCTTCTGTTTCGCAGAACTCCTCTACCATGGAATTAAGGAACTCTGTTCCTCTGTCTGAACGTATTTTTCTGATCTTGGTGTTCTTCTCGACACTGAGCCTTTTCAGAAGCGTTGGTAACTCTGTTTTGACGTCAGACTTGTTGGCAATGAATATGACCCATGTGTAGCGCGAGTAGTCATCTATGACCACTAATGCATATTTCCTGCCTCTGATCGTCACTGGGGAGACTGGACAAAACAAATCCATATGTAGCAGCTGAAGGATTCCATCAGTGGAAGGAGATGGAACTGTTGGATTTTGATTCTTTGTTTGCTTTCCCTTCAGACATGCTTCACACTGAGTGTCTTTGCTGAATATTTCATTCGGCAGTCCCCTTGCTAGAGTATCTCTTGCTAGTTTGTTGAGCGTCTTGAAGTTGAGATGGCTGAGTCTTCTATGCCATAGCCACCCCGTTCGATTATCATTCTTTGCCAACGAGACAAGCTTCGTGTTCACTGAGTTCCGGCCAAGAACATATATGTTCTTTCTGCGCGAACCCGATAACACTCGTTTTCCCCCGTAGATTTATCAATAACATCACGTAAAACCAGCGTCAAATACCACTCTATTTGAGTTATCACAAAATTGACTAACAGAGAGAAGGTTATGTCGAAGTCCTTCAATATATGATACTCTTGGAACTTTGGCGCTCCAATGCCGAGTGTTCCATATCCTCTAGTATAGCCTTTTGCATTGTCTCCGAACTCAATCTCGGGTCCTTCTTCGTGGATATAATTCTTCAGTAGACTCCTTTGGTATGTCATATGTCTTGAGCATCCGCTGTCCACATACCATGGGTCTCTGCGCACCTCATCCTCTTCGCCTGCCATCATGCATATTTCAGTTGATTCATCTGCTTCATGTTCTAGGGCCATGAAAGCTGCTTCATCGTCATATGAATCCATAAAGGAGTCGACCTCTTCTGAGTCGTCTGAGATTTCGCCAGCTATGTAGGATTGTCTTTTCTGGGCGAATTTCTCTCTCCTTGCCTTACGTGTTGCGCGTTCAGCACTACTGAGCTCAGGACAATCATATTGATAATGTCCCGGCTTTTTGTAGTTGTAGCAAGTGATGACTTTTTCTTCTTTGGTTGCACTATCCCTTGAGGGTGCTGAGTCATCTTTCTTTCTGCATTCAGAAGATTGTGAGTCAGGAGAGTGTTTTGGTGTATATTCTGACTTACCTTTTGTGTCTCGGTACGCTTTAGTCAGCCTTCTACGCCTCTCTTTCTCCTTCTGATACTTTACAGCGAGCAGCGCATACTTCTGAGCGAGACTTCCTTCTTGTAGATCATTGAGTGAAGGCTCAGTCTTACTCGTCGTCTTGCTCGTCACGGGAGATGCTATGCTGACTGTTGCTTTGAAAGCATGGTCGATCTTTGTGTCAGCTTCAGCTCTCAGCTTTCTTTGAGGTCTATCGAACTCAAACTCCTCTGCCTGTAATTCTGAAAAGATAGGGTCAGGAGAGACAACATCTAAATCAGAATGTCGCAATAGAGTGGCAAAAGGTGTCCAGTGTCCGTCCCAGCGGTGCCCTCGGATCTTTAGATTCATTTCTCGATTGTTGAATGTCTTTCCCAGCCCGTTGATTGAGTTCATCAGATTGGTAAATCCGACGTTCAGATCTTCGATTTTGTCACCAGGCATGAGAGACAAGCTTTCCAGCTTTTGGAGTTCCAGCGCTAGTTAATTCGCTTTAATCTTCTGAGTCCCTCGACTCAGTAGCACTAGAGCATCCCAGAGTTCTTTAGCGGTTTTGCATTCCTGAACCCCCGCCAAGATAAGAATCGCTAAGAGTGGTTAGTATGGCATTCCCCGGCGACTCGGTCTAGATTGTGAAGCTTCTTCTCTTCGGGAGTGAAGAGACTTCGTCTTTAGGGATCTTCTTCCCGGTCCACCATTCCTCCTCCTTCACTTGAGTTACAACACTATCGATCATGGGAACGATAGGTCCATCTTCAAGCACTTCAGTCATACTGTCATGGAGGGATGTCAGACGTGCTTCCATTCTGACTCGCCACACTCCACAATTCTCCACCGACAACATGGGTACCATTCTTATACCTGACATATCAGCCATGAAGAATAATGATATGAATGTAGAGTGATATGCGGTGAAAAACGTTTTCCTCCCGGATCCGTTCGAATGGACCGGGCCTCAAAGTGACAAGAGTCTTAAGGAACTCCCCGCTCCGATACCAATTGTTGGTCCCGAGAGTGAGTTCAGGTGTAGAGGGGGGGGTGAATACACTCGAACCCAAATTTCTCAACTTCGAACACGAACAATCCCCTATTCGGGAAGATGTCGCATCGAATGATTCAAACAGACTGCATACCGTTCGAATCGTGTTAAAGGCTAAAAGTCCGACTCGGCCGAGATCTCGCTAACCGACTAGGTCGAATTCGCATCGATCAGCAAGAGTTCAGGCGCGGAATAGTGTAGGCCCAAATCGGCTTTTTATGAGAAAACGTTTTAAGTCTCAGTTCAGTGGATAAGAGGTTCAATATATCGAGACAGCTTAATTGATTTTAAGTAAGATGTTCGAGATGCACAAGAAAATCAATGTAACAAGAAAAGAATGTAAGTAAACGACATAGAGATTTTTAAAGTGGTTCGGATATCAACAATCCTACGTCCACTGTCCCGATAGATCGGAGGCTATTTATTATACCGAGTTAGTCTCGCCGGCTTGTGCACAGGACAAAGCCGTGGCTTGGGGATTATACTCGAGCAAGTCCCGCTTACACTTCTATCAAACTTAAAGTGTTTGACAAACTTCTCCAACGGTGAAGGAGTCCTTATACAATAAGGATTGGGTTCAAAAGTGAACTCCTTCGTCTAAGCTATGGATATATCGGTTGAGCTTAGGGTTAGAGGGATGGGAACAAGAATGTAGCTTCTAGAGCGACGAACAGTCGAGGTTTAGCTATAAGTTCGTGTCACGTCGCTTGGATACTAGATGCTTTATTGTCGGTTCAGCCTTGGTTCCCTTATGAGCTTAGAGGTAGTCTTTCACGGAGATAACTCTTTCGATTCTTGCGGAAGACTTAGGCTTTTGAATACGCTCGTTTGAATGCTCTGTTCGTTTCTTGTTATCGCATTAGTTTTTTTTTTGTGTGTGCTTCAAATCTTGAATGATCCCTCTATTTATAGAGAAGAGATTGAGAAAGATCCGTTGGAGACGATCTTCTTCTTTCTCTCTCTTTTTGGTAGCAAACGGCTCTTTTTCGCGTAGGTAACGTGCGCTTTTCCTCCTTTTCCGGAAAGTGTTG
The DNA here is from genome assembly GCA_028984105.1 of Lavandula angustifolia. Classification (NCBI taxonomy): domain Eukaryota; kingdom Viridiplantae; phylum Streptophyta; class Magnoliopsida; order Lamiales; family Lamiaceae; genus Lavandula; species Lavandula angustifolia. The sequence goes on from CM054808.1 coordinate 13,564,231, forward strand.
ACTTGCGGCCTTTAGTAGGTAGGATGACACGTGTATGTTTGTCATTTGTTGAGGCGGATAGAGCGGTTGAGACAGCACAGACTTCGAGACAAACAGAAGCTGACTTCTCTCATCCTCGTATATGACAATGCTGATTGTTTTTCAAAAGATTCTGACAGTCCTGAAGACTATCTGCCGATGCTGAGTCCGACCTTGTATTCGTAGATAGACAAATGAGATAAGTCTATCGAAGATCAGCTCCGAGTCCAAGTGAACTACTCCCGCCGAGTTCGGGCCGATCGACTCTCTCGCATATCGCTTGCCTGCCGAGTCCAAGATCACTGAGTCTTCTACACTGGTGCTGAGGCAAATAAGTTACTGAGCGCCTTGACCAGAGCAGAGTGTCTACTGAGTCTGAAACCTCAGAGACAAACAACATATATAACGGAATGGTTCACCAATCAGATAGGGTTTTGGGATCTTCAAATCTTCTCAACAGCTCGTAGTACATAAAGCACTCGAGCTTGGTTCAAGATAGAAGATAGAATCATTTCCCACCGAGTGAAACAAAGGCTTGAGGATAGAATCATCACCCAACATCCTTTATCTTGTATAAAGTTAGATTTGTGTAGTGTGTCGGGTATCACAGAAGACTACACAAATTGGTTGAACTGACAAGATATAAATATTTATCACAGCTGAGACAACTTAAGGATTAGTTGTCGTTTTAAGTCGCAGCTTTAGATAAGAAGTGACTTATCTTGGTGCGCTTGTCTTTATTGGTACACTTAAGGTAGTGTATTGATAGATCACAGTGAAATGTGTTGAAATGTATTGGTACATCTCCGACTGAGTAGTCGTACTCATCCCTATTATTATAACATTTTTCAGGAAACGGCTCGACCGATGCGTAGAGGTGTTGGTGGTGATGGTCACACGAGGAATGATTTATGAAACTTATCATTGCATTAAACTAGTTTTTATCATGAACTGTGCATTTTATTTGCAATGATTATTTTCCATAAAAATATTTTGAAAGAACTGACATATCATGTTAAGTAGGAAGTAGCGTCCCTTGTTAAGTTTATGAAAATTGGGGCGTTACATTAAGGGTATTCTAATTTAATTCATGCCCTATTATATAATCTGGTAGTAGAGTTCCTATATAGTTGATAAATGGATTCATAATGTTCCACTATGTTTTTTTTCAAGAAATTATGTGTGAGCTACACGATCTCACAATTTGCAGTTTTTTGAATTCATTTAGAATAAGTATATTAGTTTTTTGGAAGTAGCACAAATTAATCCTTGAAGAATGAGCATATTTTGATAATGACATTACTACCATATGTTTGTGGAAATGCCTCAAATTTATTATTTTATACTCCCTCCGTCCCATTATTAATGTCTCACTTGCCTTTTCGAGTTGTCTCATTATTTATGTCTCATACCAAATTAGGAAACAAATGAATGATCCACAATCAATTTAAAGAAATGGACCCTGCCACTTATACATTTACACCACACTTTACACTTTTACACCCACTTTCTTAATCTCTGTGGCTAATTTCCATGGGACATAAATAATGAGACAAAGGTAGTTTTATTTAACTTTTGTTCCTAAAGTAGCATTTTTTATATTTTATAAGAATATTAAATGCTCATAAAGAGCAACTCGTATTTTGGGTGATATATGTTTATTCCTGAATTACAAATATTATTTATGTCTTCTTGGCATTAATGCACTCTTGATATCGATATCTATCTGTCAATAAAGGGGCATGAGGGAGACAATAATAGAATTAAACGAAGCATCCCAACAGGATTACATAAAGATATAATTTATTGTTCTCCTTAACACTCGATACGAGTAGATACATCCTAAACTGTGAGATTTAAATCTAATGCATCGAAATTATCGAAGGCTCCAGAAGAGCATGTGTCATTCTATGAAATGATACGAAATTAACTATTGAGTTTGCCCTTTACTCTAGTAAGTCTAGAAGGAACTTACCAAGTTTTTAAGATATCCACTATAATGGATATCGTATTGAAGTAATATAAGAAGGTAGTGATACATATTTTTGCATAAATTATTTTGTATTTAACCTGAATCTAACAAAAGCAAAGTTTTCACATTACCATCTTAAATGTATCACATTTATAAAAACAAGTTAGACAAACCATGTCATGAACCGGAAGTTAAAGAGCTTTACGCTTTGACATGATATGTTTGGACATCGGCGTATAACTATGATGTGCTGTGTAATTGAAAATTAATATGGCGCAACATAGAGATCTTGAAGAATATTTATATGAACTTTCATGAATGCTTGATTTCTAGAAGAAATGCAGCACTTACTAGAACTACTAGTTCAAATAATAAAGAACTCAATTCCTTAAAAAAGATTTGTATTGATAAATCTAGTGAGTTTATTAAACTCCAAGTTCCTCCAAAAGAGGATTAATATTATCTAGTTTTGGGATTGAGATTACCCACTTAGTAGCTCAGTCAATACTTAAAATGGTTGTTGTTCGTACAAAACTGAGTCTCACCACTTCCTCTGCAGCTGCTCAACTGAATGACATTTCCACTCTATGGCATCAACGTTTAGGGCACACTGGAGACTCCACACTTAGCCTACTTAAGCCAAGTATAAACAATGTTTCTGCTATAAACAATAAAGACTATAATGTCTGTCCACTAGCAAAGTTTCATAGGCTTCCTTTTCCCATTAGCTGTATCAAAACCAAAGCTCCTTTTGAAATGATCCATTGTGACATTTTCTGTCCCTACTCATTCAAATAAACAATATTTTCTTACAATTGTTGATGATTATACTAGAACTACTTGGTGTTGCCTACTCCATACAAAATCAGAAACTGCTACACAACTTCAGTCATTTTACTCATTTGTCAAGACTCAATACTCTGCCTCTATAAAAATTATAAGATCAGACAATGGTCCAGAATTCTTGCTTTCTGATTTTTATTCAGCAAATGGAATCATCCATCAAACAACATGTGTCTATACCCCCCAACAAAATGGTGTAGTTGAAAGAAAACATCAATCCCTCCTTAACATTGCTCGTGCTCTCCTTTTCCAAGCACATCTACCTTTAGTCTTTTGGGGAGAAGCTTTGCTCACTGTAGTCTATATTTTAAACCGTTTGCCTACTTCAGCTTTAGGCAACAAAACCCCCTTTGAAATTCTTCACTCTGTTCCACAAGATTACTCCATCCTCAGAGTTTTTGGTTGCCTATGCTATGCAGTAAATCTAATAGGACACAAGCATAAATTTTCCCATAGAGCTAGAAAATGCATCTTGATAGGCTATTCAAGCTCCTCTAAGGGATACAAGTTGTTTGACCTTGATTCTCATTCTTTCTTAATCTCTAGAGATGTCATCTTTCATGAGAATGTGTTCACATATCCTTCTGCTGATTCCATAACTGACTCTGTCTCACTCCCTCAATCAGTTCCATCTCCTCTTTTTCCAACATCTCCAATCATTCCTACCCGATCATTTGCCGCACCACTGATCCTCCTACCTCTTCAGCTATACCAGCCTTACCTCGTCAAAGCAAAACAACCAAACAAACCCCTACTTACCTCAAGGACTACTCTTGTGACATGCCAATAAGAGCTTCAGCTCAGCTTGCCAATTCCTCCTGTTCTGCAAGGCCAGGTAAGAGTCATCGGTCCCTTCATAAATACATTTCCTATTCCCTTCTGTCCAGTTCTCATAAAGCTTTTTCCCTATCCATTTCTGATACATTTGAACCTAAATCTTACAATCAAGCTGCCCCTCATACTCATTGGCAAACTGCTATGGTCACTGAACTTTCTGCTTTAGAGGCTAATAATACTTGGCTCATCACCAATCTCCCTACTGGTAAGAAGCCTATTGGCTGCAAATGGGTGTACAAAGTCAATTTTAATGTAGATGGAAGTATTGAAAGATATAATGCAACGCTTGTAGCAAAGGGCTACACTCAGCAAGAAGGAATTGACTATGAAGAAACCTTTTCCCCTGTTGCTAAGCTGACCACAGTACGCAGTCTTATTGCTCTATCTGCCTGCAAGGGCTGGTTTCTTGAGCAATTAGATGTCAACAACGCTTTCTTACATGGAGATCTCCATGAGGAAGTATATATGACACCTCCACCTGGCTACACAACTGCTGGCCCCAACAAAGTCTGCAGGCTGCTTAAGAGTATATATGGCCTTAAACAAGCCAGTCGGCAATGGTTTTCCAAGCTCTCTGAATCTTTGCTCTCTTATGGATTTAATCAGTCCAAATCTGATTCCTCCCTTTTCACTATTCATACTTCTTCCACTACTCTAATTCTTTTAGTTTATGTTGATGACATCATTGTAGCAAGCAACAATCTGGAACAAGTTCAAAGGATCAAGCAGTTTTTGGACAAATCTTTCAAAATCAAAGATCTTGGCCCCCTTAAGTTTTTCTTAGGTGTTGAGATAGCAAGAAATTCGACTGGGATCTCTCTATGCCAGAGGAAGTATGTGTTGGACTTATTACAGGAAGAAGGTTACACTGACTACAAACCTTCAAAATTTCCTATGGATACCAAGCTTAAGCTCAGTGCTGAAGATGATCACTACCTAAGTGATCCCACTCCTTACCGGCGACTCATTGGAAGATTAATGTATCTTATTGTAACTAGACCAGAGCTTTGCTTTGCAGTACATTCACTTGCTCAGTTTATGCACAAACCTGGTCTCTCCCACCTCAATGCAGCACATAGGGTGTTAAGATACTTAAAAGGTTCTAGTAGACAAGGCCTTTTTTATTATGCATCCTCTTCTATCACACTTAAAGGCTTTGTTATTCTGATTGGGCCTCCTGTGTGGATACTAGGAGATCAATCACTGGCGACTGTATTTTTTAGGACAGTCCCTCATTTCTTGGAAATCAAAGAAACAAATAACTATATCTCGCAGCTCAGCAGAAGCCCAGTACAGGGTTGTTGTTGCTGCAACTTCTGAAGTCATGTGGCTCTTACAAATATTCAAAGATTTTGGATGTCCTCTACCCGCTCCTACTTTGTACACAGACAGCAAGTCTGCTCTGGCTTTAGCCTTAAATCCGGTTCATCATGAGAGAACAAAGCATATAGAAATAGATTGCCATTATATCAAAGATTGCTTGTCTGTTGGGAGAATCCATTTACTCTATGTACCTACTCAGCATCAACCGGCAGATCTATTGACAAAAGCTCTTGGCCGCGCTCAGTTTGAGTATCTACTTTCAAAGTTGAGAATCCACAACTTGTATTCTCAACTTGAGGGGGGCTGTTCAGATACAAAGTCCAGCTCACACACTGCCAGCTCAGCTCTCAATTCCTTGTCATCATCCAGCTCATCTATACCAGACTCATCACAAGAGAACATGAAGGAAGAAACACACAAACAACCATGCATACCCAACGGCTGAAGATCAAGTTGCTCAAGCTTGTTATAGAGTTGTTATAAGTTAGTTAAAAGCTACTGTTAGAGTTTGTTACAGTTAGGTAAAACTGTTCCATAGCAGTTATATGGTTATAGATATTGCGTAGCCTCCAAGAACCAAATCTGTATATATATAGCTTGAAGTAGTCTCACCATGTACATATACAATACACAAATTTTATCTGAAAATATACATCAAAATTCCTTCATCAATTCTATCTACAACTTCCTATCTTTGCTTCTCTGCTTCATCTCTGTATGCACGCATGATGGCCGATCAATCACCTTCCTGGTTCATCTCTGCATGATAGATGAATCTTGATTCAATCTTCAACACCCAAATAGGTTGAAGTGAATTAATAGAGTTGAATATACTTGAGTGTGATTGCATTGCATGTTGCATAAGCTATATGTAAGATGTACCTATACCATCATAAAACTGAAAAGGAAAAGAAAAAACAAAAGCTACATACTAATCACCACCTTCAGATATCTTTAGGGGCGCCTAGTAGTTTCCTTTTGTTTCCACTCGCACATACTGTGGAAGCATACTGCCACTAACACCAAGAACGTGGTCTCTTCATACTGTGGTGCTACTTTTGTGCTTCCCTATCGTATATTCTGAACAACCAGAGTTAAGTACAACAACACTCTCAATGAAACTAATGATGTTGCGCCCCAAATAGCTAGGAAGCTATTGGAATCATTGTTTTAAACTGTTACCCATATGCTAGGTAGCATATAAAATGATATAAAATACACATACGGTGAATACGAATACGACACAATATGTCAAAGATACATTTTCTATAAAAGGGATAGAAGAATCTAGATACTCAACCTAGATCGGGATTAATCTCGATAGTCGATTCTCTAAGAAAAAAAGGATAGAATAATCTTGATGCTCAATCTAGACCCTTTAATCGGATCAATCATGATTGTCAAGTTTTAGAAGGATATCTATAAAGGTGAAGGAAATAGAAAAGAAAAGAGAAAGGAAGAGAATAGGAATTTACTAAAAAAACTATTTGTGAAAAATGTGTTTCTACATTATGTGCGATATGCCCCTGAACTATTTAATATGGTAATTAACCCTCGTACTTTTTTAGAGTGTGTTGTATGCCATTGAATAAAGAATTCGTCAGTTAGTGACTTTACACAAAACCATTCTCCCTCAAGGGCTGGGCGTTCGCAAACAAGTGCAAGGTGCTGCCAAGAAATGCGTCACTGCACGAGCATACCTAATCGTTCCATTCGGTAAATAGGGTAATTCAGGTACGCTTTTGACAAATCTCTAATTGAGAGGTATTGTTGGAAACATACAAGTTTTCACTGACAAAGGGAATTGAATGAATTTTATGCACTTAGAGGGAATTGGGAACACTGCAATCGGGACATGAGGCAGAAGCGAGGAACGATTATGAACCGGTATTAGAATTACTTAAGTCGCAATAGAAGGAACCAATAGTAGATTTTTCGGCATCTAAGGAGGGAGTCGAGACCTATGGGAATCACTAATCGACATTGAAGACACCGAAATTCTGACCATTAACTAAAATGACAAGTTCTAACAGAAATACCGAAGTTTAATAGATGATGATCCTGAAATATCAAAAGCTTTGGTTGCTATAAATCCCCAAGTTAGCTCAATTCCATTACCTGAGCAAAAGCTAACGGTTCGGTTAGGGACGGTTCACCAAGTGTAAGTTTACTTATCTTTTAGTAGAAGTTGTTATAAATCTTGTGTCGAATCGTCCGACGAATCAAACAATATGCTACCGTACTTAACCTAACTACATTTTATTTTCATCTTAAGTACGAGATTCCAAATTTGCAACCTCTTTTGGAAGGACTAAGACTTGTTTCTTTCCTTTTGCTTCATTCAAACAAAATAATGCTCTTGGTGATTAAATTTTCTTTATATTTGTAACAGGTTCAAGTCGGAGACCCCAAAGATCGTTGCCCATATCTTCTTGCAATTTGGTTGTCAAGTAAGTCAGACTATTTATAAGTAGTGACTGAGAGTTTCTAAATAGAAAATGTTTTAAAAATGTTTTCTAACCTCACAAGAAGACCAACTCCAAGGTTCAAGAAATCAAAACTGTCATGATATTTTTAGACATGACATGTCCGCACACGTGGCAGTCCAGTTAGCTTCGAACCTAAAGCCTGCAATTTTTTATTCTTGTAATTACACTTTGTAATAATTCCAATTTTCAGATGAACTTTGAATTTTATTCAAATTTGCATATAAACTTAGAATTTCATTTAAATCTGTAAATAAAATTTGAATTTCATTTAAATATTTTTATGGAAACAAATGCACTTTATATGAGGGGTGTATCGACTCAAGAAACTTTTAGAAATAATGAATATAGTTATTGAGTCCAATTAATTTTTATGGGGGGTTATATCTCCATAAAAATTCAATCTCAACATACCCCACATAAAAAAAAGTGGCGACTGGAGAACGGTGACGGGAAAGGTGAGCGGCAAGAAGGATGTCGACGAGAATCTTCTTGTGAGGGTAATAGAGTGTTGTAGCTGGGAGGAGAGGAGGAGAGAATTACCCTATGTTTTCTATTTGTTTAGATTTATAAATTAGGGAAAATTAAATTTTGATTAAACGACATCATTTAGGTCTAATAATACGACACCGTTTTATTTATCGGATGACCAAGCTGCTTTGGATTTTTTGGCTGCCACATCAGCAATAATTTGGGGATGATTTTTTCACATGTGTAATTTGAAACAAATCAAAATTTTGTGTATTTATAGACGAAATGTTAAAGCTCATGTGCAAAACGGGAATCTGAACAAAGTTAGTATATTTAGCGGATAATAACCCTTAATGAAATGAAATTTTAATCAAAGATGAGAGATTATAATTTGATAAAATGAAAAGGATTAATTTAGCATGTGTTTGGTTGAGAAGGGGGGGGAATGAGAGGAAATAAATATGTAAGAAAGAAGGTAAAGAGAAAAAGAGCGAGGTTTACCCTGTGCGCACCAAAGGTAGCGGCTGCGGGTTCCTCGTCAACAAAAAAAGGTGAGAAAATAGAGTGGATTTAATATATTATTCGGTACGGCAGAAAATGAGAAGAAAGAGAAGAGAGTATTTTCTTCTCCATCTTCCTTGCTTAGTTGTATAGAAAATGAGAATAGAGAAATTATGTTTAATTAAAAAAAGACAAAATGACCTTATTCAAAATATATGGAGTGGATAGAATTGTTAATTTGTTTCTTTCTCTCCACTTTCTTCTCGTATTTGGAGAGAAAGAAAAATTGCATGGAGGCCGCCATTTTCTTTTCCCACCTCTTTCTCCTCTCTATCAAGCAAGATAAAATATTAATTTATCTCTTCTCTATTTCGTTGCTCTCTAATTCTCTCCAACCAAACACACGGTTAAATATTTTATGGTTATATACTAATTAAAAAATTCAAGGGTGTGTAATATGGGTAATTTTTGTACAGAAATTTTCAGTCAAAAATAAAAGGGGTTTGTAATATGTGCAATTTACTTGAGCTGAGAAATATTATAATCTATTTAAAACGTGTTATGATAAATTCTCTTCATGTATAATAGTATAAATCACTAAAGAATCAGTAATCATTTCTTTCCTTTATTTCTACATGTCTCTTTTTTTTATAAATTCATTTTACCTTTTAATTGAACCTAATGGCCCTAGGTACTAATTACTTAATTAATGGTGTATTATGATATAAATAACTGTAAATTTGCTATAAATTTTTCCCCCTTTAATAGAAGAACTCTTTAATTATCTTTGCCTTTTTCTATTTACTAAAATGCTATATTTAAAAAAAAAATATTTTATGTAGGAATCTCGTTGTAAGGTAGGTTATTTTTTAACAATTATTTACTTACTGAATGCAATCTCTGTAATTGTATTTCATTTGTTTCAAAAATTTGTGTTTGGATAAAATTATTAAAATCTAATTACCACCATTAAATTTGTAAACCAACTATGAGGGGATAAATATAACATTTCCCTTTTTGGATTAACCACCAACAACCAAAATCATTCATCTGAGAAAAATAATATCAAAAAATGGCACCCAAATCTGCTCTCATTCTCTTGGCAATTCTCTCATTTTTGGCAGTTGCAGTTCCCAATTTAGCAGATTCCGTCGGCGATTATATGCCAATCGAAATACACAAGCTAAGTATGTGGTTGAGATTGCGGAATTCACAGTGAAGGAACACAACAAAGAGAAGAAAATACAACTGCTTCTGAGGAATGTGGTGAAGGCAGAGATGCAAGTGGTTTTCGGAATCAATTACAGACTCGTAATCTCCACCTTCGACATCGGCCACCCCATTTTTATAAAACAGTACACCGTCGTTGTTTATCAAGGAGGCGACAAGAGATCCCTAAAGCTCATTTCCTTCGAATAAGAATATTTCACTTCTTGTATGCTTTATACCTAATAAATACAGTAACTTTGTACGTGTTGCTAAATTAAATAGTTTTATTAAAAATATATATATACATACACAAAGAGTAGATCAAATGAGAGTGCCTAAATATACGTATATTTTAATAAGTATAATTTTTTACATTAAAAATGCCTTTTAAAAGACCAATGCAAACAGACTAAATTGTGGTTAAAGAATAGACTTACAATTGGATACCGACACATCTATAATCGTGCACACCAATTTTGAACCAATTTTTTCTATTAGATTAAAAAATAATTCATCTCCAATCATCAAATTCAAACTCTAAATAGTATTTTCTATATATTTTTTTGCATGATATTTTTTAATTTATACCTATATATTTTTCTAAATTATCCATTGATCCACTCGAACTTTCCAATCACTAGAATATTTCATACATATCTAATTTTATAAAATAACTTGATAAATCACAAATAAATGAAGTTTATGAAAATATTTTTTAAATATTAGTTTATGTTATTTAATATGTTCAAATTGTAATAAATGTTTACAAGATAAATATATGCAATCATTAGGTAATGTCATCTCTCATTTATGCTATAAATATTCAAGATCTTTTACCTATCCTAGCGAGAATGATGCAACTTTAGAGAAAATACGGGCTATATCTTAAAAAAAACCAACAAAAGTATAATGCAGAGAAAGGTCCAGTAGACGTTTCCCCATGTTTGAAATCTTTCTGAACTCCAAGATATTTACACAAAGTAATTAACTGATTATATTGCATTAAAACTGGGTTTTTGCAAAGGCACCTTAGCCATTTCTAATACTTTTGAGCCACATACATATTCACAAGCAACCTCTCACCCTCATTGGAAGGCTGCCATGCGATCTGAAATTACAAATCTTGAGGAAAATATTACATGGCTCATTACCGATTTTCCTGGTAAAACACCGATTAGGTGTAAGTGGGTGTTTAGAGTAAAATATCATGCAAATGGTACCATAGAACGGTATAAGGAACGTTTAGTTGCCAAGGGATACATACAACAAGAATGGGTTGATTATGCAGATACCTTCTCTTTGATTGCTAAGTTAACTACTGTTCGAAGCCTTATTGCCTTATCTGCTGCTAAAAATTGGTTTCTTGAGCACTTAGATTTGAATAGTGCATTTTTGCATGGCGACTTACATGAAGAAGTTTATATGAGTCTACCTCTTGGCTATCCTAAATCCTCTCCTTCTAAGGTTTGTCGTTTACTCAAAAGCTTGTATATATGGCCTTAAACAAGCTAGTCGGCAATGGTATTTCAAGCTTTCCGAGGCTCCGAGGTTCTTCTTTCTTATGGTTTCAGTAAATCAAAGTCTGATTCTTCTTTCTTCACCATACATTCATTCTCCTACACAAATTTTTGTTGATTTATGTGGATGATATTTTAATTGCTAGTGATGATCAGCAACAAGTGCAGCGAGTGAACTGTTTTCTCAATTATACTTTCATGATCAAGGATCTAGTTCCTCTGAAATTTTTCTTGGGTATTGAGGTAGCTCAGTCTTCAACTGTATTTCACTTTGTCAATGCAAATATATCATCGATTTATTGGAAGATGAAGGATATTCTGACTGTAAACCAATCCAGTTTCCTATGGATAGTAAACTCACACTCAGTCAACATGATGGTCATTATCTCTTAGATCCTTCTCCATATCCTTCTCCATATCGGCGTTTAATTGGTAAATTGATGTATCACATGGTTACAAGACCAGAACTTTGCTATGTTGTTCACACACTAGCTCAATATATGCACAAGTCAGGCTTAATACATCTTAATGTTGCACATCGTGTACTTCGCTACCTCAAATGTACAATTGGACAAGGTCTTTCCATTCTTCTACCTCGGATTTAAGATTAAAAGGTTTTTGTGGCTCGGAATGGACTGCTAGGGTGGATACACGTCGATCGGTAACCGGTTTTTGCATGTACTTTGGTGATTCACTTATATCTTGGAAATCAAAGAAACAACTTACCATTTCTCGAAGTTCAACTGAAGTAGAGTATCGAGCATTGGCTTCTGCCACAGCTGAAGTTTTATGGTTGATACAATTTTTAAAGACCTTGGTTTTCCTTTGCAACACGGTACCATCTTTTCTGATAGCAAATCTGCTATTGCTTTAGCCGCAAATCCAGTCCATAATGAACGGACTAAGCATATCGAAATTGACTGCCACTTTATTCGAGATTGTGTTCTTTCTAAACATATTCATCTGCTATATGTTCCCTCCACTAATCAACCTGCATATTTGTTTAACAAGGCACTTGGTCGTTCTCAATTTACTTTCTTACTTTCCAAGCTTCGAATCCGTAATTTGTATTCTCAGCGGGGACCTCTTGTGATTCACGTTCCAATACAGTTCCAAATATTTTGGAGAACACTGGATCAAGTCAACATGGGTGATTGAGTTTGTTACCATAATACTCGGCTCTAGTTAGAGTTTTTTGCTAAATCTTGGTTGATTTGTTAAAGTTTATTGCTAGATATTTGAGTGTATTTCCTTTATAAATAGAATATACTTTGTAACACACAATTCATACTTCGATCTAAACCTTTTTTTTTCTTCCAAATATTATCTACTTCAATTTGAGTCAATCCAGTTCATAACATTATTCATATTTTTCATCACATTAGTAGAGAGCAGCATAACGCTGGAGAACACCTATGAAAACTTTTCTTGAAAATACGTTCAAAAAGATCAAGTGTTAATGCGGAAATGTATGAGCTCTTTTTCTCGTTGAAAATTGATGCGGTCATTTGATGCAGGCCCACTCAATGAGTTATGCATTGAAGTTTCCCAAAAGAAGATTGAAGGGCGCCGCATGCAGGAGATGGAAAGACATAAGTTTATAATTATGTTTCTTTATTATAAGCTTTTATTTTTCAAATTAGCATTTACTAGTTGTCTAGGGTTTGTTATGGTAAGAGTATTTAAACCTCTTATTTGTATTGTTTGATCAGTTTTTTGAGATTAAAAGAATAGAACGGTTGTTCTTCTCCCCAATGTCGTATGCCTTAATTCCGGTATTTGTATGACAAATCAACGGATTTAAAAAGAGCTTTGGTTGGGTATTCGTGCGTCGAATCAACAACCCTAGTTTTATAATCACTTCCAGCATTCCGAAAATCAATGGACCCGATTATCTATCCCTTTACTATTCCGCTGCATCAACCTGGTATCAGAGACGAAATTGGCGGCTCGGAGATCATGCCGCCACGACAAGCACGACATCGAGAGCAGCTCAGAGGAGGCAAACACGTTCAATTCGAAGAATGGTTTGGTAGGCTCTTAGACGAGCGCTTGGGGCATATGTTAGGACAGTTCACTCAACGGATGAAGGATCTCCTCGATGATCGAAACCAAGGGCGCCGACAAAGCAGATCCGTGAGCTATTCAACGGGAGAAGCTACGAAGTTCGTCGGACACACTCCGCCAAGCCGACAGTGTAGTTACATGAGGCTTGAAAAAGAAGATCCACTAGGGGACGCTTGGATTACACTCGATGCTCCCGAGTACGCCATGGAGTGTTATACAATCCACCAATCTACGATGAATCCGTGTTTGAGGAAGAAGTTGTAGAGGAGGGTGATGAAAACGACCCACTTGAGCAACCCTTGTATGATGAGGATCCCTTCGATGATGGAGGTGTAGAAGGGGCAAACGAGATGTTTTGGATTTTTCTAAATGAAGATGAGAACAAGGAAGTTAGTGGGGAAGTGGAAGAAATGGTTCCATTGTATGATGAAGAGATTTTGGAAAAGGATTGGTTGATGGAGATATAGACGTGGCCCTTATGTTAAGGCGATTTGGCTTAACGCCTAAATCAACATATTCCAATCATAGTGTTCCATTCTCAATAAAGTGGGCCATGATGGTAGGGCTATTTATGATACCTTTTTGTTTGAGGAAGTAGAAATTGTGTTTAAAAGAATTAATCTCTTGTTAATGGCTCAATTTGGTGAGGGCTTTAATTCTTCGGCCATGTTCCATGTACGATGTCTCCACCTTTGCCATGGTGACTCCACGAACAAAGGCAACTTGGAACAATCTTCGTGGCCGAGGCCTCTCGATCCTGGCGGGAATGATGTGGCATGGAACAGCGACGACGATGGAAATTTGAGGACGAATTGTTTTCACGACGGGGAGAATGATGCGGGCCCACTCAATGAGTCATGCATTGAAGTTTCATAAGATTGAAGGGCGCCGCATGCAGGAGATGGAAAGACATAAGTTTAATAATTATGTTTCTTTATTATAAGCTTTTATTATTCACATTAGCATTTACTAGTTGTCTAGGGTTTGTTATGGTGAGAGTATTTAAACCTCTTATTTGTATTACTTGATCAGTTTTTGAGATTAAAATAATAGAACGGTTGTTCTTCTCCTCAATTTCGTGTGCCTCTTTTAGGCTGATTTTTGAATGCCTTAATTCCGGTATTTGTGTGACAAATCAACGGATTTAAGAAGAGATTCGGTTGGGTATTCGTGCGTCGAATCAACAACCCTAGTTTGATAATAGCTTCCGGCATTCCGAAGAATCAAAGGACTCGGTTATCTATCCCTTTACTATTCCGTTGCATAAAAACTCTTTGTCGTGAGCAAAATGAGTTGTAAAGGCATTAAAGCAGTTACTGACAAAATAAGTATGAATATAAAACAGTAAGTACACGAGATTTATAGTAGTTCGGAGATAATTCCTATGTCCACTCTTACTGATAGATTCAGGGATTTCTCTTATAACAAAACTTGGTTTGAGTTCTGTTACACTTCTTCTTCGTCGACGTCAACTTCGACTTCTACTTTGAGCAAAACAAACACTACAACACAAACTAGGACGGGTTTGGATTTGGGTTTGGTTTCTCTAACACGAGAAGTCCTAACAATGATTTTGGATCTTCTCAACTCTAAACTATGATGAAGATGTAGGCTTAGAATACTTGGAACTTAGGAATTCAAGAGAGACACAACTTAGAATTCTTGAAGACTTAATAAGTGTTTGTAGGTTGCAGGGAACTTAGAATTCTTGAAGACTTTGAGATATGTAATAGTTCAGTAACCTTGTTTGATCCAAGTTTCTTCATATTTATAGTCATCATACTAAATAGATCCGTTAGAGAGATCTACTAGAGTAGGTGAACTAGGGTCAAGGCAACATGTCCACGTGTCGTGATCTGGTTTGTTGTACGAGATACGGTGGTTGATTCTAAATCGAGCTCCGATGTGAGTACCTCGTACTACTTTGAATGTATCAGGAGTGTTTGAGTCAATCACATAATAAGTCAGTATCTTCCTCAATCGTGGACTATCAGTATCTCTTGGTATGGAAGAGTCAGTAGCCGATATAATTCAAAGATAAGATCAATGCTGACAAAATGGTTCAGAATCGAATTCCCTCTCAGTCGAGAAGTTGTCTCATTATATAGTCAATACATACAACGTATCTAGACATAATTTACTTACAACATATCTAGATCTCACTTGAGCTTCAAAAGCCTCTAGGATGAAGTGACAATCAACTTCTATATGCTTAGTGCGTTCATGGAAGATAGGATTAGCTGTTATGTGTATAGCACTTGTGTTGTCAGCATGAAGAGAAGTAGGACCATGTGGTGGAAAACCTAGCTCAGTTAGTGGACCACGAAGCCAATGTATTTCTGCAGACGCATGAGCATAGCCCTATATTCATATTCCATGGACTTGGATACACGATCTTATTTCTTGCTTTTCCAAGAAATAAGAGACTGCCCAAGAAACACACCAGTCTGTAGTGGAGCATCTGGTATCCATACACCCGACATAATCAGCGTCACTATAGGCTGCAAGATCAAGCAAGGTATTAGAAGGATAGTATAGCCCTCAAGAAATAGTACCCCTCACATAGCAAATGATTCGTCGGACTGCAGCCATGTGTAAATGTCGTGGAGATGCCATAAATTGACTAACTTGTTGTACAACATACGATATATCAGGTCTAGTGATGGCAGGGACGGAGCCAGAAACTTGGCTCAGGGGGGCCAACTAATTACCAGTCTTCGTGATATTGATCTTATATCGATGCTTTTATTTAATTTATTAAATTAAATGTAATAAAAATCTAATTTATCTATTTCATGTAAAGTGTTGAACAATTTTGGATAGTATAAAATTATTGTGTAGCTTAGGGAGAAATATAAGGGAAAAAATGGAAGAAAAAAAAGGATGTTTCTTGCTCAGGCAAAAAATTGAAACCGCACCCGCCAAAATAACTATGTAGATGCATAACCACTATACCAAATACCAACATATTTAAAATCTATACATTAATTTTTCTTACAGTCTCAGGGGGGGGCAGCGCCACCCCTGCCCCACCCCTGCCCCACCCCTAACTCCATCCCTGAGTGATGGTGAGATAAACCAAACTCCCAACCAAATGGCGATATATAGTCGTGTCAGGTAAGATATCACCATCTTCTTTAATCAACTTTAGATTGACTTCAAGAGGAGTATCAAGAGGAGAAGAATCTTGTAGCCCAGCTGTAGCCACTAAGTCTTGTGCATATTTTCCGTGAGACAAAAATAAGCCTTGTCTACTAGCAACAATTTGAAGACCAAGAAAATATGTTAGAGACCCCAAATCCTTTATATGAAAAGATGCTTGCAAATGTGCTGGTGAAAACCGAATTTTCACACGAGCGCTTTAGTGATTAGGTTTCTCTCGGCGAAACCCTAATCCGTGATTCTTCCTCCGAATTGGTGCCTTCGATCTTCACCGTGAGACAACAAGAGATATTGATTAATGATAAGAGTAGATCGAACGGAATAGCAACGAAATAATATTAAAACCCTAATTTGAATTAGGTCCACGAAAACTGCAAGTTCTCGCCGTCTTCAAGACAAAGTCTTGCCCATAAAATCCAGTTCCAAAAGTCCCCCCATACTAAGGTTCTCACCCCATATATATAGGATGGATACCCACAATATGAAAGAAACCTAATAGGAAACAAATCCTAATTACAAAAGTAATATAAAAGGTAATACGAAAAGAAATAGGAAACAACCCTAATCTAAAAACGAAACTGACTAAAAATATACTCCAATCCGGAGCATGCATGTGCATGCACGTCTCCCTCACGTTGTCGCTTCTTCCGCCCTTCGTGATCGCCTTACGTAATATCTTGTAAACCTCTTATCCGATGTTGCGCCATTTTCTTCTTCTTCCTCCGGCCGCTCCACATGTCGCTCTACATCAACTCCCTCCCCCTCAAAAACGCCCTTGTCCTCAAGGCGGAAATCCGGAAATTGGTTTTGAAACTCTCTGACTTCCACCCAAGATGCTTCTTCTTCGCTTCGATTCTTCCACAAAACTAATACCTCACGCTTTTTCCCATGTGAAGTAAGCTTCTCGCGGACGCGCAATATCCGTTCCGGATCGAAAATATTTCCAATTTCTAAATCTAAAGACGGAGGCAATGTGCGTTCCACTGCATGATCCCCGATGACACGCTTTAATTGACTTACGTGGAATACCGGATGAATTCGGCTTCCTGGTGGTAACTTCAATTCATATGCCACCGCCCCAACTCGGCGAATAATTTCAAACGGGCCGAAAAACTTAGCTGCTAATTTGGAATAATTTTGCGGCATTACCGAAGTTTGGCGATGCGGTCGAACTTTAAGAAACACATGATCGCCAACTTCATACTCTACTTCTCGTCGATGTCGATTGGCTTGGTCCCGCATTCTGTGTTGAGCACTTTCTAAATTCCCACGCAATTGGCGAAGGATTTCGTCGCGGGATTGCAGTACATCGGAGACGGCTGCAACACGACACTCTTCCGGCAAGTGCCGTAGTAAGCTCGGCGGCGGCTGACCGTAGACCGCCTCGAACGGCATCATGCGTGCCGCTGTTTGGTACGAAGTGTTATAACAATACTCGGCCCATGATAACCACCCTGCCCACTTTTTGGGATGTTCAGATGAGAAACATCGCAAATACGTCTCCAAAATTCAATTTAGCACCTCTGTCTGTCCGTCGGTCTCCGGATGGTACGCCGTACTGAATTTCAACTTCGTGCCCTGTGATTTAAATAATTCACTCCAAAAAACACTAACAAATAAGGGATCACGATCGCTTACTATCGTGCCGGGTATCCCATGTAACTTGACCACGTAATCTACAAATTGAACCGCAACCTTCTTCGCAGTTATAGGATTTCGCAAGGGAATGAAATGGCCGTATTTGGATAGTCGATCCACTACTACTAATATACATGAATAGCCCATGGAGCGTGGAAGACTTGTGATAAAATCCATGGATATATCTTCCCATACTCGGGTCGGAATCGGCAATGGTTGCAACAACCCGGCCGGGGATTGTGCCTCATATTTCGCCTTTTGACACGTCATACATTTTGCCACATATTCACGTACCGTAGCAAACATACCCTTCCAATATACACTTGCCGCGATCCGACGATAGGTTCGTAAGACTCCCGCATGGCCCCCCATTGGAGTATCATGAAACTCATGTAACAAGAGTGGTATCCAACGTGAATTTTTTGTTAACACTATGCGCCCCTTGTGGAATAATCGGCCATCTACGACGTGGAAAGCCGGGCTGCGATGAGGGATCCTTTGTAACCCCTTCGACTATTGCTTTTAAACCCTCATCCTGGGTTTGTTCTTGAATGATCTCCGGTAAATTATTCCAAATTGGCATACTTAATGCTAAGTATGAACCCTCCTGCACGGTCGCATCTTCCAGCCGTCGTGAAAGGGCATCAGCCGCCCGGTTCTCTTTACCCGCTTTATATTCAATTGTAAAATCATATCCTAACAACTTTGCCACCCAAACTTGTTGAGCCGGTGTCGCGACTTTTTGACTAAGCAGATGTTTGAGGCTGTGATGATCACTACGTACCAAAAATCGCCGGCCGATTAAGTAAGGTCGCCAATGTTGGATAGCCATGACCAAGCTCATTAATTCTTTTTCGTACGCCGATGTGAACTTACTTTCTGCACGAAAACCCTTGCTGTAATACGCTATCGGATGTTTGTCCTGCATCAAGACAACTCCAATTCCTGAATTAGATGCATCACATTCAATGACGAATAATTTAGAAAAGTCGGGTAACATTAACACCGGAGTAGACATTATCGCCCTTTTTAGCTCTTGAAACGCCGCCTCAGCTTCGTTGCTCCAACTAAAACGAACTGCCATCGCTTCCTTTTGTAATAAGCTGGTGAGCGGTTTAGCCATCACTCCGTAGTTCCAAATAAATCTTCGGTAATATCCCGTCAAACCGAGAAAACCGCGTACGGCCTTGACCGATGAAGGACTAGGCCACTCTACCACCGCACGCACCTTTTCCGGATCCATGGCCACTCCGTCGCCGGAAATCAACTGTCCAAGATAGTCTACTTTAGTCGCGCCAAAAATGCACTTTTTCCGATTTGCGTAGAAGTCATGTCTGCGTAGAGTCTCCAAAACAGTAGTGAGATGCTCTAAGTGTTCCTGCCAGGAAGAACTATAAACCAAAATATCATCAAAAAAAACCAATACTCCCTTTCGTAGCCACGGTCGAAACAAATCATTCATTGCCGCTTGGAAAGTGGCTGGTGCGTTTGTCAATCCGAACGGCATCACTAAAAACTCATAATGGCCATTATGCGTACGGAATGCTGTTTTTGATACGTCGGATTCCTTCATCCGAATTTGGTGATATCCTGCCCGTAAATCAATTTTTGAAAATACCTTAGCTCCTGCCAACTCGTCGAGGAGCTCTTGGATAATTGGAATCGGATATTTATCTGGTATAGTGGCTTTGTTAAGTTCCCTATAGTCAACACAGAACCGCCAACTCCCATCTTTCTTCTTAACGAGCAAAACCGGGCTTGAAAAAGGGCTATAGCTTGGTCGTACGATACCTGTCGATAGCATATCCGAAACTAGCCGTTCCATCTCATCCTTCTGCACATGGTTATACCTATATGGTCGAACAACCACCGCACCTACATTCGGTTTAAGGGGAATACTGTGTTCTACTCCTCGTTCCGGTGGAAGCCCGCTTGGATCCGCAAATATCTCAGGAAAACGTGACACAACCGAGTCGATCAGGGTTTGTGCTGATTGATCCGCCGATTCTCCCGTGACAACCCAACTTGTCCCCAACTCCATGATCCACGCCGCCATCTCAATATCCTCCCATCGTTCGTAAGGCTTTTAGCGAGACCGGGGCTCGTAGACTGGATCCATCACCTCTAAGTTGCACCATGCAGCCATCCAATTCAAACATAATATATAACTTGTCATAATTCACTCGCAATTCTCCAAGTGTTCGTAACCAAGCTACGCCGAGAATTATATCCACGCCACTAAGAGGGAATATGTGACAATCCACCTTGACCGTTCCAGGCTCAAACTTTATCGCCACATTCGAGCAAACACCTTCGGAAAACACACGATGGCCATCGCCCAACCGAACCGGAAAAACCCTACTTTTATCCGACTGTAACCCTAATTCCTTAGCCAACGTATTTGATAAAAAATTGTGGGAAGCGCCACTATCGACTAGAATTGTGACTTCTCTCCCGTGGAGTAAACCCAGTAGTCGAAGTGTTTCCGCCCCTGACAAGCCAAAGGCTGATAGAGCCGTTAACACGCCCTTATCTGCTCCTCGTGAACTTCCTCCATTGGCGGCGGGTAGTACCTCTAATTCGCCACTCTCCGTCAATACAACTTCTTCCAATTCCAATTTCTCGGTATCGTCCTCGTCTACTATTAAGATCCGCAAATTTTTGACCGCGCATACGTGATTAACCGGATGGTACGGTAATTTACATTTAAAGCACAATCCCTTGCTCCTCAAGTCTTCGCGTTCATTCTCCGTCATGCGTCGATACGGAGCTCGAGTTACGCCAGCACGTGAATTATTCTCCCTGACCGGAGGAGCCGGCAAGGCCAACGGTAGTGTTGGGGGCGTCTGGGGAGTAGGCCGTGCGTACTGTAGCGCCGGTTTTCGCGGTGTCCAAGATTCCTTGCTACTATTGTAAGGTCGCATTTGATTGCGAACCGTGATTTCGGCCTTCCTAGCCAATTTAATGGCCGTCGAAAAATCGGCAAGCTCGATAAACCATACCTGATCACGAATTTGATCCTTCAATCCCATAATGAACAGGCTAAGTATGTTTTCTTTTGGCACAGTTTGTACTTGATTAGCCAAGTGCGTGAATTGATCAATATATTCAGATACCGTGTCGGTTTGCTTCAAGGCCGCTAATTTCGCGAATGCACTTCCTTCGCAACTTTCATCAAATCTTTCCGCCAGAGCCTTGGAAAACGCCATCCACGAATACTCCGGTGCTTCCGCAGTATACCATCCATACCAATTAAGAGCCGGGCCTTCCATCGCCACCCCTAACAGTGACGTCTACGTGCCGCGGTCTTTGCCATACAACTCGAAATGGTGGTTTACGCGAGATATCCACCCAAGAGGATCATCCCCGTTAAAAATGGGCAATGGCGGTGGTAAATTGCGCCCTAATTCTGGTTCTTCGGGACGATGATTATTTCGTGCCACTAACGTGTCCAGTTGTGCCTGCATTAAGGCGAGCGTCTCTATAGTTCTTGCTGACGCTGTTGATAACAACTCTAGCTTTTCTTCCAATGAAGTTACCCGTCCGTCCATAGCTTTCGAAGTATTGTGACTGGCTCTCGTTTCAATCATGCACCGTTAGATCCGGTAGGTCGGACCAGTTGGTGAAAACCGAATTTTCACACGAGCGCTTTGGTGATTAAGTTTCTCTCGGCGAAACCCTAATCCGTGATTCTTCCTCCGAATTGGTGCCTTCGATCTTCACCGTGAGACAACAAGAGATATTGATTAATGATAAGAGTAGATCGAACGGAATAGCAACGAAATAATATTAAAACCCTAATTTGAATTAGGTCCACGAAAACTGCAAGTTCTCGCCGTCTTCAAGACAAAGTCTTGCCTATAAAATCCAGTTCCAAAAGTCCCCCCATACTAAGGTTCTCACCCCATATATATAGGATGGATACCCACAATATGAAAGAAACCTAATAGGAAACAAATCCTAATTATAAAAGTAATATAAAAGGTAATACGAAAAGAAATAGGAAACAACCCTAATCTAAAAACGAAACTGACTAAAAATATACTCCAATCCGGACGCATGCATGTGCATGCACGTCTCCCTCACGTTGTCGCTTCTTCCGCCCTTCGTGATCGCCTTACGTAATATCTTGTAAACCTCTTATCCGATGTTGCGCCATTTTCTTCTTCTTCCTCCGGCCGCTCCACATGTCGCTCTACATCATGTGCCTTGAGTTGGGAGACAAGAAGGGAATCACTACCCGTGATAAATATATCATCAACATAGACCAAAAGGAGCACAATACCAACGTCAGTTTTTTGAAGAAAAAAAGGATGAATCATACTTGCTTTTTACAAACTGAAACTGGAGAAGTGTAGAGGTGAATTTAGCATACCATGCACGAGGTGCTTGCTTAAGTCCGTACAATGAGCGATACAATTTGCAGACAACTAAAGGAGAATGAGAAAAGAGACCTGCTGGAGGACGCATGTAAACATCCTCCTTATGATCACCATGAAGAAAAACATTCTTCACGTCCATTTGATGCAAACACCACTTTGGAGATGCAGAAATAGCCAAAACAGTGCAAATTGTAGTCATTTTTGCTACCGGAGCAAAAGTCTCCTCATAATTAACTCCATGCTCTTGATGATTGCCAAGAGCCACCAAACGAGCCTTATAGCGGTCCAAACTGCTATCCGACTTGACTTTGATAGAATATACCCATTTACAGCGAAGTGGTTTCACACCAGCATGACAATCCACCACATCCCAAGTATGATTTGATCATTAGCATAGCCTTTTTGCCAGCATTGTTGTTTAACTGCCTGCGAGTATCCACTAGGAATAGAGATAGAAGATAAAGTTGCAGAAAGGGCAGTTGTATTATTTGTGGAAAAACCATACCGATCTGGCGGACGACTGATCTAGATGAGCGACGAGGAGGAGCAGGAGTCGGGGCATCAATAGAAGAGGATAGAGCAGGTCCCTGCCGTTGATACACCAAACCGGGTTGGAAACGTTGCACAAGACTAGAAGTATCATCAGAAAAAGGGAAGAGAATTGTGGAATTCTGAGATGATAAAGGTTCAGGAAAGAACCACTGATTTTCTAGGAAAGTCACATTTCGTGAAACACGAACTGGACTAGATGTGGGATCATAGCAGAAATAACCTTTGTGAATTGGACTGTACCGTAAGGAAGCACAACGAACAGATTGTGAAGAAAGCTTGTGCCTATCCCGTTAAGGAAGGTGCATGAAACAAACACAACCAAAAATATGAAGATCATGATAAGTAGGATGATGACCATGAAGTTCGTAGTATGGAGAGTCTAAACCCAACACATGCAAACGAATTCGATTAATAAGAAAAATGGCAGTGGTTAATGCTTCAACCCAAAATTTAGCTGGAACAGACGATTCTATGCGCAACGTTCTAACAACATCCAAAAGATGATTTTTTGCGTTCTGCAACTCCATTTTGTTGTGGAGTATCAGGACAAGAACGTTGATAAATTATCCCTTTAGAGTGCATATATTTTTGGAACTCATTTAGCGTATATTCTCCACCCGAATCTGAACGAAATGTTTTAATAGATGCAGAAAATTGAGTTTCCACAAAGGCTAAAAAAAATTTAAATATGGTGAAAACTTCTGATTGCTGTCTCAAAAAATATACCCAAGTGAATCGGCTGTAGCCCTCAATAAATGTCACAAAATACTTATATTGGGCATGAGAAACAATAGGACTAATTCCCCAAACATCACTATGAATGACTGCAAATTTGTGAGCTGCTCTAGTACCAGTAGAGGAAAATGGTAAAGTCTTGCTTTTACCTAGCTTACAAGTTTCACAGTCAAGCAACAGAGTAGAAGATATGCGTTCTGTGTTGGGTAACAAACCAATTTTAAACATATGAGACAAACTTCTAGAAATAGGGTGACCCAAACGATTATGCCAGACTTTGGATGACACAACTGACTGATTACATATGAAGGCTGAAACTGGAGACGCATTTAAACTACGAGGAACAGGTAGATGCAAAGTAAAGAGACGACCGACCTTAAGCCCCTTCGCTATCACGTGGCCCTGCAGTTGATCCTGCACAATAGAACTAGTATGAGAGAATTGTACTCCACAATTTTCATCCACAAGTTGGCCAACAGAGATTAATTTTTCAGACATGTCCGGTGAGACAAACTTTTTTAAACTGAGAAGAAACATCACCAAGTGCTGTAACTGGCAGCTTACTACCATTAGCTGTTTGAATCTCAGATGAACCAATACACTTTTGGATATCACTTAAAGCACGAGAAGAATTTGTCATATGATTAGAGGCCCTGAAATCTCAGATCTGAAAATGCACTTACAATCATTTCTTGGATTGCCTCACGAGTAAGAGGCGCTGTAGTAGGCGACTGTGGCCATGGCGCAGCAGATGTAACGTCGGTATGGTAGGCTTTAGGAGGACATGGTGGACGGGTAGGACAATCTTTGATAATATGTCCAGATTTCTTGCAATAGTTGTATGATTTATGAGGACAATTTGGAGCAATGTGTCCATATTGCTTGCAACTATAACATTGAGTTGTGTTCATATCACGTCCTCTCACTTTGCCATCGGCAGCAGCATAGGCAACTGACAAAGTATTGGTAGCAGCACGAGCTTGTTCCATATTATGTTGAGTGTTAAGTCGCTGCTCCTCTCGCAAAACCTCCCCAAAACTAACGTCCAATGTAGGAACAAGAACTCTATTCACCAAAGATGCGCGAATAGATTCAAACTCAGGTCTCAATTACATAAGAAATTGATCTCTTTGACTAATGTTATGTACTTCTTGTACAGCCAGCAATCCTACGCCATAAACCTTGGCTAGAGCGAGAGCAGAATAATCACTCCACAAAGTCAGGAAACCAGAATAGAACTCTTGAACTGATAGATCCCCTTGAGTGTAGTTGGAAACGCCTAGCATTGTTGTTTTGATTGTTTACTTGTTTGAGGAAGTCCCACATAGCCTTCGCAGATTTGTGAGGACGCAAAGAAAGAGCCAGATGTGGTTCTACTGAACCGAACTGACTATCCAGGACATGATTTGATTGTCTTTGGCAGTCCAATTTGTTGTGGTAGCCTCACTAACTGTTGTAATACCATCTATGTGACCGCAAAGACCTTTTCCCTTAAGAAAAGTCTCTAATTGAAACTCCCAAGCAGCTTAATTTTTTCCAGAGAATCTAATGCAGACATAATCAATTTTCTCCATAGCTATAGCTAAGACTATGAAACTAAGACAAGAACTACATGAATAAGATGAAGCAAAGAAAAATGACTATGGCTCTGATAACATGACAAAATGGTTCAGAATCGAATACCCTCTCAGTTGAGAAGTTGTCTCATTATATAGTCAATACATACAATGTATCTAGACATAATTTACTTACAACATATCTAGATCTAATCCTTTCATATTTATAGTTACTCATATGGACTAATTATAAGGAAGATGTAATCAGCAATTATTATTTCCAAATATAGCTCTCAATTAGACAATAATCATGGCTTAACAAGGGCCTCTCTGTCCTTCAGGCTATGCTGCATCAAGATCGAAGCGATAATAATACACACTAGACTATGCGCCTAACTCTAGATCCTAAATACAAGTGACTGGCTTGGTTCATCATCAGTCATGCTTTTGGAATCTAAATCAAAACCTTATCATTAAATCATATCGCAACACTTATATTGCAAAAACATTAAAGTTAGTGATTTAATTGGCAAAAGTATTTACAGTCTAAAATGACATCGTTTGAGATGTCCACGTAAACGTCCAAGTCAGCATTCTGGCGGCCGAAAAATTTGCGGATCGTAACGTGCCTTAAATTGCAAAAAAATAAAAAGTTCATGATTTAATTGACCAAGCTAAAAGAATCGTGTTAAAGTTGCAAATTCGGACAAGTATATCCTTTTTTTTAGCCAAAACCCCAATTATAAATGAGCCCATTATGGTTATTTGTAACTTGTAAATTACCATGAAATGACATTTTGCATATCCTCTCTTTAAGATGATGGTGCATTTGCACTATAATGTTGAAAATTTGCACATTTTAAATCAGAATATACATTAGGACTATTTTTGTTTTCCATTCATGGTAAAGTTTCATGGACATATTTACACTATATCCCCATATAAGATGAACAAGAGCAAGCAAGCGTTAGAGCACATTAGTACGATGACGAATCTTGATACGAATTAGATAATGCATCAAGTGGTAATACTTAGGATCAACTAACGTGTCTTGAGATGCTCTAAATTCTTCCAATACCTGCCTACAATATGGATGTGCTATCTACAAATATGTATGTACACCCCCGAATACCTATAAATCTGATCACTGATCAATTGATATTTTTATGTTTGTTTACATACTAGTATTGATAATTAATTATCAGTTAGTAGATTTATCAATTAATAGTATTGATAAAGTGATGATTATCAAAAGAATCATGTTGTTATAAATATATTTTAAGTATATATTTACCATATATAGTGATGATCATGTAAAACCCTAAAATTTCATTAGTTCATCTGTAACTCTATAAATGGAGGTCCTTGGTACTCATAATAATACATCTCTCGTTCCCACTCTCTCTATTGTTCTCGTATGCTCGTTAGTTTATAACATGTTATCAGCAAGATTGTTTTTTTCAAAAATATTCACACGAATTTCCCTAAGTTATTACCGTGCAGACGTCCTTTGAATCTTCTTCAAAAAGTTTACTCCACTTTGTTACTATTTTGTTTTAGGTACGTAAGTTTCCTTTCAACTAAGTAATGGCTTGAATAATCATTCACTTATGTATTACTTTGTGGCGGCGCACGTTGGTATTTGGTAATGTTATTGTCTTCGCTTATTAATTTGTTAATGCTGAGGGATAACAATAAATATTATGTTCTTCTCTTATGTTCATAACAAGTTATTAAATAATATGTATGAGTTTTGGATAATTGTTATCACTAGATAAACTTAATTGTTGCAGAAAAATTTATATGATTTATTGGATAGATTATATGATTCTGTTATATTTTCAAAATTTGATTTAAAGTCAGGATATTGACAAATTCAGATTGATAAGTCTGACAGGTATAAAACTACCTTTAATGTTCCAATAGGACAGTTCGAATGGAATGTAATGTCATTTGGATTGAAAAATGCTCCTTCTGAATTTCAAAAAATCATGAATGATATTTTTACTCCTTATAGTGAGTTTATTATTGTTTACATAGATGATATCTTAGTTTTCTCGAAAAATATTGAATTGCATTTTAAGCATTTAAACATGTTTAAGGATATTATTATCAAAAATGGGTTAGTTATATCTAAACCCAAAATGAATTTATTTCAGACAAATATTAGATTTTTAAGCCATAATATTGAAAAAGGAAATATTATTCCTATTAATAGAAGTATTGATTTTGCAGAAAAATTTCCTGATGAAATCCTTGATAAAACTCAACTTCAAAGATTTTTAGGTAGTCTAAATTATATATCTCCTTATATTAAGGATTTAGCTAAAGATACAACTATTTTATATGGTAGACTTAAGAAAAATACAAAGCAATGGACTGAAAAGCATACTGAATCTGTCAAGAAAATAAAAGAAAGAGTTAAATTTCTTCCTTGCTTAATGCTGAGTAATCCCAATTGGGAAAAAATTGTTGAAACAGATGCATCAGATATAGGATATGGGGGTATTCTTAAACAAATTAATCCTCATAATAAACATGAATATCTTGTTAGATTTTATTCAGGAAAATAGAATAATTCACAAAAGAATTATTCTACGGTTGCAAGAGAAATTCTCGCTATTGTTAAATGTGTTTTAAAATTTCAAGATGATTTATACAATCAGAAATTTATTATAAAAACTTATTGTAAATCTGCAAGATTTATGTTTAATAAAGACTTTAAACATGATGTTTCAAAACAAATGCTTGCAAGATGGCAGGCTCATTTAGCCCCATTTGATTTTGAAATTATTTATAAGAAAGGAGAAACTAATAGTCATCCTGATTTTTTAACCAGAGAATATATTCAATGAATAATCTTGCAGGAATGTACCAACGTGGTAGAGGACTCTCCTCTTATAGAGGAGGGGGTCGAGAAAGAAATCAACCAGAAGTTCTGGCCCAACATGGAAAGAAAAAGCTAATAGCTGAAGATTTATCGAGCAATAAAGAATTCCATGAATTTTTGGAATATAAAGAAAATTAGAAGGTAATAATCCTTCTTCTTCAGTCCAGGATGATATTCCTTCTTACATGACAATTGTGAGTAAGGAAGAAAATAGTGATTATATCACTAATGAGAAAACAGAAAATATTTTGTTATTGGAAGAAAAAGATTTAAAATGGGAAAATGATCTCTGGTATCTTATGGAAAGATATTTTGATAAAACTTCATGTGTTACACCAACTTATAAGTTCAGAAAGTTTTATGAAGCAATTTTAACAGAAAATGGCTATGAAATTCAGCATTTTCCTCCAAATGAGGTTTCAGAGGTTCATAACTTCTCAAAAATTATTATTAAAAATATTATATCTATTGAAGAATGGAGAATTTCTCCATCAAAGCAAAAGGATTTATATTCACCATCAAATAAGATTCCCATTAAATATAATTTTTGGGATTATCAAGATGCCTTTTGTAAAGCAATTTTATATCAAAATCCTAATAGGAAACATTCTTGGTTTATTAAGGTATGTTCTGAAGTTTATATCTCAAAAATACCAATTTGGTTTTGTAAATGGTGGCAAACCTATGGTACAAATGTATCAATTTTGCCTGAACCATTTAAACACGGGTTTGATCAATGGGTAGGAATTTCTCCCAAGGTTCATGAAATTCAAAATTCAGAAATTCTGATCGAAGGAATATTTGCCTTCCACTTTTTTATTGAATTTTCAATTCCGTACATTATTAGATGGAGTCCACAAGTGGGTTATACCCAAGAAAAAATCCATTGTCTTAAAAGAATTTTTTATTTAAAATTTTGGGATAAAATGATGAAGATAGATCATGAAACAAAATCTTTGTTTGGATCTGGTACGATAAATGATATTGATGTAAAAATAAAAATTTATAGTGAGCAAAAGAAGCTCCAACTAAGGAAGGAAATTCCTTCTCCTTTTGAGCAAATCTCAAGAAGATTAAAGATGAAGTCTGAGACTATGTCTCAATAGAAATTATTAGCAGCTTATTTTGAGGAAATGAAAAAGGATTTATTATCCTTCAAAGAAGAAACAATGTCTCAAAAATCTGACGCCTTAATGGAATTACAAGATGCACAGGATCCAAATGAGGAACCATCAATTGCTGATATTTTCGATTCAATGACCGAAATAATTGCTGAGAAATTCAACAACAATAAAGAAGCATCGTCCTCTTCATCAACCAAAGATTTAATGATATTTGAAGAAAAAGAGTAGAAGACAGCTGAAATGGACAACTGTATTGCGATAAATTTGTTCTGATTATAATACGAAAAAAAAAATAGACTTAGTAGGCTATTATATTGCCTTTTGACTATGAAAATAGGTGTAATGTTTATATTTTATTTTTTCTCCCTTCTTTTGTCTATAAAAGGGAGTTTGTTTTTCATTTGTAGTAAGTTTTTGGAGAAGATTTTTTCTCTCTCTCCAACGTTACTTTTCCTATCTCCCTCTTGTAAAAGTATTCCTTAATAATAAAAGTCTTGTCTGATATTGGTGGTGTACAATTATTGTAAGTTTCTTTCCTTTCTTGTTTTACTTACTTGTTTTAAGATTTAATTTAATATATATGATTAGCCTAATAGGCTAGATCTTTAAGTATGATAAATCATATCCAAGTTCATACAAATTATTCCTTCTAGGCTATATGCAAATAAGATAGGCTAAGTGTTTATTTTTACAGTCTTAAACACCAAAGAAGTTTTGGTTATGAGTTACTGGCCGATCTAAGGCTTATAATACCTTTTTATATTGCTCGTTTTGCCCCTGTCCGCAAGCCGTTGAACTAGTTGTCTGGTGTGGGGCTTAGCACTATTGTGTTGAGCAGTTGTTTGGTCTAAAACTTTGGTATTGTTGACGGACCTCATACCATGTAATATGTGTTAACACTGTCACATCCTCTCAATTGGCTGTATGGACTGTAAGGGTATGCACCGATTTATCTTAATGCACACAATCACACAGGCTAGCTAGGCTACTAATTTGTTAAAGAAGATAAATCATTTTGTTTGTGTTATTCATGAATCATGATACAATTTGTAATTTAACGGAGGGAGTACTCATTTATAGTTTGTTCTTCTAAAGTTAATTTACTCGAATTTAATTAAAATAAAACATTTGTATAATACTTTAAATTAAATATGAATAATAATTTCCTATTGTTATAAAAAAGTATAATGCCCATATCACAATTTGAAACCAATTATAAAAAATAAATATGCTTATTATAGTGTTTAAATGACATTAAAATAATTATATAGATTCTTTTTGTTCCAATAATCTAGGTATCTTATGATCATTTTCAATATAATGTGCTTCCAATAATGATGGATTTCTTTCGTGCCACTCCAGATGAATACTTTCATTACTTAGAGTTTGTTTGGATTTAGGTGTCATTACTTGTTTAAAGGTAGAAAATGTACAATTTGAATTGATCGTGAAATCCACTATCATGCTAGCATATAGAAGACATTTCTAAGAAAAAACATAAATAAGTTATCGAAATTAAAAGATTACCTTCGATAATTAAAATACAAATAAGATAGAAATGTATAAAGATTGAACTTGTTGATTTCTTGAAATACCGAAAATGATTTACATATATTAATAAAAAAAATTGATTTGTGCACGAATGTTTTCATTAACTCATTGATTCGACACACAAATATATAGGATAACGGAATCTAAAAGTCGATCCCCCTAATGGATGGAAATTGAGAGTAAACGATCGCAATGTCAATTCTTCAAATCTCAAAACTATCTACTACAACTCATAATGTACAAATGAAATTAAAATAAAATACTATGAAATTATGAAGTTATAAAAGCCCAACAAGCAAAAGCCCAGAAAAAAATACAATTAGAGGAGACCGACATGAAAATCCCAAACAACTAAGTGATCTCGATAAGCACAGTATCTTTTAATTTGCGATTTTAAATTAAAATTTGACACATTTTAAAGTGTCAGCTGTATAGAGGTTTTACTAGTTAATAATTGGTGTGTAATCTATATCAATATTTGGTCTTATCAGTATCCATGATATGAAACTGTAATTTGATTTAGGCATTTAGCTCAGTCTACGAGTATACGATACAATACATACATTATAAGTGGTGACAAATTAAATACGAGCATTACATGCAACAATGATTCCATGATTGTGATAAAGCATCAAAACGGTCGTACCGAAAGAATCGAAAATCAATCATCATTGTCATTTCACAAACCAACATAATTAACATATTACTCTAAGAAAATTGAATACTGTTTATTATATCCTAATCTTTAAGGATGTATATCAATTGATAATGTGGTGCCACCCTTATAAGTACCACTCCATTTCCATTCAGTATCCGAAATCATCGTGGATATGTCATCAAAATCTCCCACTTCTTCAAATTCATTTTCAGCATCGGTAGCCATTTGAAATATCCGAAAACTTTCTAATTCGGTAGCGACTTCTTTCATGGTTGGTCTCATTTTCCCTTTTAAATTCAAACATCTCTGAGCAAGCTTCGCCACTAGAATCACCTCTCCATTCTTATCTTCCTCCGAAACTTGAGGATCTAATAACGTGTCTAGGTCGTTTTCTTCCATGGACGTAAGAAACCTCGCAGCTAGACCTCTGTCCTCGTCTGTTTTAACTAGAGAGATCGGCCTTTGTCTAGTAAGAAGCTCGACAAGAACTACTCCGAAACTATAAACATCGCTTTTTTCAGTAAACTGACTCGACTCGAAATACTCTGGATCTAAATATCCAAATGTCCCTTTAACCAGTGTAGTTAAATGAGTTTTATCTGCGGCAACAGATCTCGAAGTTCCAAAATCCGCTACTTTGACAACGTATTTTTCGTCTAGAAGGATATTACTGGACTTGATGTCTCTGTGATAGATCGGCATGGAAGATGCCGAGTGTAAGTAAGCTAGTGCCCCTGCGATATCTGCTGCTGTTTTCAGACGCATGTTCCATGGAAACGGAAATTCTTTATTGGGGTCATGAATGAGATCGAAAAGGGTCCCATTTGGCATGAATTCATAAACAAGCAGAGGAGCCTCAGTCTCTAGGCAACACCCCAACAATTTGACCACATTCCTATGATTGATCTGTGATAATATCACCATCTCATTTATGAACTGTTCCAATTGATTTGCTTCAACCAACTTTGACTTTTTTACGGCCACAATCTGACCATCCGATAACATTCCTTTGTAGACTGTGCCTTGCCCCCCTTGTCCAAGAATACGGCTTTCGTTGAAATTGTCGGTGGCTACCTTTAACTCTTCACCGAGGAAGACTTTTGTCTGTCCGAGTCCGCCTTCATTTGTTTGTTGTTGCAAGAAAAGACCACCGTTTTGTTTGAAGAACTTCTCTTTAAGCATTCTTTCCTTTCTCTTAGTCAAAAACTTACACAACAAACGACACAAGAGGAGTTGTAATAGAAGTGCCAATCCAGCGCCCAAACCTGCATGTAATTTACTCATATGAGAAAACAAATTATGTTTAAATTTTGGAAATATATGTATGATGTGCGAGAAAATCACAAAAAAAAAAAATCATTTTATATATAGGATGATAAAGTTTTGAAATATTTAATTTCAGTTACCGATCATGATTATAGTCTTGGACTTGGCCTTCGGCACTCGAATGCAGCCCATGCCATCTTTTCTTGCATCACCATAATACCCTTTTGGGCATGAGCAACTAAATGACCCGGGAGTATTTTTGCAATTTGAGTTTGAAGCGCATAGATTAGTTGTATTGCTAGCGCATTCATTAATATCTGTGAAACAGTAACACACAAAAGCATCACGTTGATTTTTGTAAGAATGTAAGAATATAAACCGTTAGAGGAAGCATCAAACGAGAATAGCCTATTTTCATGAGAACATGAGCATATGCAATTAGAAAACAAATGTAATGCACTTTAAAGATTTAATGCTGCACAAATGTAATGCACTTAAAAATGATAATATTACATTTTATCGGGTTTTTTTGTAATCTGACAAACACAAGCACTAATATCATCTTTAGAGTGCATTGCATTTGTTTTTAAAAAGTATTGTACTCGCATTCTCATTAAAAGGGGTGTTCTCACCTGAATTTAGGAGAGGATCGGAGCAATAGTCTTCCTACTCTAAAATACCCAACATAACCCTTACATTGTAGGGTTTAAAAATCCCGACTTTGGTATATTTATATTAAAAAAGAAATTAAATAATTTGTACAGGTGTTGTATTTAGGAGATAAAAGAAACCCTATTCAAGCGTTGAAGCATTTATTTGGTAAATAAGCATAAAAGATGAGAATGTCTAATGAGTACTAACCTTGGCATCCTGGATAGAGGTAAGGATTACCGTGGTATCCTTCCGAGCAATTGCAGAGGTATCCGCCAACCTTTGTATCAAACTCAACGCAATCACTATTAGCTTGACATGCATAATTAGTCCGATTTCGTCTTGCCTTTTCGCAATTGTCCTGCCCAATCCTCCAGTCAAGCATTACATTCGACCATTGCCGGCTTTCTTGTATTGCCTTCGAGTTATTCAGCACGTAGGAACCGAACCCTGGAGAGTCCCCTGCAGATGGATCAACATATTCGACGTAGACGGAGCTACAAGAGAAAAGCTTCCTACGTCGCCATTTTACACTTAGATCGCTCATATTTGCTTCTAGGTAAGTGGTACCTGCAAGTTACTCAACACCATATCAAGGCCTTCAGCTTTACATTTTGTGGTTATACAAAAATAGTTACTCTTATGAAAACATTAACAATAGCCAAGTTTGGGTTACCGATTTTACTCTAAAAAAGTGTAGAGCTATCTAACTTTTTTAATGATTATCAAAATTGTTCAATCAACTGTTCTCTTGGGAAGGCGGAAAATAGTCAAAAAGTGAAAAATAGGAGTAAAGTTGCTACTTTGTTGTTTGGTTATGCTAATGGCTATTTAAGAAAAACACCCTTATTTTGACATATATATAAATCCAGCATTTTCAAAGTCATTTTTGTTTCTACAAAGATTCATCATAGTAATTTATATATACTCCTCAAAAAATAATGTATATAATTTATGATAGTGACATCACTACTCAAACTAATCAAATACCTTTTACAATTACTCTATATCTATTTTAAATTTTTTAAAAACGCTCGACGTAAGACTCTAAGTCATCAAAATTCAAAAAATAAAAGAAACATAGTGAAATCAGTGACATTAATACTCATAAATAAACTTAAGTTTTTCAAAGTATTCACAACAACAATCAAAAAGTTTTACCGTTACTTTTAACATATCAACTTGTTAAAACAAGATAACGAATTAAATCTAAATATTACCTCTCGGAACCGGAGCCACGCAACATCCGTTGCCGGGCACATAGCTAGTACCCAGATCAGAGCAACCTCCATAATACTCTGAATCTTCCCAGCAAACGGATGTGCAGCTGCTGTCGACAAGACTCCGATTCGCTTGCCCAGTTATTGCCATCAACGTATCATCACAGCCAATGGTACGGATCGAGTTCTTATCTGACAACATATATTGAGTTCCCGACAAATCAATAATCAAGCTATCCTCCTCTGTCTTAGTGACCCCGTTTTGATTTTCCGACAAATTATAACATGAAAAACCCAAGTTAGGGTATTTGATCAGAACCTCCGAGGAATTCAGATCAATGATTTCTGCATTCAATATACTAAGATAGGCTTTGGGAGGGTTGGTGGAGGTATTGCAAATCATTTCAAAAGACGGCGCCACGGAGCAATTTGATCCGATCCCAAATGGATATGGAATCGATAAACCCCCGCAAGTATCCTGGCATCCGGGTTTGGAAACTAGACCAGTCGAAAATGGTGGAAGAAGGAAAAACATGAAAATGGAGATAGAAATGAGTTGGAGAGGCATAATGGGTATATTTGATGGAAGTGAAGTAGAGCGCATTATGAGTTTGGCTGATTACGTATTACGTATATATAGTGTTGAAGACCCTCATTTGTCTCATATCAACTTGGTGTTGATTTGGCACTGTGTACGTAAATTCTTCGAGGGTAGCTAGGAAAGTGAGGCAACTGTAAAGGACAAATGATTTTCCACAAAAGTCTTGTATCAATTTTGGATTTGCATGCTTGAATTGAGAACACCTGTACGTGGTGGATCCTACAGAGATTTGTTGTTAAGAGGAGACTGTTGAGAATTCAAAGCACACTCCATCAATCACGTTACTAGTGTTGAAAAACAAAATAAAATATGTTATAAATATATTATTGTTACATACATAATTACATTTTCCTTTAGGACAGCTTATGTTCACATTTCATAGTTCTGCAAAAATAACCCAACAAAATAGATTTGATAACTATTTGTGTTGCATACTTGTACTTTGTTTATCCGAATTTAATAGTCCACGTGATTTAGTTTCTAGCTAGTTTAAGCAAAAAGTCATGTAAAACAGAAACTTTATACTTTCAAATCATATATATGATTCCAAAATTATTTGAGTTGCATAACCATTAAGAAATTTATGGACTCAAAATATAATAGTCCCTGTTGGATTTTGTAAATTGGAAGCAAATTTTGTGTTTGTATACAATGTGTTTTTCTTTTCTATTGTTTCATTCTCCTATTATATATATATATATATATATATATATATATATATATATATATATATGCACATATAATCATTTATCTTATTTGAAAGTTAGATTGTGTAGTGTGTTGTAGATCACAGAAGCCTACACAATTGGTTGAACTAACAAGATATGAACAATTATCACAGCTGAGACAACTTAAGGATAAGTTATCGGTTTAAGTTGCAGTTTAAATAAGAAGTGACTTGTCTTGACTGTTTGTCTATACTAGTACACTGAAGGTGGTGTATTGGCGGATCACAGTGAGATGTGTTCTTCTGATTGACCTAAGTGGAGAACCTAGATCTCGGTGACTTAGCTGATCTTAAGCTTGATAAGACTTCACCTGAGTGCATTTGGGTAGCTAGCACTTTGACCATTACGGTGAACGTCATCGCGACGGGATCTACGTATCTTGGGTGTTAGTAGTTATTTGTGGCTCAGGTTGGTTGTATGTATCTTCCAACTGTATCTTTGTAAATTGGCTTGATAATATCCTTGAGAAACTCGTAAGGATTAGCACATTAAACCCAGCCGGTTGATTAAGTTCAGGTGTGTTAATAAGGTTGAGTGGTACTTGCTCAAAGAATATAATAAGATGTTAATTAATTTAAGTTGTCAATTGGTTTAATTAATTAACAGATATTTCTATCTTAAATACGGTGATCGATTAAGTTTAAAATACAAGTCCATGCTCAAATTGGGATAAAGGGATAAGTCAGCACAAAATGAATTTGTATTTATTAATTGATTTTGCTCCGGACTGAATATAAATGAATCATCAATTTGAGGTCCGACTTCATTTCTTATATTGGATCATGGTCTGGCCCAACTAGTTGTCTAGTTATTATTTATTGTCTCTCAAAAATAATAATTAATAAATTAATGTATTTTACATTATTTAATAATGTTATTTATCTAGAATTAAAAAAAAGTAGCGCAATAGATTAATTTATTATATTATGTACTAATTGATATTGAAGGCCATTGTAAGTATAATTAAATTAATGCTCTATAAATATTAGTATAACATATGGTTTTGAAATTTGAAGTCTATATATATTAGTAGCAAATGCGTGTGCACGAGAGAGAGAGGAGGTATTTATTTTTCTTCAGATCTCTGACCACATGGAGGAAGAAAAAGATCGGAACACATATCAAAATATCTGAATGTAAACAGTAATCAGAACTACAACAACATACGAAGGAGAAAGGTACAATTTTTATCCTTCAGTCCCACCATCTTATAAAAAATGTGTCATTTCTTTTGGATACGGTTATTAAGGCGAATTGTTAGTTGTTTATTTATAAAGTTGTGGTCACTAACAAATTATTTATACCCAAAATAGAATATGATACACTTTCTATAGAATGGAGGGAATAGGTAAAATAGAAATTTTATACATTATAATGTTTTCAATATTTAACTCCATCTTGTCAATTGAGGCTATATGGAATTCGCAACGTGTCGTTCGAATATGAGTTGGTGATTGATCATTAAACAAACTGATATATTTGTCGCTTTATCATTATTCATGAATGAACTATTTATAAAGGAGCTATTCACACATTAAATGGGAATGCCAATCATGCGCTTGCTGATACTAGAGCTTGGCCTATTTTTAAAGGAACTATTCACAATGTTTATATTTAGCAAACGTATGAGCAAATAATTGACTGGAATCAGAACTATCAAAATAGGCAGTTGTTTACATTAAATGGGAGGGATAGCAGACAAGAACCCACGTAATAAAGATAGCGGTACTGCAAAATCTCAGCCAATTAAGGTTGCATGACAGCAAAAAAAGAATTTTAATAAATATATGCATCTTCTGAAACTCCACAATTAAGAGAACTAGAAAATGTTACAAACACCTGGGATGAAACGATTTTGATGAGAAGTCACGCCTTAGTTGGCCATGTAGCTTGAGCCGACATTATAATGCCTACGATGACACCGAACAATCCAAGAGCACTGCCAAATATCTCGATAACAAGGATCTTAACAAAAAGGGTTGAGTTTTGGGCGTCGGATAAGGCACAGCTGCTTCCTATGATACCAACACAGAGCCTTTGCAAAAGCAAGAGAAGCACGTGCAAAGGCAACTGTATGAGATGGAAATGCTTCGAGTCTAAACCAAACGGTAGAAAAGCAGAGTAATAACTTACCCACAAACAAGGTTAGCAAAGCCCACGATTATTCCAGATGCAAATATAGCATAGCCGGCTCTCATGGATTCAGGATCATACGTCCTTGAAGCAGGCACACTCTCAAGCTTCGTTTGAAGAATGATGGCAACAATAACTCCATATATAGCCACAGCCTCACAGAAAATCACACTAAAAAAGGTTGTCACTGTTGATGAGTGTTCCCTTTGATATAGCCACAGCCTCACAGCTATTTCATTTAACCCAAAAATAGGAGGGACGTTCATTTATTTCACATGGATCCTAACTACATGCATAAGCCCATAAGTCATAAGATATAGATAATTTCAAACAACTACCTCTCTTAAGTCTTAACTACTCAAGAACCAAATATCTCGAAAGAGCTTGACATGAAAAATGTGGAGACACCAAAGTTTGATATAGTATGAAAGACTTAGATCTTACTATGCTTGCCAATTACACATTTGCAACTAAACTTGTCACGAATCTCAAATGGTGTTTTACTCCATCATTATTTTAGTGTTCACCAGTAATCCCCTGAAGATCACCAAACATCAACTGATAAAGAGCTACCGAAAAATAAGAATAGCATCATAGGGATGGAGAGACAACATAGCTCATGTAGCTAACAATACTATGCTCCAAAGTTCTTAAGGCTACTTCTGTTGTTTCAGCCTTTGACATTGAGATAATCCAGCCTTCTTCTAAGGTTTGGATCTTTAGAGATTATATTAACTATGTTCCCATGAGCAAAAGTTAAAAGCTACTTTGCATACCATTACTAGAAACTACTCGTCAATAAGCATTTATCACCAGCTAGAGAATCTCAACATAGCTAACTGATTGAGCCAATTACAATAGGCATACTACACATGAGAAATTCTAAGATAGAGTTGCGAATTATCACAACCAAGTATGCGGAACTTAAATAGAACATCCAATCAGCATCACTTTGATCAATCATCCATTCACTGTTTCAGAAATTATAGCAACTAATTTTCGGAATCCTAAAACAACCACTACAGAAATGCAAGCACTTGTGACTTGTTAGACGCTCAAGCAGATACATTATTAATTTATTGCAATAAATAGGTTATGAGTGGAGAAAAATTACAACTAGCATTGACAATATGCTTAATTTTCACTTAAATTTCAGCTATTTTCTTCCAAAATTTTATTCGAGACAGAGATCAAGCAAGTGCAGAAAATAGTCTTCACGGATCAGCATTAAGAGAAAAACTCAAAACATAAGTAAATCCGAATTAACAACTATCTTCCAATACCTGATTAAGTTTTTTGAGGTAATGCGAGGAGCTTTGATCGCAGCACCAATTAAACTACTTCCCGTTATATAAATTCCCCTAAAACAAGAAATTCACCAAATTAATTCGGAGATGCTCGAAAACACGTGAATAAATAACACTCATACAACGAAGAGGCGAGAAAAGAGTAAGATGATTAAGCAGCTACCAGGCGGCGCCGAGGACGGATACGCCGATAGATATGGCGATTCCGATGGCGGAGAATGTGTAGGGAGAGATCCGAACAAGTGCCAGCGCCCACGAGCTCGACGACACCACCATCGTGCTGCCCATACTCGATCTTCTCGTCGAAAAAGTTTGAGAAAAAAGTTCAGATCGAAGATGAAAAATACCCAAATTATGAGATACTGTGTTTTGGGCTCTTAAGTTTTAAGCTTTATAATATGGGGCTCCGATTAGTAAACCAAATCTAAATAGGATGCGCCCATTAGTAATAGGCCACATCTAGTATCTTTATCAATTATATTTTTTATTATTAGTATTTATTAAAATCTCAAAAAACATAATTATATCATTTCTCCTTCTCTTTTTTTTTTAATTTCTACAATCTATTTTAAATCTTAAAATCATACTTAAATATCTTTAATATATAAGAGTGGATTATATGAGAACCACATAGAATGTTTGAAGTAAGAACATGTATTATGCAAAAATATCTGTAATATTACATTTTGATAATCATTATATATTTTATACAAAAAGCAAAAGTAGAAATTATAATTTTTTTTCATAAAATATATAAAAATTATGCATAAAACATATAAAGATTATACTTAATTTGTAATTCTCACGTGTGGAATCTCATCAATCCAAGTGCTAATATGTGATATATCAGTTATTTATTTCATAAAATATTAAAAAATCTATTCATTTTCTTGAATCACACAATTTCCTTTGTACAAACTTTTTTTTTCTTTTCAGAACGATGAATCAATTTTTTTTGTTCGATTCTTGATTCATTTCCTTCTCTTTTTCTCGAATTAAATTCCCCTAACTTTTATTTATGTATCGATGAGTTGTCGAACTCTTCTTTTGTTGCATTATCTAGCTATTAAAATTTTATTGTGCGAACTTCTTCAGAATTCAAATTTGTACACAGTTTATTATTTAAAGTGAAATTAAAATAAAATCCATAAAAAGATTATTTAGTTTTTTCTGTAATAAGAGAAGTTTATGAGTGTTTATTGGAGAATTTTCGTTCTTGTAATCTACAAAACATATCACAAAGGCTTATATTCACCACATTTGTATACATTTGTGCGTACCACTACACAAGGGTATTGACATGTGGTAAATGTGTTCCATCTATTTTAATGAAAAATTCCACATGTCAATACTTATGTGATGTAGTACACATAAGGGTATACGAATGTGGTACAGAGAAGCCGCTCCGAAAACATATAAACCACACTTTACTAATTGTTGGGAGATGATTCAGTCCCTCCAAAACTTGTTGGGAGATAACTCAGTAGCCTAGTGCTCTGAAGATTTGCTAAAGATTTGAAGATCTCAAAACCCTACTTTGATTG
The DNA here is from genome assembly GCA_028984105.1 of Lavandula angustifolia. NCBI lineage: Eukaryota > Viridiplantae > Streptophyta > Magnoliopsida > Lamiales > Lamiaceae > Lavandula > Lavandula angustifolia. Next base: position 13,605,173 of record CM054808.1, read on the forward strand.
ATGAACCATTTCGTTGTAATGTATTGGTCTGTCTCTGAGGTTTCAGACTCAGTAGACACTCTTCATTTGGATCAGGCGCTCAGTAGATTATCAGCCTCAGCACCAGAAGAAGAAGACTCAGTGATACTGGACTCAGCAGGAGCAGTATTCTGAAAGGAGTCAGTGGAACTGAAGTCAGCAGGAGTAGTTCACTGAACTCAGAGTTGATCTTCAGTAGAGTTGACTCAGCAGGAGTATGCTACTGAATATAGATCAGACTCAGCAACAGCTGAACAGTCTTCTGACTGTCAGGATTTACTAAGTCAAATCAGCAGAGTCATACGAGGTATAGAGAAGTCAGCTTCAGATCTACCTTGAAGTCTGTTCTGTCTCACCCACTTTCTTCAGCCTCGACCAATGACGAGCGTCCAGCTGTCTATATTCTGATTAAAGCTGCAAGTCAACAACTTTCTAGAAATGGAGGGAAAGGACTCTGCCACCATCTTTGAAAGAGTCGTTAGCTACCCAAAAGAGAGAGACACAAGGATTGTCGTCTCCAACAGATCTATCCTTGTCTCTGCTCTATAAATAGAGGGATACAATTCAAATTGAAGCTCATCTAGAAAATCGAAGAACACACGAGCATTCACGAGCAACTCGGACCTAAGTCTTCCGCAAGAAGTTTAAAGAGTAATCTCCGGCGAAAGACAACATACTTGCTCATAGGGAACCAAGCAGAACCAGATTATAAAGCCTCTAGTATCCAAGCGACTGAATACGAACCCAAGTCCATACTTAATTGTTCGTCGCTCTAGAAGCCACTTTCTCGTTCCCTAGCCCTCTAACCTAAGCTCAGTAGATCTTATCCATAGGTTAGACGAAGGAGTTCAGAACTAATCCTTATTGTAAAAGGACTCCTTCATAGTTGGAGAGTTTGTCAAACGCTTTAGTTTGATCCTTTGTAAACTGAGACTTGCTTAGTATAAATCTCAAGAACAGTGTTTGTCCAGTGTACAAACCGACTGAGACTATCTCAGTATAATACATAGCTTCTTGATCTTTCGAGACAGTGGACGTAGGATTGTTGGATCCGAACCACTTTAAAAATCTCTGTGTTCTGTGTGTTTTTCTGTTTTGACTGTTGCATTGATTACTGTACATACTGAAGATATTTCTAAAATCATTCAACTGAGTTTCTGCAAAGCTTAATCGATTGCACTAACACACTGAAACTGTTTTATTAAAAACGTTTTCTAAACTCAACTGAATTTGTGCCTACACATTTCCGCACTATACTGAACTTCAGCTGAATGGTACTGAATTCTGACTCAAGTCAGCTAGTAGGCCTCAGTGAAGTCAGTCACTCTGCCACACGATCCAGAACAGCTTATTTGGCCTACTGAACTTTTTCAGTACAACACTCTCCTGAAAAGGACTGTTCGTATTTTAAGTTGAGAAATTGTTTTCAGGTGTATTCACCCCCCCCCCTCTACACCTGAACGTTTAACCTCGGGACCAACAATTGGTATCAGAACGGGAGTTCTCTGAGACTCTTGCTATTCCGAAACTGGTCTACTTGAATGGATCTAGAAAACGTTTTCACTGCATATCATTCTTCATTCATATCATCATCTATTATTGCCTGATATGTCAGGAATCAGGATGGTACCCATGCTGTCAGTAGAGAACTACGGGGTATGGCGAGTCAGAATTGAGGCACATCTGACTTCCTTCCACGACAGCATGACAGAGGTACTGGAGGACGGACCTATCGTTCCGATGGTTGATAGTGTCGTAACTCAGGACCCAACACAAGGAGGAGGAATGGTGACCGGGAAGAAGATCCCTAAAGACATAAGTCTCTTCACCCCTGAGGAGAAGAAGCTTCACAACTTAGATCGGGTCGCCAGAAACGCCATACTGACCACTCTGAGCGATTCTTATCTTGGGAGAATTCAGGACTGCAAGTCCGCGAAGGAACTCTGGGATGCTCTAGCGCTACTGATTCGGGGGACTCAGAAGATCAAAGCGAACAAGCTGGCGCTGGAACTTCAGAAGCTGGAGAGACTGTCTCTCATGCATGGTGACTCCATTAAAGATCTCAACGTCAGATTCACGGACCTGATGAACTCTATCAACAGGCTGGGAAAGACGTTCTCCAACCGAGAGATGAATCTCAAGATTTTGAGGGCACTGCCAGACGGTCATTGGACTCCCTTTGCTACTTTACTGAGACATTCTGATTTAGATATTGTTTCTCCTGACCATATCTTTTCAGAACTTAAAATTGAGGAGTTCGAGTTTGGTCTACCTCAAAGGAAGTAGTGAGCTGAAGCTGACACCCAAGGCGACTATGCCTTCAAAGCATCAGTCAGCACAACGGCTCCAACTTCTAGCAAGACTGAACCTTTACTCAGTGATTTACAAGAAGGAAACCTGGCTAAGAAGTACGCGCTGCTTGTCGTAAAGTATCAGAAGGAGAAGGAGAGACGCAGAAAACTCTCAAGAGTTGTCAGAGACTCGAAGGGTAAGTTTGAGTATACACCTAAGCGCACTCCTGACTCACATACTTCTGAATGCAGGAAATAGGAGGACTTAGCTCAGTCGAAAGACAGCGAGAGCAAAGAAGAGAGAGTCACTACCTGCTACAACTGCAAGAAGCCAGGACATTATCAGTATGATTGTCCTGAGCTCAGTACTACCGAGAGAGCAGCACGCAAAGCTCGAAGGGAGAAGTTCATCAAGAAGCATCAAGCATATATAGCTGGTGAACTCTCAGATGACTCAGATGATGTCGACTCCTTCATGGATTCATCCGACGATGAAACGACATTCATGGCCGTAGAGCTTGAAGAAGACGCTGAAAAGTGTCTCATGGCAGGAGAAGAGGATGAGGTAAACTCTCACGCTCCATTTAACTCCTCTTCACACTGCACACACAACACCATCTCAGGTGCAGATGAGAATCTGGACGTCGCAATCGCATATGAAGAACTACTCGACGAGCAGATTCAGATGAGTCTGCAGCTCAATAAGACTCTTCAGGAGTTGGATACCCTCAAAGTGGAGAATCAGAGACTTTCTCAGGAGAGTCAGGTTGCTACTGAGTCAGAAGGACTTGTGTTGAGACTCAGGGAGGAGATAAACTCTCTGTTGGCCAAGTCTCAGCATCAAGAAGATCAGATCTCAGTACTGACCAATGACATGACTCAGAAAGATACTGAACTGAATCTACTGAAGCAAGAGTTATCAGGACTTCAGACCGAGCATGAACTGCTGAAGAAAAGTGATGATGTCTAGAGGAACTTGATGACAGAGCGGTACATGGGCGCTGAAAAGAAGCTTGAGGCGATGCTAGCAAGCAACAAGCCTAAGCACTGCAAGGAGGGACATGGATTCAGCCATGGAGCCTCCTCATCTACCCCCGTACGCTCAGAAAACTTGCTAGCTGATAGATTTGTTCAAGGGGAGACCATCAACGCAGAGATTCTGGACCCCCTAGCTAAGAACAAACAAAAGATGAAGGCACCTCATCCCATCTATCAGCATTCTGACAAGAAGATCAGTTCCAAATCACCCCAGTTCAGTCAAGGGGGAACTAGCAAAGTCAAGTGGGCTGATCAGTATGGACCTCCGCAGTTGACACATCCAGCTTAGTATGGGCCATATTACTATGATCCTATAGTCAGGAGAGGACCAAAGAGTCAGAAGAAGAAGAAGAAAGCCGTGCAGAAGGCAAAGGTCAGCAGTCCACCTACTCAAAAGATCAGGACTCCTAAACCTGTGAAGCCTCAGAAGTCAGCATCGACCACTCCAGTGGTCAAGTATGTTGATCAAAGTGGGAAGAAACTGTATGAGACCACCAGGGTCGTAAGACAGATCTGGGTTTCCAAAACTAACATCTAAGGACCCAAAATCAAAAATAAAGTGTACCTAAATATAATTATGATTTGCAGGTGCACAAGGATCCTTGGTATGTGGACAGTGGATGCTCAAGACATATGACATACCATAAGGACCTACTGAAGAATTATACAACTAAAGAAGGACCCCGAATCGAGTTTGGAGACAACGCAAAAGGCTATACCAGAGGCTATGGAACACTCAGCATTGGAACCGCAACAGTTCCAAGAGTATCATATGTTGAAGGACTTCAGCATAATCTTCTCTCTGTTAGTCAATTTTGTGATAACTCGAATAGAGTGATTTTTTATGCTAGTTTCTGTGATGTCATTGATAAATCTATAGGGAAAACAGTGTTGTCAGGTTCGCGCAAAAAGAATATCTGCGTAGCTGACTGGAACTCAGCTGAACCTGAAGCTTGTTTGTTGGCGAAGAACAACAACAGGACGGGGTGGCTCTAGCACAGAAGACTCAGCCATCTCAACTTCAAGACGCTCAACAAGCTAGCTAGAAACACTCTAGCAAGAGGACTGCCGAATGAAGTATTCAGCAAAGACACTCAGTGTGAAGCATATCTGAAAGGAAAACAAACAAGGAATCAAAATCCTCCTGTTCCATCTCCTTCCACTGATGGAATCCTTCAGCTGCTACATATGGATTTATTCGGTCCAGTCTCTCCGGTGACGATCAGAGGCAAAAAGTATGCTTTAGTGGTCATTGATGACTACTCGCGCTACAATGGGTCATATTTATTGCCAATAAAAATCTGACGTCAAAAGAGAGTTACCAACGCTTCTAAAAAAGCTCAGTGTCGAGAAGAACACCAAGATTATCAAGATACGTTCAGACAGAGGAACTGAGTTCCTGAATTCGATGGTGGAAGAGTTCTGCAAAGCTGAAGGCATAGAGCATGAGACGTCTGCCGCGCGCACGCCTCAACAAAATGGGGTTGCTGAAATGAAGAATAGAACACTCAAAGAAGCAGGAAGAACCCTTCTCACAGACTCAGGACTCCAAACCAAATTCTGGGCAGAAGCTACTGACACTGCATGTTACACTCAGAACAGATCTCTACTGACTAAGCAGCATAAGAAGACACAATATGAATTATGGAACGGCAGGAAGCCTTCTCTATCTTATTTCCATATTTTTGAGTGCGCGTGCTTTATCCACAATAATGGGAAGGATCAGTTGAAAACTTTTGATAGCAAGTCAGACTAGAGAGTCTTCTTAGGATACTCCCGGGTCAGCAAAGCCTTCAGAGTCTTTAACTACTGGACCCTTTGCGTGGAGGAAAGCCCTCATGTTGTTTTTAATGAGTTTGCTACTGAAGACAGGAGCAGGAACTCTAAACCATAGTCTGAGGACATCAGTAAGCAGCTACAGGATCTGAGCCTGAAAGATAAAGTTGAAAAGATCCAGCTGTGTTGGGATGATGATTCAGATGAAGAAACTGAAGATAAGTCTACTGAATCTCAGCCAGCAGGAGAAGTAGCTGAACAGATTGACTCTACTGAACAGAGTCAATCCTAGGTAACTCAGGTCGATGAAGAAACTAAAGTGGTAACTGAGACCTCTACTGAGGATAATAATTCAGGGGGAACAAATGAAGTTCCTGAGCTAAATGCCCCTGAACCTGGTGACTCAGTAGACCCAACTCTAGTAACGGAATTGCTTTAATCTCAGAATAGTACAACTGAAATGCCTAACTCACCTACTAACTGTGTTGGACAAATCTCAGATGAAGAGTTGAAACATCGTAGATCGTGGCTGGACGCTCACACTTCTAATTTGATTATTGGAGATCCTTCAGCAAGCGTAAAGACAAGATCCAGATTCTGTCAGGGAGAAAGCGCATTATATTCCTGCTTCTTGTCTAATGAAGAACCTAAGTCAGTTGAGGACGCACTTAAGGACGCTGATTGGATCATAGCCATGCAGGAGGAGCTGAATCAGTTCACGAGAAATGAAGTATGGGAGCTTGTTGATAGACCCCAGCATCAACATGTGATCGGAACTAAATGGGTCTTCAAGAACAAGCGAGATGAAAATAACGTTATAGCAAGGAACAAAGCAAGACTCGTGGCAAAAGGCTACTGTCAAGCTGAAGGAATAGATTTCGACGAAACTTTTGCTCCACTTGCAAGATTGGAGGCGATCAGACTATTCCTAGCCTACGCAACACATCAGCGGTTCAGAGTTTATCAAATGGATGTAAAGTCTGCGTTCTTGAACGGCGTGCTGAAAGAAGAAGTCTATATAGAACAGCCTCCCGGCTTTCAGCAGGGACATCAGGTCTACAGACTCAGAAAGGCTCTGTACGGGTTAAAACAAGCACCCAATGCTTTGTACGATACCCTGTCTGAGTTTCTTCTTCAGAAAGGCACAGTAGACCGCAAATTATTCAGCATTCGACTGGAAGATGATATCCTACTTGTGCAGATCTACGTAGATGACATAATCTTTGGGTCGAAGAACGTCATCATGTGTCAGCAATTTGAGAAAATGATGAAGGATAAATTCGAGATGTTAATGATGGGAGAGATGAATTATTTCCTAGGTTTTCAAGTCAAACAATCTGAGAAGGGAACGTTCATCAATCAAGGCAAATACACTCGAGACCTCATCAAGAAGTTCGGTTGCACATCCGACAAACCAATCAAGATCCTGATGAACACGAACATGAAAATCGATCATGAAAAAGAGGGAGTATCAGTAGACCATACTGAATTTCGTGCTATTGTTGGTTCATTATTATATCTAACTGCTACTCGACCTGACATAACTTATGTTGTAGGTGGCTGCGCTCGATTTCAGGTGAATCCTAAGGAGAGTCACATGGACTCAGCAAAGAAGATTCTCCGCTATCTCAGAGGAACACCTGACATGGGTTTATGGTATCCAATTGATGATAATATTAAACTAACTTTTTATTCTGATGCTGACTATGCAGGATGTAAAGTTGACCGAAAGTCAACTTCTGGAACGTGTCAGTTCCTTGGCAGTAAGCTGATTTCGTGGTTTTCAAAGAAAAAAACATTCAATAGCGACGTCAACTACTGAAGCTGAATATATGGCTGCCGAAAGTTGCTACGCCCAAATCCTTTGGCTGAGACAACAGATATGCGACTATGATGTTATTCAGAATGAAGTGCCGATCTTCTGCGACAGTGCCAGTGCAATTGCAATCACTCATAATCTTGTACTTCATACGAGATGCAAGCATGTGGACATCAGACACCACTTCATTCGCGACCATGTCGAAAAGAAGGATATCAGAATGGAAAAGATCCATACTGACCATCGAAGGGCAGATATTCTGACCAAGCCTCTAGCTGAAGCTAGATTCAGAGAACTTTCAGTAGACCTAGGTCTGCTGGACCCTACTGACTCCAGTCAGTAAGTGGATTCAGGAGAGGAGCATTCAGCAAGGGGGAATGTTCACTCTCAGTACTGAGTAAATTTAGTACGTAGAGACTCAGCAACCATCTACACGAGGTATCAGCTGACTACGATGTTCAGCTGACGGGTTTGTGTATCTCTACTCAGTAGCCAATGAAATATTATGTGCATTTACGATCCAGATTCAGCTTCGTATTCAATGCCTTAGAAAATGTCATTTAATATAACGGTTCACATTAAATACACGACATTCTATGTAAAGCTTGCTGAACTCTGCGGCGCATTAAATGCATGTCGTATCAAGTTACTTCTTTGGCTATTTACAACTGTATTTTGACTTAGGTGGCTAAATTGATCATTACCTATTTTATAACATTAAATTCTAGCCATCCATCTCATAATGCTATTTCAAACTGAACCGTGGATTTTTAACTGTTCATCTTCTTTATCATATAAAAACACGTTCAAAGTTTAGAAACCGCCATTTTCACTCTGCAATTTTACGAACCCTTGTTTTTTTTTTTGAGAATAGCCTCCACCTCCTTGCAAACTTCTATTTCAAAAATCTCAGAAACTCTTTGGTAAATCTTTAATGATTATTCAGCATTGTATGTGATACTTATAATATTTTTATTTCGATACTGATATTTCTTCTTTGCAGAATATTAAACATGGCAGGATCATTCGTTAACGTACCTCTGGATATGAAGGAGATCCTTGAGAAGGATCGCGTCTGGTGCGAACCAATGATGGAGTTCGACGCCTGCGAGCTCGACTACATGGAGGAGATCTTCGACGCTCTCAGAGCGACGGGCTTGGAGGTTTTTCTATCGAGGAAGCCATCATATTTCCTCCCCCGACAAATTGTTTAGTTATATTTGAACTCAGAATCAGCAGAAGGGGACATCCGATGCAAATTCATTACTCATACAGTTGTCGACCCCTCCCAAGCGTATTCCGAAATCAAGACGATGTCAGTGAAGGAAGCTCTTCAGCGCAGCTTCAAACTTCCTAATGAGGGATTCAGCATGGTGGGTTACAAGGATGATTTGATGGACGAGTATCTTGAAATCTTCTGCGGGAAGCCAACTTCATTCAGAGCCGCCTTCCCAAAGAACGCCATGCTCCCAAAATTCAGAGCCCTCGCCTATATCGTCACTCAGCTGCTGACGAGTCAGGCCGGATCTTTTGATCAAGTATCGAGGCCAAAGATACAAATGATGATGGCCATATACGATCACACGAAGATCAACTGGACTGAGTTCTTCCTCAAAGAATTCATGACTCAGTCCGCCAAGTTCGACAAATTATCCCAACTCCTAGCCGTGAAGGGAAAGTTATTATATGGGCTGAAGCTGTCAGTCATGATAGAAGACTTCTGCGGATCGGACAACGTTGTATATGCTGATAAGCAATACTTCAATCCGAAGAAGGTCCGATTCCAGAGTAGGGCAGCGGCCCTTCAGCAAATTGGGTCAGGGTCTGCTGATCCCAAAACAGGAGCTCAGAAGACCTCCACTCCTACAAAGAAGAGGTCACCTCCTAAGTCTACTCCCAAGACACCGACCAAGAGACTGAAGAAAGTCAGTGAGGTTGTAGATGAGGTTGTAGCTGAACCACCTCTGCAGCTAAGGGATGAGGTTGAGTCCTCAGAGAAAACTCTGTCAGTGGAGAAGGTCGTCTCCACTGAATAAGGAGATACAGTGGACCAAGGGGTAGAAACTGAGCAGATTCCTACAACTGAGAGCCCCTTGGATATTCCTCCACTTAGCAGCATTCCATCTGCTGAGAAGCAACAGTCTCCGATTGAAGTCGAAGATTCAGAGACTGCTTTTGAGTCAGAATCGATCGGGATGGAGGCATCTGCTTAGCAATCAAGAGCCTCCCGAGAGATTGCTGAACATATTCTGGAGATAGCTAGCCACACTGATCTTATTATACTGGCAAGGCAGGCTAGACTCCATACGTTGATCAAGTTCCAGGAGTGGTCTACCCTGAACAAGCTGATCAAACACCACTCCTGCGAACAGCTCCACGAAGAGGAGCTGATGATAAGGAACAAGATTGGCTACTCAGAGCCGTCTGACATCTGTTCCTTAGATGATTTGAGGGCAGCCATGCTCGCCATGCTGAATGATCGCCAACCAACCTCATCAACAATGCCCTCAGATGGGTCTGACCCCGATCGTCAGGACCCACCCCGTGATTTAGGCCCTGAGAAGCCTGATGAGGGAACTCAACAGGACAAGGATGCACCAACTTCTACAGATGAACCTCCACTCAGCATCCTTGGACCAAGTCAGTCGGAGGCTGGTACCTCGAAGACAGCAGAACCAGCTCAGCTTCTGCTTGAGTCTGCGTTCGAGGTAGCGCCCAGCCCTAAAAGCCGATGATCGAAGTCAGTGGCCAGGGCCCTGAGGAGTCAAGGAACTCAGAATAGACTCCTCGCCTGTGCTGTCCACAAGACGTGGAGGCAGACCACTCAGGCTCAGACTGCGGAGATCAAGGGGCTCAGAACTACTATTCAGAACACACCTGCCCCCGACTTCTCAACAATCTTGACAGACGCACTTGCCACTCAACGAGCCAACTTTGAAGAGCAACTAAAGCTGATGGAGGCTGGTCAGGCTAAACTTCTGGAAGAATACAAGGCCGCCCAGTCAGTTCACACTGCATCCATCTCCTCTATCTCTCAGGCCTCCGAGCTCAGACTCCAAACAATTCAGAAGGCTATGGATGATACGGTGGATCAGAAGTTGCAGGATATTCAGACGACAGTAGACAACTCTCACAAGAAATACAACGAACAACTGACTGATGAGAGGAATGAGCTGCATGAGAGACTTGTAAAGATGCAGTATGCATTGGACGATCTTTCAACATCTTACAAGAGTCTGGATAAAAAGGTACAGATTCCCACCCCTGGTTTATTTGCTGATGCCAAAAAGGGGGAAGGAAAGTTGAAGGTACCTGAAGGGAAGGAGAAGGTACTGAGAGTACCAAAAGAGTAAGGACAGTGGCCAGAGCAACTCAGATTCAGCAATCTGCTCCCACTGCTCCCTCTACTCAGTCATCACAAGGCGAGGCCCTGGGTGTCTCAGCAGCAGGGGCTGTAGTGCCTGCTGAGACCGACCCAAGTGGCTCAGGACCCAAGGATTCTGCTACTCAAGCAACTCAGACACCAAGCGATATCATCAAGGAAATTGCTGAGTGTGCAGAGGAGTACTCAGAAGAGGAAGAGGTTCCTCTGCCTCCTCCAGTGCAAGGAAAGGGTAAGAAAGTACTGAAGCTTCCCACTCCTCCTAAGAAGAAAGGAACTAAAAGATACATCACTCCTGAGGAAGAAGCTCAGATAGCTGCAGATGAGAAGCTTGCCAGGGAGATTACCGAGGCTGAGGCTGCCAACATGCCAAAGAAAAAGCCAGCCACAGGTAAGACTAAGGCTCCAGCAGGAGGAAGGAAGTCTGGGACAAGGCTGCCTCCAAGGAAACTGAAGCTGAGTGATGAGGCAGATAAAGAGAAACAAAAAGAACAACAGAAGCAGTAGAAATCTGGTCAGCAGGGAACCTCAAAAGAAAAATCTTCTACACCTGCGGACTCAGAAGAAGAAGAGCATGTGCCCTCCTATGTCCCCTCAAAGAAACAAGAGCTAGAAATGCAAGAGATATGAGATCAGATGGAGAGGTATCTAAACAGAGGAGCTGAAGCCAGGCAGATAGAAGCAGCAAGAGAAGGCTCAGACTGGCTGATCTAGAAGCTCTGAGGCTGAAGGCTGAGAAGGAAACAAGCCAAAGGATTCCTGAGAAAGCAGACATTCCTTAGAAAAACAGAAGACTCAGGAAGCCTACAGACCTCAAGATCCATAGATGGCCCAGAGTTGATGAGTGGATGCCATGGGAACGGACACAGAAGTGGGAGTCACTGAAGGCAGACAACATCAAGAGAATCTACTTTTGGAGATACTGGCCTGACATGCACAAATCTATTGCATTTGCTGAATGGCTTCTAAAGACTGACCCAGAGATCTATGCTAGAGTTCAGAAGGCCATAGCAGAAAAGGTTGATGTCAGGGTCCCAGCTCCAAGGATTATGCCTCCCCCACTAAAGCTTGATGGTTCTGTACATTATGGGGTAATTGAGAAGGAGATCAAGGATGCTGCCCAAGCCAGACAACTAGATGAAGATGAGCCTGTTGATTTGCCAGAGATACTGAAGCTGAGGAAGATTACCTACAAGATGTATGGACTGCCACTTCCTGAAGCAAAATCAAAGGACTTCAAAGACAGGATTCAGCAGTTCAGAAGATGATAGATAGCTTCTGTATTTCTTATATTTTCTGTTCTATAGATAGCAGTCTGATGTATCTGTACTGAAACTCTTCATATATAAAACATCACTGTTATTCGGCCCTGAAAATTCCTTATTGTCTATATGGTCTTGTTTATTTTATGCTTAACACTCAGAATCACCCAAGTGATTACTGACTCACACACTCACTGGATAATATTTATCTGTCAGTTCTTATCTTGTTAGATTCTAGTCTGGTTAGATTGCTTAGAAGAGGGAAAATGTTGTTAGAAAGGGGGAAATTGCTGTTAGTTTTCTGTATAGGTTCTGATATTTCTTCCCTGATTCCCTCAGTAGTCTAGAACTTGAAGAACAACTCCACTGATTCTACATGTAATATTTGTAAGGGGCTCTGTTTCTGAAAGTCATAGTGTTTTTTGGCATCATCAAATAGGGGGAAAATGATGGAAGATGATTCAGTCCCTCCACAACTTGTTGGGAGATAACTCAGTAGCCTAGTGCTCTGAAGATTTGCTGAAGATTTGAAGATCCCAAAACCCTACTTTGATTGATGAACCATTTCGTTGTAATGTATTGGTCTGTCTCTGAGGTTTCAGACTCAGTAGACACTCTTCATTTGGATCAGGCGCTCAGTAGATTATCAGCCTCAACACCAAAAGAAGAAGACTTAGTGATACTGAACTCAGCAGGAGCAGTATACTGAAAGGAGTCAGTGGAACTGAACTCAGCAGGGGTAGTTCACTGAAATCAGAGTTGATCTTCAGTAAGCTGACTCAGCAGGAGTATGCTACTGAATATAGATCAGACTCAGCAACGGCTGAACAGTCTTCTGACTGTCAGGATTTACTAAGTCAAATCAGCAGAGTCATATGAGGTATAGAGAAGTCAGCTTCAGATCTACCTTGAAGTCTGTTCTGTCTCACCCACTTTCTTCAGCCTCGACCAATGACGAGCGGCCAGCTGTCTATATTCTGATTAAAGCTGCAAGTCAACAACTTTCTAGAAATGGAGGGAAAGGACTCTGCCACCATCTTTGAAAGAGCCGTTAGCTACCCAAAAGAGAGAGACACAATGATTTTCGTCTCCAACGGATCTATCTTTGTCTCTGCTCTATAAATAGAGGGACACAATTCAAATTGAAGCTCATCTAGAAAATCGAAGAACACACGAGCATTCACGAGCAACTCGAAACGACCTAAGTCTTCCACATGAAGTTTAAAGAGTAATCTCCGGTGAAAGACAACATACTTGCTCATAGGGAACCAAGCTGAACTAGATTATAAAGCCTCTAGTATCCAAGCGACTGAATACGAACCCAAGTCCATACTTAATTGTTCATCACTCTAGAAGCCACTTTCTCGTTCCCTGTCCCTCTAGCCTAAGCTCAACAGATCTTATCCATAGCTTAGACGAAGGAGTTCATATCTGAACTGATCTTTATTGTAAAAGGACTCCTTCATAGTTGGAGAGTTTGTCAAACGCTTAAGTTTGTGTTGGGTTATGAGTCAGTAGATGGTACTCAGCTGTCTAGTGGTTAAAAGAATATTAGGGGAAATCATAGTAGTACTATGGAATTGAAGATCCCAAAACCCAACTGATATCAGTCGTGCAGTGTGTCTATAGTATTAGATGATGTATAGGTTAGACTTGTTTATTTTGATTATCTTTTGTCTAAGTCCTGTACGGGCTAAACTGTTGGACTGATCTTCTGACGAAGTTACTTTCCAGAACCCCACGTCATCTTTGTAAGAGCTTGCGTTCTTCAGCCAGCAGCTGATCTTCACCTCGATAGGAGACGACCCGTGAGCCGATAAGCCATCGCGAGAAGAACATATGCAAAGCTCGGTACCTTCGCGACGCCACCGACCTACTCGGTAGATGTATTCCTTGTCGGCCGACTCGGTCGAAGAAGACAGACTTATCTAGTCTCGTGTCCGACGTAAAACGACCCACCGCACAAGTCTTTTCGAAGTTCGCGAGAAGATCTTACGAGGTTGTTTGAATAGTCAACTTTGACTCTGACACATTCTCACCAACCACAAACCTCGACCAATGAGAAGCCGACAGCGCCATATCTGCTCTATACAGTAAAGCTGCTCTCATGTACAGTAATTAACTGCCCCGCTGCAACAAATTCGAAATTATGGCCGTTTTCTTTGGAAGCTTGTGACACGTGGCATCGTCGTCTCCAACGGACATATGCCATAGCTCACAACTATAAATAGAGAAGAAATTCGAAGCTCCACGCATGGGACTTATAAGGGAAAAAGCTCAAGCTCAAGAACACTCTAGCAAACTCAACAGATTATACAGAGAAGAACTTGCTTTCATAGAATATTTGTAGTTCTTCTCTCTAGAGTATTTAGATCCCTTTCTTCTCTAGACTAAGCTCATTGCCATATTTACAGCTTAGATTCGAAGGAGTTCACTTTTAGTGAATTGTTCTTATTGTAAGAACTCCTTCTTATTTGGAGATTATCCCCTCCCTTTCGAACTTAGGTTTGAATTGTAAAGTCGCTAAGGACTATAACTTAGAAGGATCTGTCCAGTGCACATATACCTGCTGAGGCTTGCTCAGTATAATCAACAAGTTATCATGTCATTGTCAGGTCCGTGGACGTAGGATCTTGCGTATCCGAACCACGTTAAATCGCTTGTGTTCTTTACTGTTTTATTGCATATCATAACTGTTCAAAATCATATGTTTGCATAAAACGTGTTTCAAAAGCGCACAGCCAAAAGAACTTGATTTGTGAAAAGCATTTTTCAAAACTGAGACGAATCTCCGGGCCCCACACTTATCCGCACAACGTCTCCGACTGAGTTTCAACGACTGACTAAAGTCAGTAGGAGAGCTCAGTAGCTGGCACACTCTGACCTCGTGATCGAAGGTTACTATTTGGCACTGTTCATCAGTTGCACCAAATAGCTCAAGTGTCCTTCGGTTTGAGAAAAAAAAACTGTGATCAGGTGTATTCACCCCCCCCCTCTACACCTGACTATCGTCTCCGGACCAACAATTGGTATCAGAGCAAGGTGTTCTTCTGATCGCCGGTTCTGTACTACTGGTCCTCTCGAACAGATCCTTGAAAACGTTTTCACTGCACAAGCATCTCTTCATTCATCCTTATACTCGTTCACATAATGTCTGACATGTCAGGTATTCGGATGGTGCAGATGTTCTCGATAGAGAACTTCACGGTATGGCGCGTGAGAATGGAGGCACACCTCACATCGCTGCACGACAGCATGACGGATGTCCTGGAGACTCGACCCATCATTCCCATGATTGACAGCGTTCAGTTCGCTACTGCGGGAGGTGTAGGAGCACAAATCGTTGCTAAGGTTCCCAAAGACAAATCAGCCTTCACGCCTGAAGAGAAAAAGATGCACAACCTCGACCGAGTTGCGCGAAACGCAATATTGACAACGCTCAGTGACTCTCATCTCGGGAGGGTGCAGGACTGCAAAACGGCAAAAGAGCTATGGGATGCTTTGGCTGTACTGAGCCAAGGAACCCCGCGGATCAAAGAAAACAAGATCGAATTAGAGCTTCAGAAGTTCGAAGTCTTTGCAATGGAGCCCAGTGAGACCATTGACGAGCTCAGTGTCAGATTTACAAACCAAGTCAATGTCATCAACGGGCTGGGGAAGGTGTTCACCAACAAAGAGATGAACACAAAGATCTTGAGAGCGCTACCTCGACAGAAGTGGCTTCCATTTGCTACTTATTTACGTCGCTCTGATCTAAATGTTCTAACTCCTGATGTTATATTTTCAGAACTAAAGACGGAGGAATTTGAGCATAGTCTACCCCAAAGGTGTTCCAGTGCTCCAGCTGACACACAGATCGATCATGCTTTTAAAGCAACTGTCAGTAAAACTGGATCCAAATCGATTTCCTCAAGCAAGGCAGTGGCCACTATCGAAGCAAAATCTTGTGAGACTTCAGGCACTGACCAGCTAGCTGTGATGGCTCTCAAATATCAGAGAGAAAAGGAGAGAGTAAGAAAGCTGAGGAAATACAAAAGAGTTTCTCCCTCAGGTAAGAAAGATTATCAGAAAAGGGAAGAATCTAATCCTTCTACTGAATGCAGGACACAGAGCCTGCTACGAGTCCATCCAAAGCTTCAGCTGGAAAAAGCAGCAGAACATCCATCTGTTATAACTGTAAGAAGGAGGGACACTATCAATACGACTGTCCCGAACTCTCAGCTGCTCAACGAGCAGAACGGCAGGCCAGAAGAGAAAAATTTGCCCAAAGAAGGCAGGCCTACATCGCCGGAGAGATATCCGACAACTCACTTGAGGAGGATACATTTATGTATTCCTCTGAGGACGAAGCTGCATTTGTAGTTGTTGAGGTCGGAGAAACGGTTCCTGAAGGAACAGCTGAATATTGTCTGATGGCCGGAGAAGAGACTGAGGTAAACTCCAAACTTAATATAACCTCTTCTTCACACAGCACACACGATACGTGCTCGGTCACAGATGATCCTCTGGATGTGGTACAAGCATACGACGATCCGCTAGAGGAACAGTTCGGCCGAGCAGAGAGTTCGACAGAACGATCCAGGAACTGGAGATGGTAAAGGCTGAAAATCAGAGACTTTCTTCTAATTGTCAGGTCTCTACTGAGTCAGAGAATCTAGTTGCGAGACTCAAGGAAGAGATCGAATCTCTTATAACTAAGTCTCAGCTTCAAGAGACTCAGATCTCAGTTCTGACTAAGGACAATTTTGAGAAAGAGACTGAAATAGCCCAGCTCAATCAGAAGCTCTCAGACGTACAGAAAGATTATGACTCACTCAGGAGGAGTGACGAGGTCCGGCGAGGGCCGATGACCGAACAAGCACCTTGGAGCTAAGGAGAAGCTAGAAAGTATGCTCAGAGCACAACGGCCAACTGCCATGAAAGAAGGACTTGGCTATACCCACGAAGCTTCTACCTCAAAAAGCTCAGAAGCGCGGGCTGATAGGTTTGTCAGAGGAAAGGTGCAAGCTGCTGACACCACACCTCAAGCGAAGAACAAACAGAAAATGATTGCACCTCAGCCGAGCAACAACAAGCAGCTGACCAAAGGTTCCAGCCCCAGGACACCGCGATCAAATTCTGGGGGAACCAAGAAGGTCAGATGGGCAGAACAGTACCATGAGCCATCAGACGAGCACCCGGCTCGGTGCGGCTCGTACTATTATGAGCCCGTGGGTCGGGGAAGCGCAAAGACTCAGAAGAAGAAAGCTCCTTAACCCAAAATCATCAGCAGAAAGTCAGTATCTCCGAGTCTTGTGGAGAAGAAAACTGACAAGGTTCAGAAGAAGAAGTCTCACTCTTCTAAGGTTCCGAGGCAGATTTGGGTTCCGAAATCACCCACTAACATGTAAGGACCCAACTGAACCAAAGGGTACCTAAAAATGCTTCTGTTTTGCAGGTGCATAAGGACCCATGGATAGTGGACAGCGGCTACCAGAAGAGCCTGCTGACCAACTATAAACAAGAAGATGGTCCCAGAATTGAGTTTGGTGACAACTCTAAAGGCTACACAAGGGGATATGGAACGCTGAATATTGGGACTGCTTCAGTTCCAAGAGTAACATATGTTGAAGGACTTCAACATAATCTCCTTTCTGTCAGTCAATTTTGTGATAATCTTAACAGAGTAATCTTTGACGTTGGTTTCTGTGATATTGTTGATAAATCTACAGGGAAAACAGTGTTATCAGGTTCGCGGAAGAAAAACATATACATTGCTAACTGGAATACCGTAGAACCTGAGGCTTGCTTGCTCGCACAGACGAAATCCAGTGACAAGTCAGGATGGCTATGGCGTAAGAGACTCAGCCACCTGGACTTCAAGACTATGAACAAGCTCGCCAAGAACTCTAAAGTTAGAGGACTACCCAACGAATCGTTCATCAAAGATAGAAATTGTGAAGCATGCTTGAAGGGAAAGCAAACAAACAAAAGCAATCCACCTATTCCTTCACCTTCCACTGATGGAATCCTTCAGCTGCTGCACATGGATTTATTCGGGCCAGTTTCTCCAGTGACTATACGAGGCAAGAAGTATGCCCTTGTCGTTATAGACGACTACTCGAGACATACATGGGTAATCTTCATCGCCAACAAATCTGATGTCATGACTGAGTTGCCTAAACTACGGAAACAGCTCAGTGTGGAAAAGGACATCAAGATACAAAGAATTCGCTTAGACAGAGGAACATAATTTCTCAACTCAGTAGTTAAAGAGTACTGCGAGATAGAGGGAATTCAGCACGAGACATCAGCTGCTCGTACTCCTCAACAGAACGGACTTGCTGAACGCAAAAACAGAACACTCAAAGAAGCAGCACGGACGCTCCTAGCAGACTCTGGGCTACCCTCTAAGTTCTGGGCAGATGCTACTGACACAGCCTGCTACACTCAGAATCGCTCACTACTTACACATCAAAACATGAAGACACCATACGAATTGTGGAAAGGGAGAATTCCTTCTATTTCTCATTTTCATATTTTTGGTTGTCCGTGCTTTATCCATAATAACGGGAAAGATCGGTTGAAGGTCTTTGATAGCAAATCTGATCAAGGGGTATTCTTAGGATATTCCCGAGTCAGTAAAGCCTTCAGAGTCTTTAACTATTGGACTCTTTGCGTGGAGGAAAGCCCTCATGTTGTTTTTGATGAGTTTGTTACTGAGAACAGGAAAACTATAGAGACAAATACTGATGATGTCAGCAGCAAGCTACAGGATCTCGGACTGACTGATAAAATTGAAAAGATTCAGCATTGTTGGGATGATGAGTCAGATGATGAAGAAACTCAGACTCAACCAACAGGCGATGTAGCTGACCTGGTTGATTCTACTGAACATAATCAACAATAGGTAACAACGATCGATGAGGAAGCCCCAGTGGTAACTGAGACCTCTACTGAGAATATAAACTCAGGGGGAACGATTAATGTTCCTGAGCTAAATGCCCCTGAACCTGGAAACTCAGTAGATCCTAACCTTCTTACTGAACTGCTGCAATCTAAGAACAGTACTACTGAAATGCCTAACACTCCTACTGATTCTGTAGAAGTAGTATCAGAAGAAGAAGCCAGACTCAAACGTTCATGGCTTGACGCTCATTCTTCAGATCTCATAATAGGAGATCCATCAGCAACGATAAGAACAAGATCGAGATTAAATCAAGGAGAAAGCTCACTTTATTCTTGTTTCTTGTCTACAGAAGAACCTCAGTCGATAGAGAACGTACTTAACGATGTTGACTGGATCATCGCCATGCAAGAAGAGCTGAACTAGTTCGTCAGAAACGAAGTTTGGGAGCTTGTTGAAAGACCTAGACATCAGCATGTGATCAGTACTAAGTGGGTCTTCAAAAACAAGCGTGATGAAAACAACGTCATCGTCAGAAACAAAGCTCGACTAGTTGCCAAGGGATACAGTCAAGCAGAAGGAATCGACTTTGATGAAACCTTCGCTCCAGTTGCAAGATTGGAAGCGATTCGTCTTTTCCTAGCCTACGCAACGCATCAAGGATTCAAAGTATATCAGATGGATGTAAGTCAGCTTTTCTGAACGGCGTACTGAAGGAAGAAGTCTACGTACAACAACCGCCCAGCTTTCAGCAGGGACATCAGGTGTACAGACTTCGGAAAGCTCTGTATGGGTTAAAACAAGCACCTAGGGCTTGGTACGATACCCTATCAGACTTTCTACTTCAGAAAGGTTTTCAGAAGGGGACAGTAGATCGCACCCTGTTCAGCATAAAGTCAGGAGATGACATCCTACTAGTGCAAATCTACGTGGACGACATCATTTTCGGCTGCAGAAACGAGACTATATGCCAGCAGTTCGAGAAGATGATGAAAGAGAAATTTGAGATGTCCATGATGGGAGAGATGAATTATTTCCTTGGATTTCAAGTGAAGGAATCTTCATCAATCAAGCTAAATACACTCGAGATCTTCTCAAAAGATTCGGCAGCGATTCTAGCAAGCCAATCAAGATCCCCATGAACACAAATTTTAAAATCGATGTAGACAAAGAGGGAGCTTCTATTAACTCTACTGATTATCGAGCTATTATTGGTTCTCTATTATACTTAACAGCTAGCCGACCTGACATAACTTATGCTGTAGGTGTATGTGCAAGATTTCAAGCGGATCCCAAGCGAAGTCATCTAGACTCAGCAAAGAAGATTCTGCGATATCTAAGAAGAACACCTGACACTGGGTTATGGTATCCTGCTAATGATAATCTTATACTGACAGGTTATTCTGATGCTGATTATGCAGGATGCAGGATAGATCGAAAGTCAACTTCTGGAACATGTCAGTTCCTAGGCAGCAACCTGATATCATGGTTTTCAAAGAAACAGCACTTAGTAGCAACGTCCACTACTGAAGCTGAGTATATGGTTGCTGGAAGTTGCTGTTCCCAGATCCTTTGGCTTCGACAACAATTGAGAGATTATGGTATCATTCAGAATGAAGTGCCCATCTACTGTGACTCCACAAGTGCTATTGCAATAACTCAGAATCTAGTTCTACATACGAGATGCAAGCACGTGGATATCCGACACCACTTCATCAGAGACCATGTCGAGAAGAAGGATATTAGAATGGAGAAAGTCCATACTAACAAGCAAAGGGCAGACATACTGACCAAACCACTAGCTGAGAACAGATTCAGAGAACTATCAGTTGAGCTAGGTCTACTGGATCCTACTGAGTCACGTCAGTAGAGGACAACTACTGATAACTGCAATTGGCAACAATTAGTATCAGACGGAAGGAACCAGTATGACAGGTCAGATGATCAGTACAGTGATTCAGTTGGGAGAATGATACTGTACACAGCAAGGGGGAACGTGGTCTTCAGCACGGCAACCATCCTCCTAAGTCTTAATGGTAACCAGCTGATCGTAAAAGTTCAGCTGAAGAGGTTTGCGTAGTATTGAATACTTAACGTTTTTGTTGACATGCTTGCATTTATTATATCAGTCGCTCGCATTCATTAGTTAAAAAGCATTTATTTCCCGCCATCAATTTCTTTAAGGAATGATCAGTAGATACCGTTCTCATTCAAATTGATTTGGTAATTAATGCTGCCTGCAGCATTTAATGCATGTCTACTCACGTACCTTTATTTCGCATCATCCTACTTGGGTCTATAGTAGAAGCGACTTTGTAATCATTCAGTTTATAACATTTAATCTCAGCCTCAGATAACATTGAAAGATTAAATCCTGACCGTTCGATCTAAACGGTTATTCAGCTTGATCTTACAAAACCTTTCAATTTCTCTACTCGACTCATTTTCCGCCATTTCCAACTTTAGAGCTCTTTCTGCAAATCAGTCTTTTCTTCAAATCTCTAAACCAATCTGATTTCTAGCATCCACAAGCTCTAAACTACTTGGTAATGTATTAAATTCTGCTTAAAACTCTACTGACTCACTCTATTTTCAAGTGCTAACAAGTTGTTTTGCAGATTTTAATGGCGAATGTTCATGAATCCTCTGATATGAACGAGATCATACTCTCACGGATTCAGTTCGAACCCACCATGGAGCTTCGCCAAGTTGATCTTCCATACCATGATCCAGTCTTCGAGGCGCTTGAACAATCTGGACTTGAATGGCTCGTATCCAAGCAGCCTAGGGCTTATCTGCCGAGGCAAGTTGCGGAAGTATACCTCAACTGGAGGACTCTCGCGTCCGGAGGAGAAGAATCTTTCTTCTCGTATATGAAGGAGGTTATCCCAAACTCGTGGGATGTGAGTCAGCACGTCTTCAACATCCGAGATGCATTGGGACTGGCGTTTGATCTCCCAGACAGTGGTGTTTCTCCTATTGGCTACAAGGAGAAGGAGATGAACACGTATGTTAAGAAGTTCTGTGGGAGGCAGGACATCAGTTTCAAAACTGCTCTACCAAAGAACCTGTTGCTACCTCAGTACAGGGGGCTCGCCTACATTGTGTCACATATTCTGACGAGCTCTGCAGGATCTTATGATCAGCTGTCTAAGCCACGTATTCAGCTGATGATGGCTATAGACGACGGAGTCCAAGTAAACTGGACAGATTATTACGTAGCCGAGCTGAAGGCTCAGGCGCAAAAGTTCACCACCTTACCCACTGGTGAGCGGAAGATGATGAGCGTTGGGAAGCTACTGTATAGGACCAAGATGTCCATACTGATCGAGCAATCAGTAGCGAGGATTTCTTCGTTTGCAGATGCCAAATTCTTCGACAGCAAGCTAATAAAATTCAAGACTAAAGCAGCTGCCGAGAAGTCTGTTGGGCGAGGGCCGCCTGATCAGAAGAGAGAAAGATCAGCTATTGTTTTGCCCCCTCGCGCCGACCCTCCGAAAAGGAAAAGGCTGACTAAAACTGGACCTGCTGAGGTGCCAGTAGAACCAGCTAAACCAGCCTCTCCTCCTCCTACTGAAGAACACATTCTTGACTCCGACACAGGAATGGAGGGAGCCACACTTAAGGATAAGGTACAAGTGATCAGCTACGAGGAGACTCAGTCGGACGTCAGGATTCCGACTGAAGAGACTTCCTCTGAGTGGACGACCATCCACTCTACTCGCCTCCAAGCCACAAGTGAAGTCCACTCACAGATCCCTGAGATATCTGATCATTCAAATCTGGTGGAAATAGCCATAAGGGCTAGAGTTCGAATCTCGAGGTTCCCCGAGTTGGGACATACTCGAAGAGATCATAAGGACTCGAGCGGCTCTTTCATTACTTGCCGAAGAGCAAGAGTTGCAGTCAGCAATTGGGTTCGGGGAACCAGCTGATCTGGCAACATTCGAAGATTTGAGGGCGGCAATGCTCTATCTGCTGAGCTTGCGCACCTCAGTGCCCGGCGGCAGTCTTTCGCCACCATCTCCTCCTGATAATGAGAATAATGGAGATAAGGATGAGGAGATGGAACAGGCATCACCCAAGGATGCAGAGTTGGGAGGCTTTACTGAGGGTCCCACTCCCCGCGAGAAGGGCAAATCACCACCTCCGTCCACATCAGGTGATGCCCCGGGTGCCTCGAAGCGCAGTCGAGAGCAACTACTCGCGAATTCTGAGCAGAGGATCGGAATAAGCTCGTATCAGATACAACCAATTGGTTCCGTCACCTCTAAGTCGGTGAACAAGGCCATAAGACGGCAAGGGAACAAAAATCGCCTCTTAGCCAAAGATGTTCATATAAAATGGGCCCAGTATACTAAGGCCCAAACGGATAGTGTAGCCCGACTGGCTGAAGGCGTGAAGAAAGTCTCAGAAGCTCCTACTCCTCAGCTGAATATTCAGGAGATAATTGAGACTGCCTTAGCAGCTCAGAAGGTAGATTTGGAAACACAGAGTCAACAGCTCCTTCAAACTCAGCAGAAGATTTTCTCTGAGCAGCTGGCTCAGGCTCTTGCTTCAGTCAAAACTGAAATGGAAGAAAGGAATATATTGGCCACCTCCTGCCTACAAACTGCTATAAAACAACAGGCGGAGGCCCTTAAGACCATTCAAAAAGAGATGACAGATTCCCACGATCAGGCTTTGCTGAAACTCCGACAGGAGTCAGCCGCGCAGCTTAAGCAATTCAGAGCTGATCTAGGAAAAGATTGGGAAATGTATTGCGACCTCGTCAAAGACTTCGAATCCACTGCCACTCTCATTAAAGAATCAGTCTACAATGTTGAACGAGAAATCAAAGCCATCCGCTCTCACCTCTCTAAGGCAGATGATGCCAAAAAGGGGGAAGGAGAAGTAAAGGAAGAAACTGAGGCGGAACCGGCTGTGATCGAATTGGTGGAAGAAGGAAGTAAGGGGGAAGGGGCCAGCACAGCTCAAGGAGAAGGGTCAGCCGCTCAGGCTGGACCCAGTTCAGCTGTACTCCTGCTGGAATACACCCCTCTGAGGCAGACAGTGACTGAGGCAGTTCCCATCTCATCTGCCCAGCACATAGACGAAATCACAAAATTCTTGGATCAAGAAGAAGAAGAAGAGCCTCAGGTATTGCCACCGCAGAGATCGGGGAAGGAGATCGCCACTGAACCCATTTCTCCATCTTCCCCGGCTCGCAAGCTCAAATCAAAAGCGGAGCAAGAAGCCTATGATCTTCAGATTGCTCAACAGCTTCAGGATAAGCTTGATCATGAGCATCAGCTGGAAGAGGCTAAGAAAGGCAAGAAGCCAAAGAAAGTTGTTGGAAAGACTTAGGCCAAGAAGGCTGAGGACAAGAAGAAAGCTCTGGAGGAGCTAGCCAAGGCCTTAGTGTCTGAGGTCCAGCCAACTGCACAGAGTTATTACCCGACTAATCTCACATCTGGGCAGGAGGCAGAGGACAGAGCTACTTGGGAAGCCACGCTGCAGGGACTAAATCTCAGGAGAGGAGATACAAGGGCAGCGGCTCTCAGAGAGAAAAAGAGGATAGCTAACATGGCTAAAATGATTAGCCTATCCGCAAAGCCAACAACTGATCCAAGGAAGCAGATTCCACGAGGATCCAAGTTCAAAAGGGCACCTTATATCAAGAAGGAGCCTACACCTCATGTGGATAAATGGGTGCCAGCCGAGCTCAACGAGCAGTGGGAGGATTTGAAAGAAGACTTTATTAAGGGATACTATGTTTGGGGTATCTATGAGACTGACAAATCAGCTGATCAACACTTTGATGGACTTATCAGTCGATTCGATATGGATTTCAGAAATCAGATCCGCCAGATCATGGAGGAAGAGAAAATACCCTTCAGAGCTCCAGCCTTCAGGCGAATCCCTCCTCCTAGGACTACTCGCGGCGTGCTATGCACAAAAGAGATTGAGAGAGAAGTAGAAGAAGTTGTTGTTCATCTATGTCTGAATATGTGCGATCCAGATGATTATGAGGAAATCCAGGTTCTACGCTCAAGAGTCTACAAGTATTACTACCTGGACCCTCCAGCTGACAAGTCTGCTGACTTTAAGAAACGCAAGAAGAATTTCAGAAGTCAGACTTGATCTCTTATCTCATATTTGTTGTAATAGTAATAAGGCCCATGTACTCTTTGTCTATATATATATTGGTTCCTATTGCTTGCCAGACAATTATTCATTATCTCATGGCTTTTGTTTGTGTTTTCTCACAACTGATCACTAAGTGATCTGACACACACTCACATAATCGTTCTCTGATTTTGCCTATCTCGCCTACTGACTTGATGTTTTATTGATCATCTTGATTGTCTTCTGATGAATTAGGGGGAAATTGTTGTCAGTAGATTAGCTCTCCGTTCCTTATTTCAGAATAGAGGCTAGATGGTTAGAAATAGAGTTTTGACATCATCAATTAGGGGGAAATTGTTGGGTTATGAGTCAGTAGATGGTACTCAGTTGTCTAGTGGTTAAAAGAATATTGGGGGAAATCATAGTAGTACTATGGAATTGAAGATCCCAAAACCCAGCTGATATCAGTCGTGCAGTGTGTCTATAGGATTAGATGATGTATAGGTTAGACTTGTTTATTTTGATTATCTTTTGTCTAAGTCATGTACGGGGTAAACTGTTGGACTGATCTTCTGATGAAGTTACTTTCCAGAACCCCACGTCATCTTTGTAAGAGCTTGCGTTCTTCAGCCAGCAGCTGATCTTCACCTCAGTAGGAGACAGCCCATCAGCTGATAAGCCATCAGCAGAAGAACATATGCAAAGCTCAGTACCTTCGCAGTCGCCAACTGACCTACTCAATAGATGTATTCCTTCTCAGCCGACTCAGTCGAAGAAGAAAGACTTATCTAGTCTACTGTGTCCGACAGAAAATGACCCAGTCGCACAAGTCTTTTCGAAGTTCAGCAGAAGATCTTACGAGGTTGTTTGAATAGTCAACTTTGACTCTGACACATTCTCACCAACCACAAACCTCGACCAATGAGAAGCCGACAGCGCCATATCTGCTCTATACGATAAAGCTGCTCTCATGTACGATAATTAATCGCCCTGCAGCAACAAATTCGAAATTATGGCCGTTTTCTTTGGAAGCTTGTGACACGTGGCATTGTCGTCTCCAACGGACATATGCCATAGCTCACAACTATAAATAGAGAAGAAATTCGAAGCTCCACGCACGGGACTTATAAGGGAAAAAGCTCAAGCTCAAGAACACTCTAGCAAACTCAACAGATTATACAGAGAAGAACTTGCTTTCATAGAATATTTGTAGTTCTTGTCTCTAGAGTATTTAGATCCCTTTCTTCTCTAGACTAAGCTCATTGCCATATTTACAACTTAGATTCGAAGGAGTTCACTTTTAGTGAATTGTTCTTATTGTAAGAACTCCTTCTTAGTTGGAGATTATCCCCTCCCTTTCGAACTTAGGTTTGAATTGTAAAGTCGCTAAGGACTATAACTTAGAAGGATCTGTCCAGTGCACAGATACCTGCTGAGGCTTGCTCAGTATAATCAACAAGTTATCCTGCCATTGTCAGAACCGTAGACGTAGGATCTTGCGTATCCGAACCACGTTAAATCGCTTGTGTTCTTTACTATTTTATTGCATATCATAACTGTTCAAAATCATATTTTTGCATAAAACGTGTTTCAAAAGCGCACAACCAAAAGAACTTGATTTGTGAAAAGCGTTTTTCACAACTGAGACGAATCTCCGGGCCCCACACTTATCCGCACAACATCTCCGACTGAGTTTCAACGACTGACTAAAGTCAGTAGGAGAGCTCAGTAGCTGACACACTCTGACCCCGTGATCGAAGGTTACTATTTAGCACTGTTCATCAGTTGCACCAAACAGCTCAGCTGTCCTTTGGTTTGAGAAAAAGAAACTGTGATCAGGTGTATTCAACCCCCCCCCTACACCTGACTATAGTCTCCGGACCAACAGTTTGATCCTTTGTAAACTGAGACTTGCTCAGTATAAATCTGAAGACCAGTGTTTGTCCAGTGTACAAACCACTTATGGGACAGTGGACGTAGGATTGTTGCATCCGAACCACCTTAAAAATCTCTGTGTTCAGTGTGTTTTTCTGTTTTGACTGTTGTATTGATTACTGTGCATACTGAAGATATTTCTAAAATCATTCAACTGAGTTTCTGCAAAGCTTAATCGATTGCACTAACACACTGAAACGGTTTTATTAAAACCGTTTTCTAAACTCAACTGAATTTGGGCCTACACATTTCCGCACTATACTGAACTTCAGCTGAACGGTACTAAATTCTGACTCAAGTCAGCTAGCAGGCCTCAGTGAAGTCAGTCAGTCTGCCACACGATCCAGAACAACTTATTTGGCCTACTGAACTTGTTTAGTACGACAGTCTCCTGAAAAGGACTATTCATGTTTTAAGTTGAGAAATTATTTTCAGGTATATTCAACCCCCCTCCCCCCTCTACACCTGAACATTTAACCTCGGGACCAACACCAACTAATCTTTAACATACTCAAATAAAAAGCGCTGAAAATATTCAAACTCCACAAAAAATTGTGAAATAGGGAATATCACTTGAAACATGAAACGAAAGTAATATAAAAAATGATAATTTGCGAAAAAGCACACATGACGCATACATTAATCAAATTTATATTGATTAAAATTTCTGTACATTTTGTAATGATTAGCCCTTCACAAATAATAGGGCAATATACAAATATGATAAAAAAAATAAACAATATAATTTTATAACCACACTTTAAAGTATAAGTTCTAACCACTTTTTTTTTTCATTCTCATACTCACTTTCAAAATATCATCCCCACTTTCACGATTGCACCTCTCTCTACCCCCTTTGCATATATATATAGATAGATATATTATATGAGAACACTCCTTAGAATGAGAAATAGGAACAATTTATAACTGTTTGATCAAGTAATTCGACACTTCAGATCTTGTTATCACTTAAAATCCCAAAATGTACCTTTAATGCAAAAAGTTTGTACTAAGGTTATTTTTGTAATCTTGCACAATCTATTATTTTTTTTATCTTCTTTCCTTTTGTTGTAAACGTCATTTTCGTTAATTTTCTTCCATGTTTTAATATCTTCTAGTCTCGTCCCAGATTTTACGAGAACAATCGTTAATTGTGCATAGTTTCACTAAGTATCGTCCTAGATCTAAGTCTCGTCCTAGATTTTCTTTAATAATTTCATCTTTTCTTTATTTATCATTAACTGTGCATATTTTCCCTATTAATTGTGCATATTTTTGTTAATAATTGTGCATATTTTTCCCATTAATTGGTGCATTTTTTTCCATTACTTGTGTATATTTTACCCAATAATTGTGCATATTTTTTCTCATTAATTGGGCATATTTTCACATGTGATTGTGCATTTTTTTTTTCAAAGCGGAGAACCTATACGACCAAATCCGAACATGGTTTCAATTCCCAAAATCTTAATTCAAATGTAACACTAAATTTATTGAATTATACGATTAAAAATACAATTTAGAACTAAAAGCAAAAGGAACGTTCGGAAAAGGGGGAGGGGGGGGGTGATTGAATTATACGATTAAAAACACAATTTAGAATTAAAAGCAAAAATCGTTCGGAAAAGGGGGAGGAATCTCGACAACATTGTCAGTTATATTTAGTCGTCAAGTATATGGTGTCGCCGAACCAAGGCTCACCATCGGAGGATTTGTGCCGAACTACGTTTGCTGTCATACTAAGTCGCGTCATTATGACGGCGGCGTGTTGATTCCGGCAACACAATCGATGAATATCAAGAGAGTAGACGATGAATTTCGTAGGAGAGAGAACAACGGTTTTGTGGTAAGTGAGAATGAGGAGCGGAGTGAATTTATAAAAAATCCTAGGTTTTGTGATCTAAACTTACAAAATTGCCCTGTATACAAAATTTTATGAGTAAAAGTGCAACTTGCGAAATTGGACATAATATAAAATTTGATCCGTCCATTTCCTTCATCTAATGGACTAAAAATGTTCTTAGTTCTTATGCAAAGAGTTGTTCTTAATTGAACTCTCTCCTATATATATATATATATATATATATATATATAGATGGTTCAAATGTAAACAACATGTTAGTGTGTGAATGTGTGAATAAATCTATACATTTGATCTTGTGGATTGGATGATTGGATTTTATTTCTTAACTTAAATTGACGAACTGCACTTACTATTTATTGTTAATGCATTTTACATTTTATTACTAATTAGGTAATTTTACATTTTAGATACAGATATTCATAATCTAATTAATTCATATTATTTCCATAACCGCATCTTTCTTCATTTACGCTCATATTACTTCCATAAACCGCATTCATTTACGCTAATATTTCTCTACACACTAAAGAACCGCTTATGATTTGTTCATTAGGTAAACTTCCTATTGTTATTTTTTATTCTTTTTTTTTTTTTGATGATTTAAGATATGATCTTGGAATTCATATATTTTGCTCAAGTGCTAATTTAAAGGGCATTAGAAATTAATTAATAAGTGCATTAGAAATAGAAAGTGCAATTCACACTAAATTAAAGTGTAGTTTAATTCGAAGTGCATTCTATAATAAATCAAAGAACATTCCAAATTAATTTAAAGTGCATCTCATTAATTTAAAAAGTGCAATTCAAATAAACTAAAACCGCAGTTCCTGATTAATCAAAGTGCAGTCCATGATTAATCAAAGTGCAATCCATTTATTTTATAAATAAATGCATCTCATAATTTTTCAACCACAAACTTTTTAGAGTGCATCGTATAATAATTCAAAGTGCAATCCAAATCAATTAAAAATGCAACTCCTAAATTCTCAAAGTGCAGTCCGAATCAATTAAAAGTGCATCTCCTAAATTCTCAAAGTGCAGTCCAAATCACTTAAAAATGCATCCCCTAAATTCTCAAAATGCAGTCCAAATCAATTACCGACATAGCTTTCTAAAGATTTAGAACAAAAAAATCGAGATCATGGCGTAGGAATATGGGTTAAGATTTGATTAATGGTAATTTCTTAGGATAGATTTGTAATCATAATTAGATTAGTGGAAGGAGATAGTTTATAAAATCTTATCAATTATAAAAACATATCAAATTTACCCTTAAGTGCAATTGATTTATCTATAAAGTGTTATTCGCTATTTTTAATCTTAAATTAAATTTGGATCGCTCATTTGTTATATTAAATGCTTATGATTTGTTCTTGTGTTCACACGCTAAGAGAGTGTTCTCACGTGAACCAATCCATATATATATACTAGAAGTTTCTCACCGCGCCAGCGCGGTGCCCGGCCATATATATATATAAGTTAAATTGTGATTTTTGAATTTTCGATATGTTTTTTTACGAAGGACAATGCAGATAATGATGTCATAGATAAAGATGTGAAATGATATATTTGTTCTAATTCACATGTATTAACAATATTTAATAAATTACTTTTAAAAAGACAAGCCATTATTAAATTCAAATACATTGGCACTCTTTCGACACTTTCGACACACTCGCCTGAAACAACGCAAGGTGTTAAAAGTCAGCTCTATATTTGAGTCAATTGTCAAGACAATAGTCACAAAAAAAAAATTCAAAATAATACTCTTTCAAAAATAATTACGAAACTAACACTCTTTTTGCTACCTATACACTTATTTACTAAATTAATATCTACATGAAAAATACATTTTATTTATTAATTTACTTAATTACAAAGCAGTATTGTTTATTGTAATAAAATCGCATTTCCAAATAAAAAGAATAAAATATATTTGTTAATTTTTTTATTTCTATTGTATGTGTGTCGTGTTTCTAAATAAAAATAAAATTTTTTATTTGTTAAATTTTATATTTAATTTTAAATCAAACATATATATATATATACATAATATATATATATAAATATATTATATATATATATATAATGAAAATACGTAACTCTTTTTATGATTTTAATTAGAGAACAGATAAAAACAAAAAAAATATATAATTTTTGCAATTAGGTTGGAAAAAAATTATGTTTTTTCAAATAAAAACAAGGCAAATTGGCAAAAATATTCCTCAAACTTAGCGTTTTTGCGAATTTTGTCCTCAAACTTCTTTTTTTTGTTTTTTTCACCCTAAACTCCTTATTTTTGCGATTTTAGTCCTTAAACTCCTTGTTTTTGCGATTTTAGTCCTATCGTTAGATTTTCCGTCAATTTAATTCGGAATTTTTATTTACATGGACCAAAATAGCAAATAAAGAATGATTTGGGACCTATTTAGCAAAATAAAATAGTTTAAGGACTGATTTCAAAAAATTTAGACAAATAAGCTAATTGATTCGTATCGACGAGATTTTGCGTTAAATTTTCGATTTTTCATATAACTTTATTGCTTCGTATTAAATACAAGCTAACCAAGATTTCGTACTAATATAAGCAACATTTAATTCGAAATGCAAAATATATATTGTGAATTAATCATTAAAAAACAAAGTCATTATCACCCAAAAAAATAAGGAGTTGAGGGTCAAAAAACAAAAAAAAATTGTTTGAGGACAAAATTCGCAAAAACGCGAAGTTTGAGGACTATTTTTGCCAATTTGCCTAAAAACAATCATAACAATTTTGATTTGCTTTGTTATTAAATAATTTCTTTTCATATTTTCGAACTAAAATTTAAATAATTTTATAATCTAAATTTTACAAGAGAATAATAGTGAGAATGAGAAATAGATGTGTATAATTATGATGGTGGAAACCTCTATTTATAGAGTACAGGATAGGCCGCTAGGGTTTAGATATGGTCATCATATATATAGTAAATCTTATCTACAACATTCCCCGTTGATGAACCATCTCTAAACAGAAATTGTTGCCTCGTTAAAACCTAGCCAGAAAACCTAATGGGATAAAAACTGGTCGAAGGAAAAAGAGTACAACTGCTCCACCTCAATATAGTCTTTCTTGATACTTGAGTCGGCGCATATCGATCTTGTGTACCAATGTCTTGAATGTTGACGTTGGTAATGTCTTTGTAAAAGAATCCGGTAGATTGTCACTTGAGTGAATTTGCTGGATGTTGATGTCGCCACTCTTTTGGAGATCATGTGTTGCATTGACACTTTTATGAATCAATCTCAATGACTTATTTTCTCGTGTGTTGCATTGGATGCAACGCTAAAAACCTTAACTAAGAAAACCCTTTGTGAAAAAACATAGAAAGAAAAAAAGGGTACAACCATTTGACCTTCAGGGTCATTTGACCTTTAAGAGTCAATCTAATCTTCATGATTATTTACAATTTGTTACTCCCCCTCAAGATAACAATCTTCAAGGTTATCTTTAAGGTCTACACAAATATGTGTAACACAAGTTTAATTATCAGCATAGATAATAGCATAAAATATGTCAATATATCATTACTCTCGACCAATATCATATTTGTCTTGAAAATAGCAAAGGATGGTCAATACCATTTCAAACTCTCCAATTGCACATAATTAAGGAACTTCTGGTCCTCATCTTTGTTATCTTCTATAGGTCTAAATGAGTCTCTATCCACTTTAAGTGATTGAATCAACCATTAGATAGGCATGTGGATGCGATACAATAACATCTCTTTAATGACCTTTTAGGTAGGTCGACTAGCTTAACTCCATCAAGGAGATGCTCGATCTACAGGTCGAGACAATTATTAGCTCAACCCAAGTCTTTTGATTCTAACTCCGTCTTTAGGCATGGGTTGATTTCATCAAGTGCTTTTGTACATAATGATTCACATATCCTCTTCAGGAGAAATTTGGAGTGATGTGTTCTAATTTTGGATTCCGCAGACTTCTTATCTCTTAGCACAATAAATCTCTCACGCTTCTGGCGTCAATGAGAATTAATTGATTTATTTTGTCTATGAGGAACTTTAGTTCTTTCATGGTGCATATACAACAGGTATATGAGATTTTAGTCACTCCTTTTGCAGTAAATAACTTGATGAACTTTTGGTTCATAGTGCGTGAATCTAATAATTAATCCAAGGAGATATTTGCGGCATTCTATCATTTATATTTCATATCTCTCCCTAATGCCGACAATGATGTGAGTTGGATTATAAAATCAACATATCAATGAATAAAACAATTCATAATTGCTTGTTCTATGTAAGTCATTTTTACGGAGTATACATATAAGTATTATGCTCTTCAGGAGTTTCAATCAAACTCAAGTCATCATTTATGTACCCTTCTGTCAAAGAATACTCGTCGTTATGATTATATCATATGCGACTGTATTATTCCAACCCTTACAATGACTTTGGCAGTCTAATTGACAATATCTTTTTGACTTACATGCTTTGAGCAAGTTAAATCCTTCAGGAATCTTCATATATATATGTCACTATCTAGTGAATCTTATTGATAGATATTTACTACATCCATAAGGCGCATAGCAAGCCTTTTGTGACATAAGTAGATTAATCAAATTCTAAAATACAACGGTGTCTATTATGGGAGAGTACATAATTAATTATCGGTCTTTGAGAGAAACATTGTGTTATGAGTATTGCCCTATATCTCGTAATTTTTCATTTTTCTTTGTAACAAAGACATATTTGTATCCTTCGGGGATATACTTTTTGGATTATGGAACTACAAGTCCAAATATTTCCGGCTTTTTAAGGAATATTGATTCACCTTATATGACTTCGTTTCTCTTTGACCAATTATTTCAATCTTGAAAATCTCTTATAGATCGTCATTGAGGATCCTCTTTTTTCATTTTACGAGTCATATTAAAGGCGAATATATCATCATGCGTCCACAATGATATTTGATCTATCCAATATATTGAGATCTCATAATTTCCTGATGCTTGTAGTTCTTCAGGAACTTCATTTGATTGATTAATCATTTTCGTCATTGTTTGGTTCATATGTTGTGTCCCTTTTCTTAGACACAAAATTTATTTTAGAACCAATTGGTCGACCATATTTTGACGAATTTTATATTCATTTGCTACCATTTGTACTTGTCCTTCAAGGACATTTATTGGTGTGGGGGTATTTATATCAAATGTATAACATTGTCACTTCTTCTATGTACATACTAAAACATCAAGAAGTTGATTCGCAATATTTTGCAAATGAATCATTCGACTTCTTGTTCACATTAGTTACTTCTAGAATCCAAATGTGACTAGTTTGTTCTTGTGCTTTTTGTTGGATGTAGATTTCACATTGATTACTTCAGGAATCCAAATGTGACATATGTCCCTCCTAATGTTGGGAACATTATTTCATCGTAATAACAATCTTCTTGTGAGACTCATATTTGTACGAACAAAAACCATTTTTAGTATGGTCATGAGCAATTAATTTTTTAATCTCAATCTCAAAGTCAAATAATATTAAATCCTCTTCATGAGGAACTTGGCGTTTCATAAACCCACTCACTTTATCAAGCAAATTTTCTTGATGGAATTGAGCTCTTTATTTTTGAAATTGTAGTTTTACCAAGTGCTACATTTTTTATAGAAATCGAGCATTCATGGAAGTTAAGAGATTCTTCAGGATCTCTATGCAGCGCCCATATGAATTTCAATTATGTTGCGCATCATAGTTGCTTGCAGACGTCCAAACTTATCATGTTAAAGCATAAAGCTCTTTTGAACTTCCGGTTCATGACATGTTTTGTCTTAATTATTTTTATGAATGTGTAATACATTCAAGGTGGTAGTGTGATAACTTTTCTTTTGTTAGCTTCTAGGTAAATACAAAAGAACCACTACATTTGTATATTATTTCAGTATGGTATCCATTGCAGCGGATATCCTTATAACTTAGTAAGTTCCTTCTAGACTTACTAGAGTAAAGGGCAAACTCAATAGTTGAGTTCGTATCGTTTGATAGAATGACACATGCTCTTTTGGAGCCGTCAATAATTTCTATGCAATGGATTTGAAAATCTCGCAATTTAGGATACATATACTCGTATCGAGCTTTAGGGAGGACAATCAATTATATCTTTAAGCAATCCTACTGGGATGCTTCATTTCTATTGTCTCTCTCATGCCCTCTTATTGACAGATGAACATCGATATCAAAAGTGCATTAATGTCAACAAGACATAAATAATGTTTTTCATTCGGGAATAACATATATCACACAAAATACGAGTTGTTCTATAAGAACATTTAATATCCTTCTAGAATATAAATGATGCTACTTCAGGAGCAAAAGTTGTGGCATTTCTACAAACATGCGATAGAAATGTTAATATCACAATATGGTCATTCTTCAGGAATTGAATTGTGCTATTTCTAGAGCAATAATTTAGTTTATTCAAGATAAATGAAATCAATATATTACAAATTTTGAGATCTATCGGATCTCACATCTATCTTGAAAAGAAATTAAGTCAAGTAGAAAGATAGAGCAAGAGAATGAATGAATCTAAAGGTCCTCTCAAGAAGGCTAATGATGCTTGGGAAGTAGTAATCAATTCGGGCAATAGCATATTGGAAATGCAGTTGTTAAGCATAGATGAACTCTTGTTACCACTCCCTATAATTAAGTAATACTTTAAATTATAACATACCTTTAAATATACATTATTCTTTAGGAACATGTAATATTCTGCATGAACATTAATTGTGCTACTTCAGGAGCAACAATCAAAGCATGGTTGTTGTGATATATAATTTCAAAATGACATGTTTTAGTTGTTTCAAGAACATGTAGAGTTAATTGTGTTACTTCAAGAGCAACAATTAGAGTTATGAACATACAACATTTGCTAAAATCAAGAGCTTGAGTCGTTCTTTAAAAGCATGTAGCATTCTTCAGGAATACAAATTGTGCTACTTCAGGAGCAACAATTTTAGTTTATATTAAATTGCTTCAGGCGAAATGTTAATATTTTCAAAAAACCCAATCGTATCGTATTCTTTGGGTATGTCAGTTGTGCTACTTCGGGAGCTACAACAATAATAATTCAAGAACCAAGATTCGCCCATTAATAAGATATATTATATGAATTGCTCATCAAAAGTACGTAATATTCTTCAGAAATATTAATTGTAAATGCTCTTCAAGAGCATGTAATATTTGAAGTCGATGAATTGCTCTATAAGAGCATATAATAATCTCTCATGGATTATTAATTGTGCTACTTATAGCATATAATAATCTCTCATGGATTATTCCTTTTGGTTCAAAGAGGATCAGTTGCTTCTTGCTGCCATTATCGAATCGTTTCCTCCAATATTCTCCCGCTTATTTCCACGACGGATACTGCCGCAACCGCTTGGTCCATTCTCACCCGTGCTTTCGCTAGCACATCTAGGGCTCACGTCATGCAACTCAAGACCTCCCTTTTCAAGGCTTCCTTAATATTGTCAAGCTTGATTGTGAGCGGATGAATACTCGGTAGAACCACCGATTGAGGATCAACAGCCATGAATCAACTCAGATAAGTACGAAATTGATTGGATTGAAGTAGAAACAAGGAGTAGCAGAAGCGGATGTAGAAGAATTGATGAGAAAAATAAACGAAATCTGTCGCCGGAGACGAAGTAGAGACGCCAACAAACAATTAAGAGATGAGAGTGACTGCCGACGGAAGTTTCGGGAGAACCTTCGCATCTGATACCATATCAAACCTTGAATTGAAGAGAGTGAAAAGTATTTTTTATTGATATGAGATGATGTATATATATATTTACATGATAGAGAGAGGCGAATATTCTAGGGAAGTGACGTGGCATAACTAATTCTATGACCGCCTTTCTTAACTATTCAACAGATTTTCAACAATTATTGAATAATTAGAGAGTGGCGGCGGTGGTGCGGTGAGATATTGAACACGCAAATTCCGTGATGGAATTGGTCATCTCAGCTGAGCGGGGTTTTGGGTTGCTGTGGGTAGAGAATGGCAGCAGTGGTGCGCCCCACAGTTTTAGGTGCCCTAATTTGTGCGTGATTAGTTGTGTGTGGCTGTTGATTTACGAGGAGAATAAATGAAAATTGAACGAGTAGGTTAATTGAATCTGACAATGTTTTTAGATGGAACGGGAGATTAATTGAAAACTAAGTTCATTTTCTTGTAATATTGATGCTTTTTCTTGGGATGTGGTTAAATGTTTGGGGATTATTTAGAGATTATTAACATGGAAATCTTGATATGCTCTAAATTGAATTTAAAAAAAATTACAAGGATTGTGATTTAGGTAGTTTTTGAAACAACTTAAATAAGCTGTTTTTGAATTTTTTTTATTACCGCAAATGCATTTTTTAATGTTTGGAATGTATGCTTCTGTTTTTTTTCCTGCTTAAAATAAGCTAGAATAAGCATAAGCTAATAAACTGGTCATGAAGTGCTTTTTAAAAGTATAAGCCAAAAACCGTGAAAAGCAACTTATGAGAGTGCTTGCAAAATTGATTTCTCTAAAATTAATCTGCTTTTTTTTTATAATATTGCAAACACTAACAACTTTTGTTTATCAACTTAAAACAATTTTAAACAAAAGTAATTAAAAGTTGTTTATAAAAGTTCTTCCAAATACTATCTTAGACTGTGTTTGCAACTGATTATTATAAGCACTTTTCATTTGCTTTTATTTAAAATTGAAAATAATTACTTTTAACCAAAATCAAATAGTTTTTGGAATTGGTTTTAAGAAGTAGATATTTTTGGTGAATTCGAGAATTATTGTGCTTTAAGTACCAAAAGCATCTCAATAGGTGCTTAATTTTAGAGAAGCAAACACGAAAAACAGGTTTTGCAAATATTAGAAAACTACTTATGCGGTCAAAAGGCAGATAAGTGATTAAAGTAAGCTCTTGCAAACACACCCTTAATACGTCAATTTTTTATGATTCAAAATGACGCCGTTCATAGTATCCACGTAAGCATCCATCTCAGCGTTTCGAGAGTTGGAAGAATTGAGGATTGGAGCATGTCTTGCAAAATGTTAAAACCTCATGCATAGATTCATCAAGACAAATTTTGTTGGGTGATGATTCAATCCTCAGCATGATCATACTTGTGGGAAATGATTCTATCTTCTACACTGAATCACGCTCAGTAGCCTCGTGCTCTGAACTGTTGAGAAGATTTGAAGATCCCAAAACCCTATCTGATTGGTGAACCATTCCTTTGTATTCGTATTTGTCTCTGAGGTTTCAGACTCAGTAGACACTCTGCTCTGGTCAAGGCGCTCAGTAGCTCATCAGCCTCAGCACCAGTGTAGAAGACTCAGTGAATACTTGGACTCGAGCGGGGCAAGATATGCGAGAGACTCAGTTGAACTGAACTCAGCAGGAGTAGTTCACTGGACTCAGAGCTGATTTTCAGTAGACCTTTCTCAACTGTCTATCTGCTGAATACAAAATCAGACTCAGCATCGGCTGACAGTCTTCTGAACTGTCTAAATCTTTTGATAAGCTATCAGTGTTGTCAAGTACGAGGAAGAGAGAAGTCAACTTCAGTTGCCTCAAAGTTTATTCTGCCTCAACCACCACATCCACCTCGACAAATGACAAGCATACACGTGTCGTCTCACCTACTAAAGCTACAGTCAACATATTTCCGTAAAAGGAGGGAAAGGACACTGTACCTACTACACAAAAGAGCCGTTTGCTACCACAAAAGAGGGAAAAAGAAGAAGATCATCTCCAACGGATCTATTCTTCTCTCCACTCTATAAATAGAGGGATCATTCAAGATTTGAAGCTCACCGAGACCTAGAACCAAAAACATAGAAGCAAGAAACGCACAGAGCATTCAAACGAGTGAAATTAACGACTAAGTCTTCCGCAAGAATCAACCGAGTTATCTCCGGCGAAAGACTACATCCAGCTCAAAAGGAACCAAGCTGAACCGACATAAGCTTCTAGTATCCAAGCGACTGACACGAACCTATAGCTAAACCCTCAGCTGTTCGTAGCTCTAGATAGCTACATTCTCGTTCCTTATCCCTCTAACCCTAAGCTCACTTGTTATATCCATAGCTTAGACGAAGGAGTTCACATTTGAACCCAATCCTTATTGTATAAGGACTCCTTCATTGTTGGAGAAGTTTGTCAAACACTTAAAGTTTGATAGAATTGTAAACTGGGACTTGCTCAGTATAATCTCCAAGCCACGGCTTTGTCCAGTGTACAAGCTGACTGAGACTAAATTAGTATAATAAATAGCCTCCTGATCTATCGGGACAGTGGACGTAGGATTGTTGATATTCGAACCACTTTAAAAATATCTGTGTCGTTTACTTACTGTTTCATTGATTTTACTGTGCATACTGAACATCATATTTAAAATTGATTTAAGCGTCTCGATGTTCCGAACTTCTTATCTACCGAACCGAGACTTGCATAAAACGTTTTCCTCATTAAAACTGATTTGGGCCTACACAATTCCGCACACCGAACTCTCACCGATCGATACCGAATTCGACCTAGTCGGTTAGCGAGATCTTAGGCCGAGTCGGTACTCTTTTAGCCTTTAACACGATTCGAAACGGTTATGCAGTCTGTTTCGAACTATTTCATGCGGCACCTTCTCGAATAGGACTTGTTCGTGTTCGAAAGTTGAGAAATTTGGATTCGGGTGTATTCACCCCCCCCCTCTACACCCGAACTCACTCACGGGACCAACAATTGGTATCGGAGCGGGAGTTCTTTGACTCTTGTTATCTTTGAGCTGGTCTATTCGAACGGATCCGAGGGAAAGCGTTTTTCACTGCATATCACTCTACATTCATATCATTATTCTTCATGGCTGATATGTCAGGTATAAGGATGGTACCTATGTTCTCGGTGGAGAACTACGGAGTATGGCGAGTCAGGATGGAAGCTCATCTGACATCCCTCCATGACAATATGGTCGAAGTGCTTGAAGATGGACCTATCGTTCCTATGATTGATAGTGTCGTGACTCGGGACCAAGCTCAAGGAGGAGGAATGGTGACTGGGAAGAAGATCCCCAAAGACAGAAGTCTCTTCACTCCTGAAGAAAAGAAGCTTCACAATCTAGATCGAGTCGCCACGAATGCTATACTAACCACCCTTAGTGATTCTTATCTTGGCAGGGTTCGGGAATGCAAGACCGCTAAAGAACTGCGGGATGCTCTTGCGCTGCGAGTCGAGGGACTCGAGAAGATTAAAGCCAACAAATTAGCGCTGGAACTCCAAAGGCTGGAAAGCTTGTCTCTCATGCCCGGGGACAAAATCGAAGATCTAAACGTCAGTTACCAATCGATGAATTCTATCAATGGGTGGGAAAGACATTCGACAGAATCGAGAGATGAATCGAAGATTCCGAGGGCACCTGCCGGACGGACACCTGGACACCTTTTGCCACTTTATTGCGACATTCGATTTAGATCTTTGTGTCTCCCGACCATATCTTTTCGTAATTACAGTCGAGGAGTATGAGTTCGACAGACCTCAAAGAAAGCTGAGAGCTGAAGCTGATACGAAGATTGACCATGCTTTCAAAGCTACAGTAAGCACAGCATCTCCCGCTACGAGCAAGACGACGAGTAAGACTGAGCCTTCACTCACTGACCTACAAGAAGGAAGTCTAGCTCAAAAGTACGCGCTGCTCGCAGTGAAGTATCAGAAGGAGAAAGAAAGGCGTAGAAAACTGACCAAAGCATACCGAGATACAAAAGGCAAGTCAGAATATACACCTAAACGTGCTCCTGATACTCAATCTTCTGAATGAAGAAAGAAAGATGACTCAGCACCCTCAAGGGATAGTGCAACCAAAGAAGAAAAAGTCATCACTTGCTACAACTGCAAGAAGCCGGGACATTATCGGTATGATTGTCCCGAGCTCGATAGTCTTGAACGCGCAAAGCACGCAAGGCAAGGAGAGAGAAATTCGCCCGAAAAGACAATCCTACATAGTCGGCGAAATCTCGGACGACTCGAAGAGATCGACTCCTTTATGGATTCATCGGACGATGAAGCGACTTTCATGGCCTTAGAGCATGAAGCGAGATGAATCAACTGAAATGTGCATGATGGCAGGCGAAGAGGATGAGGTAAATTCTCATGAACCAGTTAACTCCTCTTCACACTGCACACACGACACTATTTCAGGTGCAGATGGGAATTTGGACATCTCGACCGCATATGAAGATCTACTAGATGAACAAATTTAGATGAGTGCAGCTCGGTAAGACTCTTCGGGAGTTGGATACCACGAAAGTGGAGAATCGGAGACTTTCTCGGGAGAGTCGGAGTTATTACCGAGGCCGAAGGACTTGTGTTGAGACTCGGGGGAGGAGATAAACTCTCCGATGGCCAAGTCTCGAGCATCAAGAAGATCGGATTTCGGTCTTGACCAATGACTTGACTCGAAAGATACTTGGCCCGAGTCTGCCGAAGCAAGAACTGTCAGGACTTCAGACCGAGCATGACACACTGAAGAAAAGTGATGATGTCTGGAGGAACCTGATGACTGAGAGGTATATGGGCGCAGAGAAGAAATTGGAGGCTATGCTAGCAAGCAATAAGCCAAAGCACTGCAAGGAAGGACTTGGATTCAGTCTAGGAGCTTCCTCATCTGCCCCAGTACACTCAGTAGTACGGCTTGCTGATAGATTTGTTCGAGGGGAGACTATCAACGCAGATATACTGAACCCCCTAGCAAAGAACAAACAGAAGATGAAAGCACCTCATCCCACACATCAGCATTCTGACAAGAAGATCAATGCCAAGAAACCCCAGTTCAGTCAAGGGGGAACCAGCAAATCAAACTTGGCAGATCAGTATGGACCTCCGAAGCTGACGCATCCTGCTCAGTATGGATCATATTATTATGAACCTATAATCCGAAGAGGCTCCAAAGGTCAGAAGAAGAAAAAGGCCGCATAGAAGGCAAAGGTCAGCAGTCCACCAACTCAGAAGATCAGGACTCCTGAACCTCAGAAGTCTCAGAAGTCAGCTGTGACCAGTCCAGTGGTCAGATATGTTGACTCCAGTGGAAAGAAAATGTCTAAAACCACCAGGGTTGTTAAACAGATTTGGGTTACTAAAACTAACATCTAAGGACCCAAAATCAAAAATAAAGGGTACTCGAATATAATTGCGTTTTTGCAGGTGCGTAAAGACCTATGGTATGTGGACAGCGGATGCTCAAGACACATGAAATACCAAAGGAGTCTACT
The DNA here is from genome assembly GCA_028984105.1 of Lavandula angustifolia. Lineage (NCBI taxonomy): Eukaryota > Viridiplantae > Streptophyta > Magnoliopsida > Lamiales > Lamiaceae > Lavandula > Lavandula angustifolia. The sequence goes on from CM054808.1 coordinate 13,646,873, forward strand.
GAAGAATTATATCACTGAAGAAGGACCCAGAATTGAGTTCGGAGACAATGCAAAAGGCTATACCAGAGGATATGGAACACTCAGCATTGGAACTGCCAACATTCCAAGAGTATCATATGTTGAAGGACTTTAACATAATCTTCTCTCTGTTAGTCAATTTTGTGATAACTCAAATAGAGTGATATTTGACTCCGGTTTTACGTGATGTTATTGATAAATCCACGGGGAAAACGGTGTTATCGGGTTCGCGCGAAAAGAACATATATGTGGTGGCCCGGAACTCAGCTGAACCTGAAGCTTGCTTATTGGCGAAGAATGACAACCGCACGGGGTGGCTATGGCACAGAAGACTCACCCATCTCAACTTTAAGACGCTCAACAAGCTTGCAAGAGATACTCTAGCAAGGGGACTGCCGAATGAAGTATTCAGCAAAGACACTCAGTGTGAAGCATGTCTGAAGGGAAAGCAAACAAGGAATCAAAATCCTCCAGTTCCATCGCCTTCCACGGATGGAATCCTTCAGCTGCTACATATGGATTTGTTCGGTCCAGTCTCCCCAGTGACGATCAGAGATGACTACTCGCGCTACACATGGGTCATATTCATTGCCAACAAGTCTGACGTCAAAATAGAGTTACCAACGCTTCTGAAAAAGCTCAGTGTCGAGAAGAACACCAAGATCAGAAAAATACATTCAGACAGAGGAACTGAGTTCCTTAATTCTATGGTAAAGGAGTTACGCAAGCGAAGGAATAGAGCATGAGACTTCATTGCACGCACACCTCGGCGGGAATGGAGTTGCCTGAACGAAAGAACAGAACTCTAAAAGAGGCGGCTAGGACTCTACTCGCAGACTCGGGACTCCCAACCAAATTCGGGCGGAAGCTACGTGCGCATGTTATACTCGAGAATAGATCTCTACCGACAAAGCGGTATAAGCGGACACCATATGAACTATGGAACGGCGGGAAGCCTTCTCTATCTTATTTCCATATTTTTTGGTTGTTCATGCTTTATCCACAATAATGGGAAAGATCAGTGAAGACTTTTGATAGCAAGTCGGATCGGGGAGTATTCTTAGGATACTCTCGGGTCAGCAAAGCTTTCCGAGTATTCAACTATCGGACTCTTTGCGTGGAGGAAAGCCCTCATGTTGTTTTTAACGAGTTTGCTGCGAAGACGGGAGCAATAACTCAAATTCCGAATCCGAGGACATCGGTAAGCGGCTACGGGATCTAAGCTTAAAAGACAAATGCGAAAAGATCCGGCTATGTTGGGATGATGATTCGGACGAAGAAAGCGAAGACAAATCTACCGAATCTCAACCAGTGAGCAAGTAGGCGAGCGGATTGATTCTCCCGAACGAATCAATCCCGGGTAACTCAGGTCGATGAAGAAACCATTGAGGTAAGCGAGACCAACACTACCGAGAGCAACACCTCGGGGGGAACGTCTAGTAATGTTCCCGAGTCGAATGCCCTTGAACCCGGTGACTCGATAGACCATACTCTTGTTCTTGAATTACTTCAATCTCGAGAATAGTACAAGCTCGAAATGCCTAACTCACCTACTATCTCGTGTTGAACAAGTTTCAGATGAAGAGTTGAAACATCGTAGATCGTGGCTCGATGCTCACACTGTTGATTTAATCATTGGAGATCCTTCAGCAAATGTCAAGACAAGATCCAGATTCTGTCAAGGAGAAAGCGCATTATTTTCCTGCTTCTTGTCTACTAAAGAGCCTCAGACCATTGAGGATACACTGAAAGATGCTGACTGGATCATTGCTATGCAGGAGGAGCTGAATCAGTTCACGAGAAACGAAGTATGGGAGCTTGTAGACAGACCCCGGCAACAACATGTTATTGGAACTAAATGGGTCTTCAAAAACAAGCGAGATGAAAACAATGTTATAGTAAGGAACAAAGCAAGACTCGTGGCTAAAGGCTACTGTCAAGCCGAAGGGATAGATTTCGATGAGACGTTCGCTCCGGTTGCAAGATTGGAGGCAATCGGACTATTCTCGGCCTACGCAACACATCAACGATTCGGAGTTTATCGAATGGATGTGAAGTCTGCGTTCTCGAATGGCGTGCTTTGAAAGAAGAAGTCTATGTGGAACAACCGCCGGGCTTTCGGCGGGGACATCAAGTATATAGACTCGAGAAAGGCTCTATACGGGTTAAAACAAGCACCCGGGGCTTGGTACGATACCACTGTCCCGAGTTTCTTCTTCATAAAGGTTTTCGAAAGGCACGATGAGCCGCACTCTATTCAAGGCATTCGGCCGGAAGAAGACTTATTACTTGTGCGGATCTACGTGGATGACATTATATTCGGATCAAAGAATGTCATCATGTGTCGGCAATTTGAAAAGATGATGAAGGATAAGTTCGAGATGTCGATGATGGGAGAAATGAACTACTTCCTTGGTTTTCAAGTCAAGCAATCCGAAAAGGGAACGTTCATCAACCAAGGCAAATACACTCGAGACCTCATCAAAAGATTCGGCCGCACATCCGGCAAATCAATCAAGATCCCGATGAACACGAATATGAAGATAGATCTTGATAAAGAGGGAGTATCGATAGACCAAACTGAATACCGTGCTATAATTGGTTCTTTATTATATCTAACGACTACTCGTCCCGACATAACTTATCTTTGTAGGTGTGCATGCTCGATTTCGGGCGAATCCCAAGCGAGTCATATGAACTCGGCAAAGAAGATTCTCCGCTATCTACGAGGAACACCGACATGGGTTTGTGGTATCCACTGATGATAATATTGAACTAACTGGTTATTCCGATGCTGACTATGCGGGATGTAGAATAGACCGAAAATCAACTTCGGGGAACATGTCGGTTTCTTGGCGGCAAGGCGATCTCATGGTTTTCAAAGAAACGAGCACTCGGTGGCCACGTCGACTACGAAGCCGAATACATGGCTGCTTGGAAGTTGTTGCACCCGGATCCTTTGGTCGAGACAAGCGGTGAGAGACTATGACGTCATTCGAGAATGAAGTGCCGATTTTACTGCGACGATGCCGGTGCTATTGCAATCACTCGAACCCCGTACTTCACACGAGATGCAAGCACGTGGACATCGACATCACTTCATTCGTGACCATGTCGAGAAAAAGGATATCGGGATGGAGAAGATCCATGCCCGACAAGCAACGGGCTGATATACTGACCAAGCCTCTAGGCGAATCCGATTCGAGAGAACTTTCGGTAGAGCTAGGTGCTGTTGGACCCTACTGACCCCGGTCGGTAAGAGGTTTCGAGGAGAGAGACATTTCGATAAGGGGGGGAATGTTCACTCTCGATCGATACATTCGATGCGTAGAGACGAAACCATCTACACGAGGTATCAGCTGACTACTATGTTCAGCTGACAGGTTTGTGTATCTCTACTCAGTAGTAATTTAATACAATAGTACTTTGCATTTATGACAAAGATTCAGCATGACATTAATATCTTTTGGTTTGTCTTTATTATTAACGGCTCACATTTAATGCACGACATTCCATACATAAGCTTGCTGAACTCTGCACGCATTTAATGCATGTCTTTTCAAAGTTACTACTTAGGCTATTTTACAACTGGCTTTGACTTAGGTGGCTTTTGTGATCATTGCCTATTTTTTACTTCTAATCTTAACCGTCCATATCATAAAGCAAGTTTAAGTTCAGCCTTCGATCGAAAACCGTTCATCTTCATAGTTGATATATATATTCGATCATATCTTTGAAACCGCCATTAGCATACTTCATAACTTTCAAATTCCGAAAAATCCGAGATCTGCATTCGCAATCCTTACTTGCAACTTCACTCTCATCTTATCTCGAATTTTATCTATTGGTATGCTTATATCTGTTAATGTATTTATTATATTTTTCAGTATCGCATTATGCAAAGACTTTGTTCTATCCAAGAAACGATGATCGATTCACTTCTTGTAACAGTACTATGGCTGGTATATCCGTCGGTTCTCCCGACAAGATAGAGGAAATCGTCGGCAAGGGCCGTATGCGGGTGCGAACCCGGTTATGGAGTTCGACGCGTGCGAGCTCGAGTACATGGGCGAGATCTTCACATATCTGAGGAAATCCGGCCTTGAGGAGTTTCTATCGAGGAAGCCGACCTTCTTCCTTCCTCGACAAGTGGCGGAACTATATCTGAACTCCGACTCAGTTGGAGGAGACATTCTGGCGAGGTTCGCTATTAACGCCATTGACGACGCATCGAGGATACGGGCGGATGTCCATTAAACAAGCGGCGAAGAAGAGCTTCAACCTCCCGTCCGAAGGTGTCGGCACCTTGGGGTACAATGACGACGCCGTCGACACATACCTCTCCGTTTTTACGTGGCAAGCCCATAACATTCGGAGCGGCATTTCCGAAGAATGCCATGCTACCGCAGATTCGAGCACCGGCGTACATCGTCACTCGGTGTTGACGAGCCGGGCGGCTCTTTCGATCGAGTCTCCCGACCAAAGATCCACATGATGATGGCGATCTATGGCTTGCGTGAAAGTCAATGGACTGACTTCTTTGTTCGCGAATTTATGGCTCGGGCGGCCAAGTTCGACAAAGCTACGCGAACACCGACCGCAAAGGGAAAGCTTCTCTACGGTCCGAAATTGTCGGTCATGATCGAGGATTTGCGAGGTCGAGCGGATCACTTATGACGGCAAGGAATACTTTAATGTGAAGAAAATCCATTTTCACAACAAGTCCGCGGCCACACGCAGATTGGTTCGGGGCCGGCCGCGAAGCTCCGGCCATCTAAGCCTCGGCGGGCGACTCCTAAGAAAAGGACACCTCCGGCTAAATCACCTAAGGCACCAGCCAAGAGGCCGAGGAAGGCCATACCGGATACACTGCTTGAACCGGAGACAACTACGAAGTGGCAACTAAACCGACTCCTATTCAGCCACTACAGTTGGTAGATGAGTCTTCCTCATCTGAGAAGACCAAGTCAGTGGAGAAAGCCATCTCCACTGAGGAACAAGTTCAAGAGGAAAAGGGAGAGGCTACTGAAGCCCAAAGCGAAGAAGTCCAACGTCCGGATAGCCCTCTCTCGTGCCTCCGCTCGGCGATCGTCCACTGCGACTCGAGAGCGATTTCGTTGATATCGAGTCGGATTCTGCGTCTGCGAAGAGACTCTCGGGATGGAAGCGGCGATTATCGTCTCTAGAGCTTCCCGAGAGATCATCCAGTTCATTCCAGAGCTTGCTGACCACTCAGATTTGCTCATCCTAGCCAAGTCAGCAAGGCTCCATATGATCCTACGCTTTCAGGAGTGGCCTCAGCTTCAACGCCTTGTTCTACACTACTCCCGTCGGCGGCTACACTTGGAAGAACTGAGATTGCGTGAGGAGATAGGCTATTCGAGCACGAGAATCTCAACACGATGGAGAATCTAAGGGCGACCATGCTTGCAATTATTGCGATCGACGCCAAGCGGTGGCTCACCGCCCTCGAGATGGGTCCGACCACGACGGTCGGGACCCGCTCGATGATTCGAGGCCACGGAAAGCCTGATGAGGGACATCCACGGGACAAGGATACCCATGCCGAAGCAAGCACCACCACTCGGTATCCTTGGGCACGAGAAGCCTTCGGCTGGTGTCTCGTCCTCAGCAGAGCCTGCTCAGCTCCTGCTCGAGTCGACATACGAGGCAGCGCCCAGCCCATTTTCCAAGAGATCCCGTTCAGTTGCCAAAGCTCTAACTGCACAAGGAATTCAAAATCGGGAATTGGCGAAGGCAGTCCACAAGGTGTGGAAGAAGTCTGCATTGGCCACCAACTCTGAGCTTCAGGGGCTGAAATCCAGCATCTCTACATCAGCTGCCCCTGACCGCTCTCAAAACTGAAGCATTGGCCTAGCAGCAACAGCAGTTTCAGACTCAGCTAAGGACAATTCAGGAGGGACAGGCCAAGCTCCTTGAACAATTTCAGAACGCCTTGTCCGCTCATACTGAGTCAGTCCACCGAGCGAGCCCAGGCCACGGAGAACAAACTAGACCTCATTCAACTGGTCGTGGAGGACAAGATCGGTGAGAAACTAGCTGAACTGAAGTCAGAAGCCGTTCTCTCTCATGCAGCATACAAGGACGCACTCATATCTGAGAGGAACGAGCTGCATCTAGCCTTGGAGAAAGTTCATAACAGACTGGACGACTTGTCCACTGTTTATCAGAAGCTAGCGAAGAAGGTACTCATCCCAACCCCGGCTGTACTTGATGATGCCAAAAAGGGGGAAGGAAAGAAGAAGAGTACTGAGAAGCTGACTCCCACCAAACCTTCTAGACCACTGAAGGGGACAGCTACTGAAGGAAAGAAGGAGACTGAGAAGAAGACTCAGACTCCGGGTAAGGCCCAGGGTGTTTCGGCTGCGAGCACAGTTGAAATCGGCCCAAGTGGCTCAGGACCCCAGCAGACTACTCAGGCAACCCAGACTCCCAAAGACATTATTAAGGAGGTTGCTTGAGTACGGCCGAACGAGCGGTGGAGGACTCGAGAAGAAGAAGAGGCTCCTCTTCCACCACCGGTTCAAGAAGGCAAGGGCAAACAAAAGCTTAAAATTCCAACCCCTCCAAAGCAAAGCGGTTAAGGTACATATCTGGCGAGGAGGAAGCCCAAATAGGCTGCGGATGAGAGGCGGCGGAGAAATTGCGGAGGCCGAAGCGGCTAACAAGCCAAAGTCTAAGTCACGCCAAAGGAAAGACTAAAGCCCCATCCAGGACGAGGAAAGAGAACGCTAGAGCGCTTCCCAGAAAGCTCATCATAACGAGATGAAGAGGACGAGAGACAAGGAAAAGGAGCGACGGCGAAAGAGTGCCGAAAGGCGGGGTACATCCAAATCTAGATCTAGTACCCCTGCTAAATCGAGAGAAGCCCCTCGGCAAGCCACCGATACACAAGGAGAAGAAATCGAAGCCATATTTGATCCGATGAACGAGATATCTATACGAGGCGAGGAGGCAAGACATATTCAGCCGCCGGAGACGGAATTTGGAAGGCGGACCTTGAAGCTATGATGAAAAGGATCGAAGAGGAGGCCGGGCCGAGAGTGCCTTCTAAAGGCGATATTCCATACGAGATACGAGGAAATTCGGGAAGCCAGTGACTCGAAATTTCAAAGATGGCCAAGAACGAGATGAATGGATACCAAAGCCAGACTCAATCAAAAATGGGAAAATACAAAAATTGAGTTCATCAAGAGGAACTATTTACGGAGGTTCCGGTCCAACAGGACAAGGATTGAAGCTTACATGGAATGGATGTTCGCTACGAACCCGAACTCTACCCATAACTCGACAAAGCCATATCCGAAGGTATAGAAGTCGGTGTTCGGGACCCGAGAATCATACCTCCACCGAGAAGACAGGGATGACTCGATACACTATGGTACGATTGAAGCGGAAGTGAAGCATGCGGCGGCGAAGAAAGAACTTGCCGAAGATGAGCCTGCGATTTTGCGGAATTTACGAAGCTAAGGAAGATCACATACGGGATGTATGGAGTGCCGCTCCACGAAGATCGGACTCAAGAGTTCATGGACGTGAATCAAGAAGTTCGGTGGCCCTCCTCCTTAGATCTGTAGATTATTCTCTTAGCATAGCAAGATTGTATCTGTACTGAATTTCTCTTATATTTATACAATCTGCTTTTGGCTCTGACAACTACTTGTTGTCTATACAGCTGTGTTTGTTTTATGATTTAACACTCAGAATTACTGAAGTGATTGCTGGCACACACACTCTCTTTATTACATGTCAGCTGGTTGCTTTGATAGATTCTGCTAGCCTGTGTTGTTTGCAATGGGGGAAATTGTTCTGTTTACCCTGTTTGCTTTATAGTCTAGAACTGATGGAACATCTCCACTGATCCTACTTGTAATATTTGTAAGGAGTTTTTGTTTCTATCTGTTTAGTGTTAACATAGATGATAGGTTTTGGCATCATCAAATAGGGGGAAATTGTTGGGTGATGATTCAATCCTCAGCATGATCATACTTGTGGGAAATGATTCTATCTTCTATACTGAATCACGCTCAGTAGCCTCGTGCTCTGAACGGTTGAGAAGATTTGAAGATCCCAAAACCCTATCTGATTGGTGAACCATTCCTTTGTATTCGTATTTGTCTCTGAGGTTTCAGACTCAGTAGACACTCTGCTCTGGTCAAGGCGCTCAGTAGCTCATCAGCCTCAGCACCAGTGTAGAAGACTCAGTGAATCTTGGACTCGGCGGGAGCAAGATATGCGAGAGAGTCAGTTGAACTGAACTCAGCAGGAGTAGTTCACTGGACTCAGAGCTGATTTTCAGTAGACCTTTCTCAGCTGTCTATCTACTGAATACAAAATCAGACTCAGCATCGGCTGACAGTCTTCTGAACTGTCTAAATCTTTTGATAAGCTATCAGTGTTGTCAAGTACGAGGAAGAGAGAAGTCAACTTCAGTTGCCTCGAAGTTTGTTCTGTCTCAACCACCACATCTACCTCGACAAATGACAAGCATACACGTGTCGTCTCACCTACTAAAGCTACAGTCAACATATTTCCGTAAAAGGAGGGAAAGGATACTGTACCTACTACACAAAAGAGCCGTTTGCTACCACAAAAGAGGGAAAAAGAAGAAGATCGTCTCCAACGGATCTATTCTTCTCTCCACTCTATAAATAGAGGGATCATTCAAGATTTGAAGCTCACCGAGACCTAGAACCAAAAACATAGAAGCAAGAAACGCACAGAGCATTCAAACGAGCGAAATTAACGACTAAGTCTTCCGCAAGAATCAACCGAGTTATCTCCGGCGAAAGACTACATCCACTTCAAAAGGAACCAAGGCGAACCGACATAAGCTTCTAGTATCCAAGCGGCCCGACACGAACCTATAGCTAAACCCTCACTGTTCGTCGCTCTAGATAGCTACATTCTCGTTCCTTATTCCTCTAACCCTAAGCTCACTTGTTATATCCATAGCTTAGACGAAGGAGTTCACATTTGAACCCAATCCTTATTGTATAAGGACTCCTTCATTGTTGGAGAAGTTTGTCAAACACGTAAAGTTTGATAGAATTGTAAACCGGGGACTTGCTCGAGTATAATCTCCAAGCCACGGCTTTGTCCGAGTGTACAAGCCGATCGAGACTAACTCGGTATAATAAATAGCCTCCTGATCTATCGAGACAGTGGACGTTGGATTGTTGATATCCGAACCACTTTAAAAATATTTGTGTCTTTTACTTACTGTTTCATTGATTTTACTGTGGATCCCGAACATCATATTTAAAATTGATTTAAGCGTCTCGGTATTCGAACTTCTTATCTACTGAACCGAGACTTGCATAAAACGTTTTCCTCATTAAAGCGATTTGGGCCTACACAATTCCGCACACCGAACTCTCACCGATCGATGCCGAATTCGACCTAGTCGGTTAGCGGATCTCAGTCGAGTCGGTACTCTTTTAGCCTTTAACACGATTCGAAACGGTTGTGCAGTCTGCTGAACTATTTCGATGCGGCACCTTCCCCGAATAGGGTGTTCGTGTTCGAAAGTTGAGAAATTTGGATTCAGGTGTATTCAACCCCCCCCCCCCTTCTACACCTGAACTCACTCACGGGACCAACAAATTTGCTAAGTTCATGTTTTATTGGATCAATAGCCCTTTCCAATATATGTAACCCCTATATAGGAGAGTTCCAATCTAGTTTTGGATTTGCAAGGCAGACAATCAGCAAAAAATAAAATGAAATGATCAAACTTAAATCAATTGGACTAAATGGCCCGCTGGATTGAAGGGAAAGTTGTACCAAATAGCCCATCTCAAAATTCGAAGCTTAAATTGAAGGGGATTTCTCTATATAATAAATTATTATTTTTTATTGCTTCTAAAATTTATATCATAATATTTTAGTTATAAATTAAATCATTAGATATTTGGAATAAGTGTTACATATATGTAGATTCCAGTAAGGAAAATCATCAAAAATCTTGAATACATCAAATATTTGTTTCGTATAACTAAATTCCTAGCTAAAGTCTAGTATACCAAAAGAAGTCTCTATACAAGCAACTCTAAGCCAAGATAAATTGCCACCAAAACCTTCTTAATCAACTTCTACTTAAGCCCTCTGAAGAAGTTTTAGTTTCTGCAAAACAAAAACCAATTATATTATAACTTCTCCAAACTAAATTTATGTAATTTTTTATATATTTTTTTCTGATTTCAAGAATAGTTAATGAAAATTTGAAGTTAATACAAACATGATTCTTTTACCTAATCCAATAGCCTCCGAACTCTTCATTAATCTCATTCTCTTACATGATTCAACAAACATTCTGCGCCAAAAAAGGAGAGAAATATTAGTTTTTCGATTAAGAAAATAATTAAGATGAACAAATTAATCTAAAACCTAACTGAATAATCTCATATTTTGTTGGTTAAACTTACTTCCAAGGTACATCTCCAACCAACATCCAGTCCCCATCTCTATCCTCATAAGTAGGTAAATATTCTGCTCCATTCCCAGAGTCTATAATCTTCCTCTTATTCATAACATTACCTAAATCCACAAAAATCAAATATTAATAAAAAATCAAAAGATATTAAAAAATAGGTAAATAATAAAGAAGATTGTATTTTTTTTCTTGTATTTACTTACAAATTGTTAAGCATGTAAACATCTCTTCCAAAGCAGCCAAGAGCTGTTGATAACTAGTGTAAATTTCAAGATCAACTTTCCTCAAATATGGAGCCCCATCAACAGCTACTTTCACATATTTGCAAGTCTTGGTCATATTTTTTCTGTATGATCTCACCGGTGGCCACCCAACAACTTGTGCCCTAAAAATCAACAATATTTAAAATCAGCAACAAATTCATAACATTAATCTTTAGCATTTAGTTCAATGTTGTAAAGAATGGATCGTATTATGGAGATATTTAATCATATCATAATTAGTGAAATTGTCTCACTCTCGTGGATCGATTTGGCACAGCTGAACCACGTAAACTATGTGTTCTTATTTTACAATTTTATTTCACGTTTTATACTATATCCCTTGCAAATAGTCACAATATTCATGATGTTAGAATTAGGTAATAATTTAAACTCATTTAGAATTATTTTATAACAATAATATATTCCTCTTCGTATTTCATTACTTAGCAAGGTATAAACTTACTTGGCCGGAGGCGGCGTCGAGACGCTAACTTCATCATCACAGCTCGTGCCGAGTTTCAAATCCACCATCTCGGAAAATCCGCGTTTGGAGCCGGACTTGGGCGGCGCCTCCGCTTCGCCGCCGGGTAAACCCAAGGTGAGCTCTGTTTTGAGGCAGCCGGAGTATTTCATTTCCGTTGACATTTCTTCAATCTACAACGCTGTCAGAATTCGTGGGATTGAAAGAGAAAAAGATTGTAATAAGATCTGACTATTTGGCTCAACTTTTTTGCGTGTTTATTTTTCTTTGTGAGAGAAGACTGAAATATAAAGCAGGAGGAAACAAGACGTCGGCTTTATGGTATACGACTGACCATTCGTTGATTGACACATATCATTAGAACGAGTGATCGACATGTGGGCCCACAACCCTTGTCTTTCTTAGTAAGTAGGGGCCTCTCACAGTAGTAACGGTGCAGCTGGTCGGCTTCGAGATGATCTTTAGATGCTTTATTTTTAATGGGTAATTTGCAAGAGTAGTCAAGTGTAAAAATGGGCAAACTCAAATCTAAATTGCAAAAATAGACAATTTATTTTTTTTTCCAATTTAATTGTCACTTTTTTCTAACAGGTGTTATTCCCAATGTAGCCCTATATAATTTTATTATACTTAAATTCTAACACAAAGTCTACTCTTTGTTTAACTTATAATCTCGCGAGGCCTAAATGTCCTAATAGTATTCATTAAATTATTGGTAATATATTAATTATTATTTAAGATAGTAATTACACATTTAAGATATTACTATGAATTATTTAATAAGATATTAATTTCCATGAGAAGAAAAATGTTATTTTTATTGGTAAAAAGTAGATCAAAGTTGATTTTACTATCATAACACGTTAATAAAATCATTTTTACTATCATTTTAAAAAGACTTAAATTACTACTTTTTATTTTATAATTAATTTAATATATTGCAATTAACTTATATTAGATTAGATACGTTATTTATTTGAATAATATTGAACCATGCATATGTTCTTTTTGACCCAAAAAGTAATTCAAAGCCATAATTTAAGGGTTGCATTGGGAATGACACTTGTTAGAAAAAAGTGAAAATTAAATTGAAAAAAAAAAACAAATTATCTATTTTTGCAATTTAGATGGAGTTTGCCCATTTTTTTTGGGTTTTTTTTGGGGGGGGGGGGGGGGGGGGGGGGGGGGGGGGTGGGGGGGGGGGGGGGGGGGGGGGGGGGGGGGTGGGGGGGGGGGGGGGGGGGGGGGGGGGGGGGTTTTGGGGGGGGGGGGGGGGGGGAAGAGGGGGGGGGGGGGAGGGGGGGGGGGGGAAAGGGGGGTGGGAGAGCGGGGGGGGCGGGAGGGCGGGGCGGAGGGGGGGGGTCGGGGGGGGGGGGGGGTCGGGGGGGGGGAACCACCTCACCACGGGCCACCCAAGGGGGACGAGTTTGCCCATTTTTGCAATATAGTAGGTGAAGTTGGCTACTTTTGCAAATCTCCCTTATTTAATTATATATTATTTACTAAAAAATCTCATATACTCTCTTTTTTGATGCTATTTGTAGTTTACTTTTTCAATTTGAATGCCGCAACATTAGTGTCTCATTCTAAAAAATACTAAAAATACGTGGATTAAATTTAATTACAAAAAGTGAAATAATTTACGTCATATAATATTATTTTTTTAATTTCAAATTTTATGATTCTCAAGTTGAGAAAATACAATATTGGGCAATAGTAATTTCACCAAGAATAAAGGTAAAGTTCTAGTTTAAAAGTTTTGGGACTGCAAATGCTCTCATACACATCTTACTTCATTCATTTTTATAGTCATACCTAATTATACAACGGTGATATTGTCATGTAAAAAGTTAAAAAGTAGAGATCGTAAAAGTAAAGTTTATTATATGACAACTACTATTATAACACTACTATTTTTTAATAGGAAGAAATGGACAATCGTTATTCGAAGTTTGAATTGATTGACACATATTAATCTATAATAACCTATAAATAAAATTTATACATAAATTGTAATAGGAAAATCATATGCAATACGTTTTGTATAAATATTACTCAATCCATTTTATTAGTATTGTCGTATTTTACTAATTGAGGTTTTTCATTTCCTAAAAAGGTAAAAGAATGTATGGATAAAAATCAACCACTTCAAAACTCAAATATTACAAGAATATGCTAAATTCTCGACGGAAGAAAAAATGGGTCGTCTATTACCTGCAGATTACCGATTGCAACGTTCTCAACGCTGATTCCATCAGGAATCCTGTTGCAATTGCCTACGGATAGGAAATTCATCACTAAAAGTTTACCGACGCCGTACAGCAGACATTATTTTTCGGTTGGGAATCAATCTGTATGGTATCTTGCTGACTGAATGTTGCCAACGGAAAATCCGGTTTGGAATCCGTCAGATCCTTATAGTGAAATAATATAGACCCAAAATACTATTTTCTTAACAATCGTGTAAAAAAGAAATGACACATTACTAATTGGACGGGAGGAATATTATTTTAGTGGAACATATGTATTATAATTAATTGTTTTGTGATGTCAACTATTTAACAGTTACAATTTAATCATATTATTGAGGAATCTTTAAGCAAAGAGGCCCCCAAGCACTATCATACATAGCTTAAAGTCTTGCCTTTTTAGAACGAAAGAAAAATAACACAAAGTTTTCCATTAAAGGTGATATCTTACCTTAAAAAAGACTAAAAATTTAGATTGTTTGTCTGGTTATTTATAGCGATAGTGTTGGGAAGAAAATAGTAATTTAAATCTCAAGGGGCAATTCTTTATAGGAGATTAAAATTCTTTAATTCTAATTTAATTGCTAATGTTTATTTTCAAGAAAAGTCCACAATCTCCATCTAAGTATCCAACTTCGTATCCTTCTTAAGAAAGTCCATATATTTCTAGCAATTCCTAAATCAAGAAATGGATGAAATGAAAGAAAAATGAAAAGTCAATTATTTTACCTTTAATTTCATATAACATTTTGAATATATATATAGAGGTGGTTCTATGAATAACACCCCTTATAGAGAGAAATAAGAACATTTTTCTACCATTGTTCAATCACAATAGATGGTCTAGATGCAATTCATATTCAATTTCTTTAATCTTTAATTTTGTGTAGAGGCGGTACAATAAGGACAAAATGGTGAGGTTCTATTTCATATTCAATTAGGTTTTACCATATCCCATTCATTCTTCCCCCCCCTCCTTCAGTAGTAGAAAAACAAAAATTCAGAGCTGCGGATGGCTTCCCTCTAAAATTGGAGAAATCGATGGAGGAGACGGCATCTCGTCCATCTGTTAATGTCATGGTGTTTTAACTCGTTGAGAGGACATCGTTGGTTTGTCAAAGGTACGGGTTTTTCACGAATCAAAGCTAAGTGACGCGAATTTGTTCTGCACGTTTACTCATGAGCCTTGTTATTCTTTGAATCGAAGTTATTGACCCACAAAATCTAAAATTTTATGAACTAGGGTTTCGAATTTGTGCCTTGATTTTATCCCAATTTCCTTTTAGAAATTTTTAAGTTTCAATCAAGCGCTTGCGTGGATATATTTTGTGTAAATATTTTGTAATTGCTGCCTAGTAAGTGTGCAATATCAATTTCTGGAATCGAAAAGTATGAGTTTGATAATTGGGTTCGAAATCGAGTTCATGGTGTTGGTATTCTTTGAGAATTTGTGACTATGCATACGCTACGTCAACAAGTTATAGACTTCACAGCTGACTTGAACATGTATGCACATTCTACCTAATATAGTATGCACATGTTTTCTTTGTGTTAATCTTTGCTCTGTTAGTATGCAGAATGTGAAACATGTGTATGCACATTCTAGAGTTTGATTATGCACATTGTAAAGTACTTGTTGAAAAGTGTATGGAAAATGTGTTTGAAATTGGATTTATGCATATAAAATGCTTTGAAAAGTGTATGGAAAATGTGTTTGAAAGTGTATGGAAAGTTCCAATGGATAGCAAGAGAAAAGGGGCAGCTTTGAAATTAATGAAAAAGGCTAATGTTTAATAGTGGAAACGTTCATGGGCGAAAATTCAGGAGCTTGGAGCGTGGGTTGACGAAGAACTCAAAGAAGCAAATGTACATCATACGATTAAGGTATTGCACGACACTCATCACATGGAGTCAAAACCGGATTAGTCATTATATTTCATCATACGATGAGGAGATCATCAATGCCAAAAGTATAGACAGAAAAAACATTGCCACGTTGATGTTTTCAATGCTGAAACTTTTGTTTTGTTGGGGATGGTTTTCAATGTATTTTGAAATTGTATTTATGGATTAGCCATCATACTTACATTTACAAAAACACAAGGCTCGTTTATGAGCACAATTTGTAATCAAGTGTACACATTTTCTAATTTGAGTATGCACATTGTTGGTTATGCACATCACCCGCTTTAATTTATGCACTCTTAATAATATTATATTACATGCTATACATGTTATGATGCTACAATTGCTATAACTCTCTCCTTGCATAATTTAGTTGTAGAGGAGATCAATTAGTAAGCAAATTATAAGTGTTTTCTCCATTTATATAACAATTTCGCACTTGAGATCGTGTATGCAAATTTGTAAACAAACGTATGCACACAAAGAGCATAAATATATGCACATATGCTAAAAACGACATGAATTAAATTAAAAGTGATTCATGTTCAAACATAACAAATCCCTATACATCAAAACGTAAAAGAGTTAACAATGCTACCGTAGTACTTTTAGAGTGGAATTTGATTAAGATATCATAATTAGAACTTAACAACTTTTATTCACAACTAGAAATGCTATATTGTTGATAGATATTTAAGTTAACATATACACAAACTGTAAATATTTTCATGATTTATAGAACGATTTTACAGTTCAATTCGAGTATGCACATTAGTGAAGGTTCGATAAACAATGCAAGTTTCACTTAAATACGAGAACAACATTTAAACTTATACAGTTAAGTATTCTCTAAACATATTTACATGCAAATGTTGAGCTAATCCATCGAAAATCAACAGCATTAATGATAAATCTGCACACGCAATTAATAACTCCTTTTATGTATATTTACGGTATTTTGTGCGGTATTTTGTATGCATGTTCAATTCAGAATGTGTATGCACATTTGTGAGAAAATGTATGCACACAATGAGCGGAGGTTATGCACATATGATAAAAACGACAACAGTTAATTTAAAGGTGATCCATGTTCAACAATAACAATGTCATACATAAAAACATAAAGGAGTAATTCAACAACAATAAAAAAAAGGGTCTTTATTCATCTTCAAGTCTGGGATGATTGCAATAAGACAACTATGTTTAGGTCATAAGATCGGTAATGCTACGAGCACTCAAACAAACATCAAATCCACCAAATCTGCTAATAAATAGTACTCCCTCCGTCCCATTGGAAGCGTCTTGTTTTCCATTTTGGGCGTCCCATTGGAAGCGTATTGTTTCTAAAAAAAGGCAAGAATATGTGGACAAGATTTAACTATCCAAAAGTCAAACAATATACACCACACATTATCATTTTCTTAACATCCATGCCCATTGGAAACAAGACGCTTCCAATGGGACGGAGGGTGTATAATCTACAACAAGCCAAGTCGAAGCGTAGGAAGCGTCGAACGGGTCGAACGGATTCAAGTCGATGAGTCCGAAGCATCGGTTGCAGTGCGTAAGAAGCGTCGAACTGATTCAAGTCGACGAGTCAGAAGCATCGGTTGCAGTCGTATTCGAACACAAACACCAGGTCTCGAATGGAAGCGTCCGATTCACTCGTCGAATGAAGGTTCGAATTTGAGGAATGGCGTTTGATACTCTCGAAGGGGGAAAGAAGTTCAAAATTGGGGGAATTTGGTTTCAATCTTGAATTACATAATGGTCAAAATACATGTTGAATTTGTATGTTCCCACTTTACCCTTAATGACAGAGGCGGATAGAGGGGGGTGCGGGTGGGTGCGACCGCACCCCCCAACTTTTTTCCTTTATCTATTTATATCCCTTCAAGTCTTGAATAATTATGTTTTCGCCCCTCCCATAGTTTTCGAATTTGCATCATTCTCAATTTTCGAATTTGCTCCATCACCCAAACTTAATTTTCATATTTTATTTAAGATTTTCCAAATTACAAAATCAATAAATAATACAATAGAATTAGAGATTATCACTTTACAACTTACAAGGGTTTTAATCGATTAACTAATCTTCAATCTCCTCTTCCAAATCTTATGAAAAAATGTCGATCTCAATTTCAAATGCCTAGGAACATATCATAATCTGTTATGGTTTTTGTATTTTTATTTTAGACTCTTTATTATTGTCCTTTTTATTAGTTATAAGTACTTTTAACTTCGTATACTCATTGTTGCGCTATATCTTACCTTAATTTTTTTCTGGGGCGGAGCCCCCGGAAAGGTTTCGCCCCCTAACTCTAAATCCTGGATCCGCCCCTCCTTAATGAGGCTCCACATTCCTAAAAATAAATTAAAAAAAAACAATCCATCCAACACATCCATACTTCAAGATGAATGTGTTGGGAATTTGGTTCACTATGATAGATTTGAAGATCCCAAAACCCTAGCTGGATGATGAGCCTTCGATATTGTTATAGCTTAACTGAGTTCACTGTGTTAGGAACTCAGTAGACTAGCTAAAGTTCAACAGCCGTGCATTCAGTAGAAGACCCTTCACTCAGCTGAAGAACTCAGTATCGAAGAAGTCAGTTGGACTGATATAGACCGATTGAATCTGCACAGTACCGCCCTTGTCTCTTGAGTGTTTCAAACTCAATAGACTTACCTTCAACATGGTCCGGCTCAGTAGTTCCGTTTGCTGTTCTTCAGTAGACTATTCGCCTCAGCACCATGGAGTGAAGACTCAGTAGAGCTGGACTCAGTAGGAGCAAGACATGCGAGAGGTGTTCGATAGAATCGGACTCGGCGGGAGCGATCTGCGGGTCGGACTCAGCAGACACTCTACACTGGTTCAGGCGGTCAGTAGATTATCAGCCTCAGCACCGGATGTAGAAGACTCAATATGTACTGGACTCAGTAGGAGCAGTTTACTGAATGGAGTCAGTAGAACTGGACTCAGGCGGGAGCGATCATCGAACTCGAGTTGATCTTCAGTAAGGAAGACTCAGCAGAAAGTTACCTACTGAATCTAGATCAGACTCAGCAACGGTCGGTCAGTTACTTTAACTGACCATGGACTTCAGAAGAACAATTCAGTAGAGTTGTCCGAGGTCGTACATTTGAGAAGCCAGCTTCAGTATCACCTTGAAGTCTGAATAAGTCTCAACCACTCTCTGTACCTCGACCAATGACAAGCAGCCAGCTGGCAGAGTTTCCGACATAAAGCTACAAGTCAACCACTTCTATTAAAGTTAGTGGACTCTACAGAATTCAAATAAAGCCGTTTGCTACCCCATAGAGTGACACGTGGCATCGTCCCCTCCAACGGACATATGCCTAGGTCACCTCTATAAATAGAGAAGGGTCTTCACGCAGAGAAGACGAGAGAGAGAGAGAGGAGGTCGATCATGACGATGATGGGCACATCCAAGGAACCGAGCTCAACCAAACAAACACTCTAGAAGATCCAAGCCATATCCAGAGAAGAACTTAATCTTTCATAGATATATTCTTATAGTTCTTCTCTCTAGAGTTCTATCTCGTTCCCCTTCTCTAATCTAAGCTGATCTTATTGTAATATCCATAGCTTAGACGAAGGAGTTCATATTTGAACTTGTTCCTTATTGTAAAAGGACTCCTTCATAGTTGGAGTGTTTGTCAAACACTTCAGTTTGATAACCGTGTAAACTGGGACTTGCTCAGTATAATCCCCAAGATGCGGCTTTGTCCTGTGTACAAGCTGAATGAGACTAACTCAGTATAATAAATAGCCTCCTGATCTTTCGGAACAGTGGACGTAGGATCGTGTGATATCCGAACCACTTTAAAAACTATGTGTTGATTTATTGTCGCTTTGCTTAATTGTTCACTTGCATAAAAGCGACTTTAAATCAAACAAAGGCATAAACGGTGTTTTCGGGATCGAGACGAATATTCTTTTGGGCCTACTCTTCCGCACTCGAAACGTCTTGAACTACTTGTTCTCTTGGCCGAATTCGATGAGCCGTACTCAATAGAAGGATTCTGCGCCCGCGCGTTCGAGCGATGCGGTTCAAGCCGATCGGCCGTCGCGCTCGTTGCTGATCTTTGACTCAGGTGTATTCCACACCTGAAGACTCGTCTCCATTCGGGACCAACAGAATGGTGTACAATTATTCTTAATTCTCTGACTAAGGGAGTGATCTCAAAAGATCCACTCCTTATATATATATATATATATATATGAACAAGGGACGATATAATTTTTAGAAAGAAGCATAATGTATAAGGATTATTAGTTGTTATCAAGAATGATGGGTTAAGTATCAAGTAATAAACGAATCCAGTTGAAAAGTTTATTAATTGAGGTAGATGCAATTACAAAGGCTGTTTATTTTATAATTTTCAATCTAAGAATACAATTTCATTGGTTAAAATAGTAATTTCACAAAAAATAAAGGTTACATTACAGTTTTTAAAAAGTTGGGAGTGTACTAGTCTTACGTGCACACCTCTGCATCTATTTATGATCTTTCTTAATTAACTACATTAATAAGATTCGAACTTATTATCATGAAAAAATGAAATTTAATTATAACATGACAGCTACTTTTATAATGTTACTAGTTTTAATCGGAGGAAATTGACCGTCATTATTTTTTTTTATATCAGTAGGGGCATATTAGCTATTTTGTAGAAAGAAAAAAAGTGTCATTTGCTAGATGCCAACAAACAGCATAAAAAAAATTATATTTAACGAAATATGCCTAACAATCTTGACATAAATAATCACGATTTTCATGCAATCCACTGTTAGAGTTAATCATAGTTGAATTTAGAACACGCGCATTAATTTGATGGAATGCACGAGGACACACACAGAGAAAGGTAGAGCGTAGGCACACAGGAACACCGCGGGGCCCGCGGCGCTGGTTTTGAGTACAGGCAAAGAAATGATAGCTCGGGGAGAGGGACCCACGTGTCGGGGCAAATTAGGTACAAGGTCAACTTTGGTACAACACCTTGATGCACTTCCTAGTGCGGGCCCCGCCGTCGCATGTGAACCTGTTGTTTTGTCGGGAAATGGAGTCTCAATTTCAGGACCAGCACTTTTCTCTCTCCGCCACCGACACGTGGGCGGTAATGGTCGGTCAGCCGCACGTTGCCTTTTCATACTTAACCGTCACTCCTAAGTTAAAGATATTTTATTACCGGAGTTTGTGGATACGCCGTGGAACTAAACAATGAGTGCAAGCTTACTAGTTTAGTTGAATCAATTATTAATAATTATTTTCTGTTTTATAAGAAGTGTTCAAAAAAAAATTGATATGGTGCGGGTCTTCTGTTCAATTTGTACGTGTTATGTCCACTAATAAAATTGAGGCATATATTCTCAGTTTTTCATTAATCCAAATACTTAAAATAACTCTTGTCTTTAGATCTAGAGGTATTATTGAGCTGTTCCATACTTGTAGCTTTTAGCTATGAAATATTAATTCCAGCTTCTACGTCATCCCTTAACGGGAAACCAAAATAACAATGAAACGAAGAGTTCAAAATACGAGTATGTGATCCTGTTGGGATGACTTAGCCGCTGAGCTGGTTAGTGGTGACCAAATTCATAAATTTCATCTTACAGACGTCATTAGATGTGTGTCTATCGCACATAATTAATTTAATATAATTTGTATTCATAATTAAAATTTATCTAGTACACAACTTGAATAATTATTAATTCCATATTTCCATCGTCACAAAAACTAAAGCTAGTACGTGTACATAGATTGTGAAACATAATGTCCTAAGTCGCTCTACGATGTTTAAGTTTCAAAATAGTCAATTTGCGCATTTTGGTGCATATTTTGCAATTATAATCTTCAGTGTCCCGATTTTTATTATTTTCCCTCTTAAGTCTAATTAAAATTATAAATAATAATATTAATAATAGCTATTATTATTATTATTATTATTATTATTATTATTATCATTATTATTATTTAATATCCAGACTGCGTCAAGAAAAATAAATTGCTAATAAAATATTGACTGGCAGATTCTTGAAGTGTTTCAACTTAATCGAGTTAAGCTTTCATAAATAAAATATGCAGTTGTCTTCATTTTGCCACGATGGATATGTCCAATTATTTAATTATATTTCCTAATTTGAGTAGACATAGAACATTATATGTTTTATTGATTTGATATCACCATTTAAATTTCGAAAGCCCATATAAATTAAGATATAGATATGCGGATTCTCAAATTTTTTGTTCAGTTTGTATACATATTTACACTTATAAATTTCAGTTCTCGTGATTCTTAATTTTGGATCGGCTTACCCATATTAACACAACAGATAAAATATGAGATGTAATATTAAATCCTTTTCATTGTTGTTATTCTTAATCTAGAATAATATCTTCATGAATCAAAGTATAAAATCGAAACATAGATAACATATTACCAGCAGAATATGCGTCAAACTACAGATTCGATCAGGAGACATTAAAAATATTTTTATAGATTACACAAATATTTTGTTTTCTCAGACATGCATGTAGGGATTTGACAGCACAACAAGGAAACATGTCTCCATTATTTTTTATTATATTATCGGATTCATGTTTCTGAACCCAGTTAACGATTTCAAGAAAGGAGTTCAACGAACTTAACTAAATCCAGCCTCGAGAAATCTGCCTTTTTTTATTTTAAAAAAAATCCTCAGACCATGTAATGGAATAGTGTGCTTGAATAATTCAAAAGGGACAATGTAATATAATCATGGGCTAAGTTAGTTAAGTGAGACTTTTTATAATTTATTTTAGAATTTTTATGGGGTTTGGTAGTTTTGATTTATGCATGGGCGGATTAGGCCCATCGAATTTCATTTATATAATTTTGAGTTTTATTTATAATTTTAACTAAAATAAATCTTTAAAATGATGAGGGAATTCTTGTTGAAAATGTTCCTTCGCTGTATAGCGACGAAAATACTGATAGATTCACATCTGATCCAGGGGCGGATCCAGGATCCGACAGTGGGGTGGGCTGAAAAACCGACATTTCAGCATATTATTCTTCATACATGCTAAAAATATTGGGATATTTTTAAATGCTATATTAACTTACAATACTCAATATATAATCGCGCAATATTACTTTAAAAATCAAAAAAATATTTTCAAACAAATTCAAAGCTAAAACTTGAAAATGACAAATGTCTAGGAAAACAAAAAGTGATATCCTGCATTTGGGATTTCTTAGTTTAGTGTAAAGGAATTAAGAAAACACAAGAAAAATAAGTAAGAAAAGTAAGTAATAATCGAACGAAGTAAGGAAGAAATGAATAAGAAAAAAATAAGATGAGAAGAAAGAAATAATTTTGTAAAAAAAATAAGGAAGAAAATGAAAATATTTCAATAAGAATAAGGAAGGAGACTGAAATTAGGAAATTGTGAATCACATCGTAATGTCGTATTAATTTTCAATGAATATATTCACTGAGAGAGAGTGTCCATTTTATCCCCATTTACAAAACTGAAGTGCGACTCGATCCTAATTATAACTAACTTGTTTAATAGTAATATTTGATAAAATTTATTGAGATTCATATTCCTCTCGGGATAGAAAATTTTAAAGTTTACAGTTTCAAATGGTGCTAATATGTAATTTCAGAAGAGCGAAACAATACATTTTCCAAAAATATAAAATAAAGTTTACTAATTTTAAATTTTTGTGGATGCAGATTTGCAGTGGCTCCAACACTTTCTAAATCTACATAAGTTGTACTCCCTCCGTCCTAATATTTGTGGTTCAATTGGTTTCTGTATGGAAATTTAAGAAGTGATGTTATGTGGTGAGATTGCTTGACATTTTAATAGTTAATTTTGATTCACACAGTTATTACCTTTTTTTTAAATGAGCCACAAGTATTGGAATAGAGGGAATATACATTTAATAAAATAGCAATTGGATCGTCGACATGACAAAATCAACTAGAGATTAGTGATATCAATTCCTGTGAGTTGAGAGATTGTTGAGAATCCCCTGCAAATCGAATAGAATTTCGTATGATTCTTTAAAACCCCTATACTATCTAACCTGTGGGCTGTGAGATTAGTTTTGATTGATTACAGATTTTAAAATCTACAGGTTCATAGAATTTGTTCGATGTAATTTTTAACTTTTGTTTAGTTTAATTTCTATTCGAATCTTCGATTCTTTGTTTTTTGTTCTTTTAATGTAGAAATCTGGATAATAATTAAACGTTTTTAGTAATCAATATATGTTGCAGGGAAATTAATGAATTAATGTTTATAAAGGAAGTTTTAATTTCATTCATGCACCAAAAACAAGTCCTAATCCAGCCGTGTAAAGTAGATTACAGTAAATTGTCAACTCTGATTGAAACTAATCATCCTTGACATGCGTGATAGAGTAATCAAAATGACGATTTTATTTATTTATTACTCCCTCCGTCCAGCCCGACTTGTCTTGTTTTTTTTCGGCACAAAGATTAAGATAAGTGAGTGGTTGTGTGTAGTTGAATGAATGATTGTGTGCAAAGAGGCATGCCCACAAAGAAAAAGTGAAAGTTTGTGTAGTAATTATTTTTCATTTTAAGAAACAAAACAAGTCAAGCAAAACAAAGAGAGTATTTTTTTAGTTGTTATTTACTAACCAAGCTTCATCCGCATAGACCTAGGAAACTGGTTTATTCAAAATGAGTGATATCCTCATTTAAATACTACCTTTGAGCCGCTAAAAACGGTTCAAAAGTTTTCGGCATATGAATTAAGATATTGATATTTTATGGTGTACAATGTATGGTTTCTTGGTAATCAAATTTGGTCTATTCGATTTTTTTTCTTTATTAGAATGAACCACTTTCAATGGAAAGGCCCATAGAGAAAAATGAATCACTTTTAATGGAACGGGTCCTGTTATTAAGGCCGTGTTTTGTTTTTGGATTGTTGTATTAAAAATGTGTCATTTGTAAAAAGACAAAGAGCGTGTGAATTAAAATTAACTAATCAAAAGTCGAACAATTTACACTATAAACATCATTTTCTTAATCTCCGTATCCAAAAGAAATTGGATGATAATAATGAAAAAGATAAGGTTGCGCCATTTTAGGTTGTTATTTGATGAGGATTTATTCCTTATTTTTATAACCAAAATTGATTTTCTCCTTGTATAGTTTTGTAGAGGCTGTGTGTGTATATGTATCCTTCCACTGCTGATTATTGAACATAATATACCAACCCTTTTGACATGGCAGTAGAGCGGGGCTTTAGAAACACAACATTTTTCTAAAACCCTAGATTACTTTGTGGCACACCATGATTGATAAATACAATATCGATGCTGATGCATTCGGAAAATCGATAACCACTGTGGTGGATCATATGTCACCATATTACATATCCGCATCCGACTACACTCATCAGATGCAAGTCAACGAAGCATTAACTGATGGGAATTATGCTGAATGTTCACAAAAAATGTACAATTTCTTGTATGCCAAGAAAAAAAATTGTTTTATTGATGGAACACTGTCGATGCTGGCCAACAGACAACCAGATCGAGTTCTCTGGAAGAGGATCAACATGATGATAAGGGATGGCTTAATGCTGCCATGTAAAAGGAGATTAGGGCAAGTGTTAAGTACGCAACTAATTCGGCTCAAATTGATTCGGTGCTCAAAGCGCGCCACGAGCCTACGAATTAAAAAGGAATCTAGCATCCATACGATAAGAAGGATCGTTCGTCTCTGCATACTACACAAAATTATGAAGTGTATGGGATGAAATAGATTCAGTTATCGCCATTACTATTTGATCTTGTGATGCGAGCAAGAAGAATGCCAAGGCTCCTGAGATGGAGAAATTATATGAATTTCTCTTGGGCCTGGACAACTTAACGTGATAAGGACTCAATTCCTTTCCAAAAATCCGCTGCCTATGCTCGGAGTAGCGTACCATTTGGTGTCCGAAGATAAATGGCAGAGAAACACAACAAGTGTGAAGAGAGTCACCTATGATGCCGCAGCATTTGGAGTGCAGACACAACACCGTTTCAGTTCTGAATCTGGTGACCAAAACATGCAGATTTCGAGTAACCGAAATCAATCCAATGTTGATTCCTCGGTTCGCAATGACTCTCGTGATCGAGAGAGTGTGAAGTGTAAGCATTGTGGAAAGGATGGGCATGACGAGGAGATATGTTTTGAACTAATTGGTTATCCTGATTGGTTAAAAGAACTGAGGCAAAAACAACCTAATAGTGGGGAGAGGTTGTTGAAATTTTGTATACTGGAAGCAATTTTATGCTTGTATATAATGTATTTTCCTTTCCACTATTTATTCTTCTATCTAATTTTATATATTTGCACATATTAAATCATTTATCTTGTATAATAGTTAGATTATGTATGTGTTGTAGATCACAGAAGATACACAATTGATTGAACTAACAAGATATAAACAGTTATCACAGCTGATACAACTTTAGGATAAGTTGTCGGTTTAAGATGCAGTTTAGATAAGAAATGACTTGTCTTGGCTGTTTGTCTATACTGGTACACTGAAGGTGGTGTATTTTGAAGGATCACAATGAGATGTGTTCTCCTGATTGACCTTAGTGGAGAACCAAGATCTCGGTGATTTAGCTGGTCTTAAGCTTGATACGACTTCAACTAGGTTCATTTGACTAACTATCACTTTGACCAACTATGGTGAACGTCTTTGCGATCGGATCTACGTATCTTGGGTGTTAGTAGTTATTTGTAGCTCAGGCTGGTTGTCTGCATCTTTCAACTGTATAATTGTAAAACCTTGAGAACATGAAGTTGAGAGTGCGAGAGCAGAAATTATTTCCTTCAGATCTCTATCCATGCAGAGAAAGGAAATGGCCAGGACACAGTCCAGAAGCTCCGTACATGAGCAAAATCAGAGGCATTCCAAGGACGCAGGTATGATCGTCCTCCCAATCTTTCAATTAGGTACCAGAGTCGGATTTTAGGCTCTGATTTTTTGCTTTTAGGATCAAGTTTAAGTTGTTGATTCTTAATTTCCGTCGTTCTCGGGCAATTTCGTGCTTAAGGGTGGCCTACGAGTCACGTTTTGACCCCGTTTGTACCATTTTTCTCGTGAAAAAAAATCTATGTGTAGATTATAGGGCCAATATGTTTCAGTCTGTGTGTAATTGTACTATAAATTGGTCTGATGGGCATGAAAATCGAGGCGGAGGCAAAAAATGAAGGAAATAAGAGGGGTTAGGAATCGATTACCTTCCTCCTACGTATGTTGTCGCAGCTTTAATTGTTGCTCGTGTGTCAGATCTTCTGATCTGTGTCCCGGCCTTTTTCTTCCTCTGGGTGGTCAGAGAACTGAAGAAAATAAGATTACTATCTCTCCCCATCTCACGCGTGCGCGTATATTATTTGTGTGTGTGTCTGTTTATGAACAGAATACTAATATATATAGGCTTCAAAAGCCAATATAATATTAATATTTGTAGCCTATTAATTTAATAATATTACTAATGGACTCCTACATAATTAACCCATAATATAATTAATTAATCCATTAGGCTACTAATATTTATCAATGAATTGACACATCCAATTAATTCCAGATAAATAACATTATTAACTAATATAAAAATTACATTAATCTATTAATAATGATTTCTGAGAGACAATAAATAACTAGACAACTAATTGGGCAGATCAGGGATCTAATAAAAAAAATAAAGCAGGGTCTCAAATTAATTAATTATCTATGCTCAGCCCAGAGCAAAATTAATTAATAAACACAGATTCATTCCACTAGAGAATCCGTGCTGACTTACCCATTTATCCCAAATTGAGCAAGG
Source organism: Lavandula angustifolia (assembly GCA_028984105.1). NCBI lineage: Eukaryota > Viridiplantae > Streptophyta > Magnoliopsida > Lamiales > Lamiaceae > Lavandula > Lavandula angustifolia. Next base: position 13,674,125 of record CM054808.1, read on the forward strand.
GCTTGTATTTTAGACTTAATCGATCTCCGTATTTAAGATAGAAATATTCGTTAATTAATTAAGCTCACTGACAGCTTAAATTAATTAACATCTTATATATTCCTGACTAGTACCACATGACCTTATTAACACACCTGAACTTAATAACCTGGTCGGGTTTAGTGTGCTAATCCTTTCGAGTTCCTCAGGGGATATTATCAACACATTTTACTAGGATACGGTTGCAAGATACAGACAACCAGCCTGAGTCACAAATGACTACTAGCACCCAAGATACGTAGATCCGGTCGCGATGACGTTCACCATAGTTGGTCAAAGTGATAGATAGCCAAATGCACTCAGCTGAAGTCTTACCAATCTTAAGACCAGCTAAGTCACCGAGATCTTGGTTCTCCACTAAGGTCAGTTACGAGAAAACATCTCACTGTGATCCATCAATACACCACCTTAAGTGTACCAGTAAAGACAAGCAGCTAAGACAAGCCACTTCTTATCTAAATTGCAGCTTAAACCAACAACTTATCCTTAAGTTGTCTCAGCTGTGATAACTGTTTATATCAGTTGATTACTGTAGTCTGTTAAGTTTGCTGAAACTCAGTTGAATGATTTTAAAGAAGGTTTTCAGTATGAACAGTAAATCAATGCAATAGTTAAGAGCAGAACACAAGACACAGAGATTTTTAAAGTGGTTCGAACACAAAAATCCTACGTCCACTGTCCTGAAAGATTAGGAAGCTATTTATTATACTGAGATAGTCTCAGTCGGTTTGTACGCTGGACAAACACTGGTCTTGAGATTTATACTGAGCAAGTCTCAGTTTACACGATTATCAAACTGAGTGTTTGAAAAACTCTCCAACTGTGAAGGAGTCCTTTACAATAAGGATTAGTTCAAAGGTGAACTCCTTCGTCTAAGCTATGGATATATTCTATTGAGCTTAGGTTAGAGGGATAGGGAATAAGGAAGTGGCTTCTGGAACGACGAACAGCTGAATATAGCTTTGGGTTCGTGTATCGTCGTTTGGATACTAGAGGCTGTATTATTCAGTTCTGCTTGGTTCCCTAAGAGCTGGAATGTAATCTTTCACCGGAGATAGATTCTTCGAACTTCTTGCGGAAGACTTATGCTTTTTGAATTTTGCTCGTTTGAGTGCTCTGTATGTCCTCTCGTGTTTTACCATAGAAGACTGAGTCACTTCCCACTATTTATCAACACTCCTGAGGATAGAATCATCACCCAACATTTTCCCCCTATTTGATGATGCCAAAACCTAATAGCTATCAACCTAACACTATGACTTATCAGAAACAGAGCTCCTTACAAAATTACACGTAGAATCAGTGGAGTTGTTCTTTAAGTCCTAGACTACTGAGGGGATCAGGGCAGAAAGTCAGAATAAATATAGAGTCTGAACAACACTTCCCCCTGTCTTAACAACATTTTCCCCTATGCTATCAAGTCTATCAGAATCTAGGTAAGCAACAACCGACAATAAATTACAGACAGTGAGTGTGTGAGTCAGTAATCACTTCAGTGATTCTGAGTGTTAAGCAAAAATAAACACGGCTATTCAGACAATAAGATATTGTCAAAGCCAAACAGAGATATTATATATGTAAAGAGGTTCAGTACAGTTACATCTCTGCTAGACTAGAAGAAGAAAAAGATACAAAGAGAACACAGAAGCCAGAAGTCATTTGAACTGCCGAATCCTGTCTTTGAAATCTTGGGATTGAGATTCAGGAAGAGGCACTCCATACATGCGATAAGTGACTTTTCTCAGCTTCAGTATCTCAGCAAAGTCCGCTGGGTCTTCTTCATCAAGAAATTTGGCTTCAGCAGCGTCCTTCACTTCTTTCTCTATTACTCCATAGTGAATGGATCCGTCAAGTCTCTGTGGGGGTGGCAGGATTCTAGGGTCTGGAACTCTGACTTCGACATTTTCTTTGACAGCTTTCTGCAATCTGGCATACATGTCTAAGTCGGCTCTCATTATCCATTCAGTATAAGCCACAACTTTGCGCTTCTCAGACCAAAATCTCCAGAAATAGTTTCTTTTAATGAACTCAATTTTCAGCGCTTCCCACCTCTGCGTGAATTCCACTGGTATCCATTCATCTGTTCTAGGCCATCTGTGAGTCTTCAGATCCGTAGGCTTTCTGAATCTCCTGTATCTGTAGGGGATGTCAGACTTTGAGGGGATCCTCTGACTAGCTTCCTTTCCGTTCTCAGCCTGAGGGCTTCAAGATCTACTCTATGTAATCTCTCTCTGGCTGCTTCAAATTGCCAGGTCTCTTCACCTCTATATAAATATCTGTCTAACTGAGCCCAGATTTCTTCCATCTCTTGTTCCTGTGCCTTAGAGGCAGTGTAGGAGGGCTTGTGAGGTGGCTCTTCTTTTGAGTCAGCAGGCGTTGGTGATCTTTCTTTGGAGGTACCCAGCTGCCCAGTTGATTGTTGCTGCTGCAGCTCCTTCTACTTTTCTCTATCAGCTTCGTCGCTGAGTTTAAGCGTTTTAGGAGGCAGTCTTGCACTTGTTCTCTTGCCTCCAGCTAGAGCCTTAGATTTGCCTTTGACAGGCTTCGGTTTGAGTTTGTTGGCTGCTTCAGCTTCGGCTATCTCCCTAGCCAGCTTCTCGTCTGCGGCTATCTGAGCCTCCTCCTCCGGGGTAATGAACCTCTTGGGTCCTTTCTTCTTGGAGGGAGGGGTTGGGAGTTTCAGAACTTTCTTGCCTTTGCCGGCAACAGGAGGAGGAAGAGGAGCTTCTTCCTTTTCTGAGTCCTCCTCGTCAGCATACTCTGCAACTTCCTTAATAATGTCAAGGGGAGTCTGCGTTGCCTGAGTAGCGACTTCTCTGGCTCCTGAGCCACTTGGGCCAGTCTCAGTTGATGCTGCAGCTGCACCTGAGACACCCTGGGCCTCGCCAGTTTCAGTAGGTATAGTAGGGGCGGATGACTAAGTTGAGGTTGCCCCTGCTACTGACCTTGCTCTCTTCGGAGCTTTCAGTATCAACTCCTTGGCAGCTTCCCCCTTAATTGATTTCTCTATTACTCTTTCCCCCTTTTTGGCATCAGCAAGTAGGGTTGGGGGCGGAGCATATACCTTCTTGTTCCGGCTTTTGTAGGAGGCTGACAGATCGTCTAATCTTATATGAATCTTGGTCAGTACCTCATGTAGCTCATTTCTATCGTTGGTCAGCTGATTGCTGTATTCTTTATGTGAGAGATCTGTTGTAGCCTTGAACTCTTTCAGCTGTTGCGCAACCTTATCTTCAAGAGCCTTCTGAATAGTTTGGATTCTGAGGTCATTGGCTTGAGAGATGGTTGTGACTGATTCAGTGTGAGCAGTTTGAGCGGCCTTGTATTGATTCATCAGTTTATCCTGGCCTTCCTGAATCTTCTTGAGCTGAGCCTCGAAATCAACTCTCTGCGCAGCTAAGGTATTCGTCAGAATGCTGGAGAAGTCAGGGACTTGGGATGAAGAAATAGTTGTTCTGAGTCCCTGCAGCTCTGCACTCTGTGCCTTAGTGGTTTGCCGCCAAGTTTTGTGTACGGTACGGGTAAGAAGGCAATTCTGAGTGCCTCGATTCTTCAGTGCCTTGGCCACTATTTTCGAACGACGGCTCTTTGGGCTGGGCGCTACTTCGAAAGCAGATTGGAGAAGAAGCTGAGCAGGATCAGCTTCCTTCGAAGTACTAGCCACCGTCTGCCCAGGACCAAGGATGCTGAGTGGAAGGTCAGCAGTAGATGCAGTGGCATCCTTGTCCTGTTGAGATCCCTCATTAGGCTTCTGAGGACCTGAATCATGGGGTGGGTCCTGACCATCGGGGTCAGATCCATCTAAGGGCGCGGGTGCTGAGACATGCTGTCTGTCATGCAGCAATGCAAGCATGGCCGCCCTCAGGTCATCGAGCATAGCCAATCTGCCCTCTTATCAGCAGCTCTTCCTCATGGAGCTGTTCACAGGAATGGTGTATGATCAGTCGCTTCAGATTGTGCCATTCCTGGAACCTGATCAACATATGGAGTCTCGCTTGCCTAGCCAATAGGACAAGATCTGAGTGGCTGGCGATCTCTGGAATCACTTCAGAAATCTCTCGGGAGGCTCTGGATTTGAGCGCTGAGGCCTCCATCCCGACAGATTCTGACTTCGAGGCTGTCTCTGAGCTCTCGACTTCGATAGGAGACACCTGTTTCTCAACAGATGGGAAGCTGCTGAGGGGAGGTACGTCCAAGGGGCTCTCCAGAGTCTAAACTTCTTCTGTCTGGACTTCTGATTGGACCTATTCAGCTTGGACCCCTTGGTCCATTGTCTCTCCATGTTCAGTGGAGACGATTTTCTCCACTGATTGAGTCTTCTCAGAAGACTCTGGTTCGTCTCTCAGCTGTAGAGGTGGCTGAGTAATGACGGCCTCTGGTTCCAGCTCCACCTCAGTAGGCACAACCTCGCTGACCTTCTTCAGCTTCTTGGTTGGTGCCTTAGGCGTTGATTTTGGTAGGGACCTCTTCTTCTTTGGCGTTGAGGTCTGCTGAGTCCCACTCGTAGGTGCAGCTGGCCCTGAGCCAATCTGTTGAAGGGCTGCTAACCTATTTTGGAATCAGACTTTCATCACGTTGAAGTATTGTTTGTCAGCAAAGGTGACTTTGTTAGATGCGCAGAAATCCTCTATCATCACTGAGAGTTTAAGTCCGTATAGGAGCTTTCCTTTGACGCTGAGCCTATTGGACGCCTTATCAAATTTGGCTGACTACATCATAAACTCTCTGAGGAAAAATTCTGTCCAGTTGATCTTGACCCGATCATACATGGCCATCATCAATTGCAGTTTGGGTCTAGACACTTGGTCAAACGAGCCTGCTTGACTCGTCAGCAACTGAATCACAATATATGCTAGTGCTCTGTACTGAGGGAGCATAGCGTTCTTTGGAAAAGCGGCTCTGAACATTGTTGGCTTTCCGCAGAACTCGGTGAGATACTCATCCATCAAATCATCTTTATAAGCAACGGTGCTGAATCCTGAGTTGGGGAGGTTGAAGCTTTTCTGAAGAGCTTCGCGGATGGACATCTGCTTCACTTCAATCATGGAGCGGGAGGGATCGCCTACTGTATGGATGACGAATCTCCCTCTGATGTATCCATCTACTGAATCAGAGTTCGAGTAGATCTTTGCTACTTGGCGCGGGAGGAAGAAAGTCGGCCTTCTCGTCAGAAATCCTTCCAGACTAGTTTCTCTGAGAGCGTAGAATATGTCCTCCATAAAGTCCAGGTCGCACTCATCAAACTCCATGACAGGCTCGCACCAGACTCGATCCTTTTCGAGGATCTCTTGCATATCTGTCGGAGCACCTACTTGAGTTCCTGTCATTTTTGTAATCTGCATACACAGCATAGGTCAGTATCGATTAACATATAAGAGAAATAACAACCATACGATACTTAATAATCATTGAAGAATTACCTAAAGATTTTCTGAATATTTTGAGGAGAATTTGGATAGAAGGTAATAAGTATCTCAGAAAATCTCGGGTATTTAAGATATTTGCAGATATGAAATGGCGGTGTCAAAGATTTGAACTCATATATATATATATATATATATATATATATATATATATATATAATATATATATATATATATATATATATCTTAGAGAAAATAAACAGTTAAAGATCAATGGTTCAGTTTGAAAGCGCTTTTTAGATGGACGGCCAAGATTACGTTTTATAAAATAGGCAATGATCAAATTAGCCGCCTAAGTCAAAAGCCAGTTGAAAATAGCCTAAGTAGTAACTTGATACGACATGCATTTAATGTGTGGCAGAGTTCAGCATGCTTGTACATAGAATGTCGTGTATTCAATGTGATCCATTAAAATTAAATGACATTTCCTAAGGCATTGACTACGATGCTGAATCTGATCATAAATGCACAGAATTGATATATAGGCTACTGAGTAGAGATACGCAAACCTGTCAGCTGAACATTGTAGTCAGCTGATACCTCGTGTAGATAGTTGATGAGTCTCTACTTACTGATTTTGCTCAGTACAGAGAGTGAACATTCCCCCTTACTGAATGCTCCTCTCCTGAATCCTCTTACTGACTGGAGTCAGTAGGGTCCAGCAAAACTAGCTCTACTGAAAGTTCTCTGAATCGGCTTCAGCTAGAATATCTGCCCTTTGATGGTTAGTATAGATCTTTTCCATCCTGATATCCTTCTTTTCGACATGGTCACGAATGAAGTGGTGTCTGATGTCCACGTGCTTGCATCTCGTATGAAGTACAGGATTCTGAGTGATTGCAATGGCACTGGTACTATCGTAGAAGATCGGCACTTCATTCTGTATGACGTCATAGTCGCGTAGCTGCTGTCTCAGCCAAAGGATTTGGGCGCAGCAACTTCCGGCAGCCATGTATTCAGCTTCAGTAGTTGACGTCGCTATTGAATGCTATTTCTTTGAGAACCATGAGATCAACTTACTACCGAGGAATTGACATGTTCCAGAAGTTGACTTTCGGTCGATTCTACATCCTGCATAGTCAGCATCAGAATAACCAGTTAGTTCAATATTATCATCAGCTGGATACCATAAACCCATGTCAAGTGTTCCTCAGAGATAGCAGAGAATCTTCTTTGCTGAGTCCATGTGACTCTACTTCGGATTCGCCTGAAATCGGCCGCAGACACCTACAGCATAAGTTATGTCAGGACGAGTAGCTGTTAAGTATAATAGAGAACCAATTATAGCACGAAATTCAGTATGGTCTACTGATACTCCCTCTTTATCAAGATCGATCTTCATATTCGTGTTCATCGGGATCTTGATTGGTTTGCCGGATGTGCAACTGAATCTTTTGATGAGGTCTCGAGTGTATTTGCCTTGATTGATAAATGTTCCCTTCACAGATTGTTTGACTTGAAAGCTAAGGAAATAGTTCATCTCTCCCATCATTGACATCTCGAACTTATCCTTCATCATTCTTTCGAACTGCTGACACATCATGACATTCTTCGAGCCGAAGATGATGTCATCTACGTAGATCTGCACAAGTAATAGGTCATCTTCCAGTCGAATGCTGAATAATGTGCGATCTACTGTGCCCTTCTGAAAACCTTTCTGAAGAAGAAACTCAGACAGGGTATCCTACCAAGCCCTAGGTGCTTGTTTTAACCCATACAGAGCCTTTCTGAGTCTATAAACCTGATGTCCCTGCTAAAAGCCGGGAGGCTGTTCCACATAGACTTCTTCTTTCAGTACGTCATTCGGGAAAGCAGACTTCACATCCATTTGATATACTCTAAATCTTTGATGTGTTGCGTAGGCTAGGAATAGTCTGATTGCCTCCAATCTTGCAATTGGAGCGAATGTTTCATCGAAATCTATCCCTTCAGCTTGACAAGTAGCCTTTTGCTACGAGTCTTGCTTTATTCCTTACTATGACGTTGTTTTCATCTCGCTTGTTCTTGAAGATCCATTCCGATCATATGTTGATGTCGGGGTCTGTCAACAAGCTCCCAAACTTCATTTCTCGTGAACTGATTCAGCTCCTCCTGCATGGCTATGATCCAGTCAGCATCTTTCAGTGCATCCTCAACTGACTGAGGTTCTTCAGTAGACAAGAAGCAGGAATATAAAGCGCTTTCTCCCTGACAGAATCTAGATCTTGTCTTTACGCTTGCTGAAGGATCTCCTATAATTAAGTCAGAAGTGTGAGCATCCAGCCACGATCTACGATGTTTCAACTCTTCATCTGAAATTTGTTTAACACAGATAGTAGGTGAGTTAGGCATTTCAGTTGTACTATTATGAGATTGAAGCAGTTCAGTTACAAGAGTGTGATCTACTGAGTCACCAGGTTCAGGGTCATTTAGCTCAGGAACATCATTAGTTCCCCCTAAATTATTATTTTCAGTAGAGGTCTCAGTTACCACTGGGGTTTCTTCATCGACCTGAGTTACCTGGGAATGACTCTGTTTGGGAGAGTCAATCTGTTCAGCTACTTCTGCTGCTGGCTGAGATTCAGTAGACTTGTCTTTAGTTTCCTCATCTGAATCATCATCCCAATATAGCTGGATCTTTTCGACTTTATCTTTTAAGCTCAGATCCTATAGCTGCTTACTGATGTCCTCAGATTCAGGTTCAGAGTTTCTGCTCCTGTCTTCAGTAGCAAACTCATTAAAAACAACATGAGGGCTTTCCTCCACGCAAAGAGTCCGATAGTTAAAGACTCTGAAAGCTTTGCTGACCCGGGAGTATCCTAAGAATACTCCCTGATCTGACTTGCTATCAAAAGACTTCAGCTGATCTTTCCCATTGTTGTGGATAAAGCACGAACACCCAAAAATATGGAAATAAGATAGAGAAGGCTTCCTGCTGTTCCATAGTTCATATGGTGTCTTCTTGTACTGCTTTGTCAGTAGAGATCGGTTCTGAGTGTAACATGCAGTGTCAGTAGCTTCTGCCCAGAATTTGGTTGGGAGTCCTGAGTCTGCGAGCAGGGTTCTTTCTGCTTCTTTGAGTGTGCGATTCTTCCTCTCAGTAACCCCATTTTGTTGAGGCGTGCGCGATGCAGATGTCTCATGCTCTATTCCTTCTGCTTTGCAGAACTCCTCCACCATGAAATTAAGGAACTCAGTTCCTCTGTCAGAACATATTTTGATAATCTTGGTGTTCTTCTCGACACTGAGCCTTTTCAGAAGCGTTGGTAACTCTGTTTTGACGTCAGACTTGTTGGCAATAAATATGACCCATGTGTAGCGTGAGTAGTCATCAATGACCACTAATGCATACTTTTTGCCTCTGATCATCACCAGAGAGACTGGACCGAACAAATCCATATGTAGCAGCTGAAGGATGCCATCAGTGGAAGGAGATGGAACTGGCGGATTTTGATTCCTTGTTTGCTTTCCCTTCAGGCATGCTTCACACTGAGTGTCTTTGCTGAATACTTCATTCGGCAGTCCTCTTGCTAGAGTGTTTTTAGCCAATTTGTTGAGCATTTTGAAGTTGAGATGGCTGAGTCTTCTGTGCTAAAGCCACCCTGTTATGTTGTCATTTTTTGCCAACAAACAAGCTTCAGGTTCAGCTGAGTTCCAGTTAGCTACATAGATATTCTTCTTGCGCGAACCTGATAACACTGTTTTCCCTGTAGATTTATCAATAACATCACAGAAACCAGCATAAAAAATCACTCTATTCGAGTTATCACAAAATCGACTAAGAAAGAGAAGGTTATGTTGAAGTCCTTCAACATATGATACTCTTGGAACTGTTGCAGTTCCAATGCTGAGTGTTCCATAGCCTCTGGTGTAGCCTTTAGCATTGTCTCCAAACTCGATTCGGGGTCCTTCTTCAGTAGTATAATTCTTCAGCAAGTCTTTTTGTACGTCATGTGTCTTGAGCATCCACTGTCTACATACCAAGGGTCCTTGTACACCTGCAAAACAGAATTATATTTATGTACCCTTTATTTTTGATTTTGGGTCCTTAGATGTTAGTTTTGGTAACCCATATCTGGCTTACAATCCTGGTGGTCTCAGGCAGTTTCTTTCCACTTGTGTCAACATATTTGACCACTGGACTGGTCACTGCTGACTTCTGAGTCTTTTCAGGTTCAGGAGTCCGGGTCTTCTGAGTGGGTGGATTGCTGACCTTTGCCTTTTGAGCGACTTTCTTCTTCTTTTTTCTGACTTTTGGATCCTCTCCTGACTATTGGATCATAGTAATATGACCTATACTGAGCTGGATGTGTCAGCTGAGGATGTCCATACTGATCAGTCCATTTAGCTTTGCTGGTTCCCCCTTGACTGAACTAGGGTGATCTGGTGCTGATCTTCTTGTCAGAGTACTGATGACTAGGATGAGGTGCCTTCATCTTCTGTTTGTTTTTGGCTAGGGGGTTCAGTATGTCTGCATTGATGGTCTCCCCTTGAACAAACCTATCAGCTAGCCGGTTCTCTGAGCGTATGGGGGCAGATGAGGAGGCTCCCTGGCTGAATCCAAGTCCCTCCTTGCAATGCTTGGGCTTGTTGCTTGCTAGCATAGCCTCCAGTTTCTTTTCAGCGCCCATGTATCGCCCTGTCATCAGGTTCCTCCAGACATCATCACTTTTCTTCAGCGTTTCATGCTCGGTTTGAAGTCCTGACAACTCTTGCTTCAGTAGACTCAGTTCAGTATCTTTCTGAGTTATGTCTTTGGTCAAAACTGAAATCTGATCTTCTTGATGCTGACACTTGGCCATCAGAGAGTTTATCTCCTCCCTGAGTCTCAACACAAGTCCTTCTGACTCAGTAACGACCTGACTCTCCTGAGAAAGTCTATGATTCTCCACTTTCAGGGTATCCAATTCCTGAAGAGTCTTACTGAGCTGCAAACTCATCTGAATCTGCTCGTCGAGTAGTTCTTCATATGCGATTGCAACGTCCAGATTCTCGTCTGCACCTGAAAGAGTGTCGTGTGTGCAGTGTGAAGAGGAATTAAATGGATTATGTAAGTTTACCTCATCCTCTTCTCCTGCCATGAGACACTTTTCAGCATCTTCTTCAGCTTCAAGCTCTAAGGCTATGAAAGCTGCTTCATCGTCAGATGAATCCATAAAGGAGTCGACTTCATCTGAGTCATCTGAGAGTTCACCAGCAATGTATGCTTGTCTCTTCTTGATGAACTTCTCCCTTCTGGCTTTGCGTGCTGCTCGTTCACCAGTACTGAGCTCAGGACAGTCATACTGATAGTGTCCTGGCTTCTTGCAGTTATAGCAGGTGGTGACTCTTTCTTCCTTACTTTCACTGTCTTTCGACTGTGCTGAGTCATCCTTTTTCCTGCATTCAGAAGTATACGAGTCAGGAGTGCGCTTAGGCATGTATTCAGACTTACCCTTGGATTCTCTGAGGGCTTTACTCACTTTTCTGCGCCTCTCCTTCTCCTTCTGATACTTTACGGCAAGCAGAGTGTACTTCTTGGCTAGATTTCCTTCTTGTAAGTCAGTGAGTGAAGGTTCAGCCTTGCTAGATGTTGGAGCTGCTGTGCTGACTGATGCTTTGAAGGCATGCTCGATTTTAGTGTCAGCTTCAGCTCTCTGCTTCCTTTGAGGTAAGCCAAACTCGAATTCCTCTGCTTTAAGTTCTAAAAAGATATGGTCAGGAGTAACGATATCTAAATCAGAATGATGCAATAAAGTAGCAAAGGGAGTCCAATGACCGTCTGGCAATGCCCTCAAAATTTTGAGATTCATCTCTCGGTTGGAGAATGTCTTTCCCAGCCCGTTGATAGAGTTCATCAGATCCGTAAATCTGACATTGAGATCTTCAATGGAGTCACCAGGCATGAGGGACAATCTCTTCAGCTTTTGGAGTTCCAGCGCAAGTTTATTTGCTTTGATCTTCTGAGTCCCCCGACTCAGTAGCGCTAGAGCATCCTAGAGCTCCTTCGCGGACTTGCAGTCCTGAACTCTCCCGAGATATGAATCATCCAGGGTGGTCAGTATGGCGTTTCTGGTGACGCGGTCTAAGTTGTGAAGCTTCTTCTCCTTTGGGGTGAAGAGACTTCTGTCCTTGGGAATCTTCTTCCCGGTCACCATTCCACCTCCATCTGCTGGATCCTGAGCTACGACGCTATCGATCATGGGAACGATAGGTCCGTCCTCTAGAACCTCTGTCATGCTGTCGTGGAGAGAGGTCAGATGAGCTTCCATTCTGACCCGCCATACACGATATTTCTCTACTGAGAACATGGGAACCATCCTTATCCGTGACATATCAGACATGATGATTAATGATATGAATGAAGAATGATATGCAGTGAAAACATTTTCCGGATCCGTTCAAGTAGACCAGTTTCAGAATATTAAGAGTCTTATAGAACTCCTGCTCTGATACCAATTGTTGGTCCCGAGAGCACGTTCAGGTGTAGAGGAGGGGACCGATTTTCTCAACTTAAACACGAACAGTCCTTTTCAGGATGATGTCGTACTGAACAAGTTCAGCAGACCAGATAAGCTGTTCTGAATCGTGTTGGCAGAGTGACTGACTCAACTGAAACCTGCTAGCTGACTGAGAGTCAGAATTCAGTATCTTGCAGATAGAGTTTAGTGGTGCGGAATAGTGTAGGCCCAATTCAGTTGAGTTAGGAAAACGTTTTTATTAAAACAGTTTCAGTTGATTAGTGCAGTCTGTTAAGTTTGCTAAAACTCAGTTGAATGATTTTAAAGAAGGTTTTCAGTATGAACAGTAAATCAATGCAACAGTTAAGAGCAGAACACAAGACACAGAGATTTTTAAAGTGGTTCGGACACAAAAATCCTACGTCCACTGTCCCGAAAGATCAGGAAGCTATTTATTATACTGAGATAGTCTCAGTCGATTTGTACGCTGGACAAACACTAGTCTTGAGATTTATACTAAGCAAGTCTCAGTTTACATGGTTATCAAACTGAGTGTTTGAAAAACTCTCCAACTGTGAAGGAGTCCTTTACAATAAGGATTAGTTCAAAGGTGAACTCCTTCGTCTAAGCTATGGATATATTCTATTGAGCTTAGGTTAGAGGGATAGGGAACAAGGAAGTGGATTCTAGAACGACGAACAACTGAATATAGCTTTGGTTCGTGTATCGTCGTTTGGATACTAGAGGTTGTATTAATCAGTTCTGCTTGGTTCCCTAAGAGCTGGAATGTAGTCTTTCGCCGGAGATAGATTCTTCAAACTTCTTGCGGAAGACTTAGGCTTTTTGAATTTTGCTCGTTTGAATGCTCTGTATGTCCTCTCGTGTTCTTCCCGTGAGCTTAAAATTTCGATTTATCCCTCTATTTATAGAGAAGAGATTAAGATAGATCCGTTGGAGACGACGATCCTTTGTCTCTCTCTTTTGGCTAGCTAACGACTCTTTTGAAGTTTGGTGGCAGTGTCCTTTCCCTCCTTTTCTGGAAAGTTGTTGACTTGCAGTTTTAGTAGATATAGGATACGTGGCTGCTAGTCATTGGTCGAGGTTCAGAAAGTGGTTGAGACAGAACAGACTTCAAGGAGATCTGAAGCTGACTTCTCTCTTCCTCGTATTTGACTCTGCTGAAAAGTGACTTCAAAGATTCTGACAGTCAGAAGACTGTCTGGCCGTTGTTGAGTCTGATCTCTGATTCAGTAGCATGCTCCTACTGAGTAGGCTCTACTGAAGATCAGCTCTGAGTACAGTGAACTACTCCTGATGAGTTCAGTTCCCATCGACTTCTTTCGATATCTTGCTCTCGCCGAGTCCAAGATATTCGAGTCTTCTACTTCTGGTGCTGAGGCGGATAATCTACTGAGTGCCTGAAGCAGAGCAGAGGGTCTGCTGAGTCTGAAATCTCAGAGACAAAACAACTTACAACGTAATGGTTCACCAAACAAAATAGGGTTTTGGGATCTTCAAATCTTCACAGACTTATTCAGAGCACAGGGCTACTGAGTCGTATGTTACCACAGAAGACTGAGTCATTTCCTACTATTTATCAACACTACTGTGGATAGAATCATCACCCAATAGAAATATTCGTTAAATAATTAAGCCCACTGAAAACTTAAATTAATTAACATCTTATTGAATTAATGAATAGTACCACTCGACCTTATTAATACACCTGAACTTAATCAACCGGCCGGGTTTAGTGCGGTAATCCTTACGAGTTCCTTAGGGGATATTATCAACCTATTTTGTAAGGATACAGTTGCAAGATACAAACAACCAGCCTGAGCCACAAATAACTACTAATACCCAAGATACGTAGATCCAGTCGTGATGACGTTCACCATAATAGGTCAAAGTGTTGGCCAACCAAATGCACTTAGCTGAAGTCTTATCAAGCTTAAGATCAGCTAAGTCACCGAGATCTTGGTTCTCTACTAGTGGTTCTCCCTAAGTTTAGTCTGGAGAACACATCTCACTGTGATTGATCACTACACAACCTTCAGTGTACCAGCGTAGACAAGCAGCCAAGACAAGCCACTTCTTATCTAAACTGCAGTTTTTAACCAACTACTTTTCCTAAAGTTTTCTCAGTTGTGATAACTGTTTACATCTTGTTAGTTCGACCAATTTTGTAGTCTTATATGATCTACAACACACTACACAATCTTGTTGGGATTTTGTATACCGGAAGCAAGTGTTATGCTTGTATGCAATGTGTTTTTGTCCCTACCACTATTTTATTCTCCTATCTGATAAATATATATATTTGCACATGTAATCCTTTATCTTGTATGAAAGTTAGATTTATGTAGTATGTCAGGTATCACATAAGACTATACAAATTGGTTGAACTGACAAGATATAAACAGTTATCACAGCTGAGACAACTTAAGGATAAGTTGTCGTTTGATGCTGCAGTTTAGATAAGAAGTGGCTTGTCTTGGCTGCTTGTCATTAATGGTACACTTAAGGTGGTGTATTGATGGATTAGAGTGAGATGTGTTCTCCTGACTGACCTTAGTGGAGAATCAAGGTGACTTAGCTGGTCTTAAGCTTGGTAAGACTTCAGCTGAATGCATTTGGCTATCTATCACTTTGACCTACTATGGTGAATGTCATCGCGACCGAATCTACGTATCTTGGGTGTTAGTAGTTATTTGTGGCTCAGACTGGTTATCTGTATCTTGTAACCGTATCCTAGTAAAATGGGTTGATAATATCCCCTGAGGAACTCGTAAGGATTAGCATACTAAACCCGACCGGTTGATTAAATTCAGGTGTGTTAATAAGGTTGAGTTGTACTACTCAGGAACATAACAAGATGTTAATAAATTTAAGCTGTCAGTGAGCTTAATTAATTAACAGATATTTCTATTTTAAATACGGGGATCGATTAAGTCTAAAATACAAGCTCTTGCTCAATATGGGATAAAGGGGTAAGTCAGCACATATTCTCTCGTGGAATGAATCTGTGTTTATTAATTAATTTTGCTTTGGGCTGAGCATAGATGATTAATTAATTTGAGGCCCCGCTTTATTTCTTCTATTAGATCCCTGATCTGACCCAATTAGTTGCCTAGTTATTTATTGTCTCTTATAATTCATTATTAATAGATTAATGTATTTTTACATTATTTAATAATGTTATTTATCTAAAATTAATGTGCTGGGCCAATTAATTGATAAATATTAGTAGTCCAATACATTAATTAATTATATTATGTGCTAATTATGTAGAAGCCCATTAGGGATATAAATAAATTAATGGGCTATAAATATTAATATTATATTGGCTTTTGAAGCCTATCTATATTAGTATAATGTTCATAATCAGAATACAAACATTCATACTCACACGTTATACACGCGAGTTTGAAGACAGACATAAATCTTAATTTTCTTCAGTTCTCGGACCACCCAGAGGGAGAAAAAGGCCGGGACAAAGATCAGAAGATCTGAAACACAAGCAATAATCAGAGCTGCAACAACATACGTGGAGGAAGGTACAATTTCCTCTCCTATATTTCCTTCAAATCTAACTTTCATACAAGAGAAATGATTACATGTGCATATTTTTGGGAAGCCTTTTTCATCTTCCTTCTAAACATCTCTTTCTCCTTCTGATATTTCACAGCAAGGAGAGCATATTTCTCAGCCAAGTTGTCAGCAGTAAGTATTGTTACTGAGCTTCCAGCTGACTGACTTGTTGCTGAGGGACTTGCTCCGGGAGTACTAGTTGATGCCTTATAAGCATGATCCATTGGCACTTCATCTTCAACACCGGGGGTGTGTGGGAGGTTGAATTCGAACTTCTCTGCTTTTAGCTCTGAAAACACATAATCAGTAGTAAAAGAATTCAAGTAAGATCTCCTCATACACATAGCAAAAGAATACCACTTGGGCTTGCTAAGAGCCCTTAGAATCTTTGTGTACCACTTGGGCTTGCTAAGAGCCCTTAGAATCTTTATGTTGGTCTCTTTGTTGCTGAAGGTTTTCCCAAGTCCGTTGATGATGTTGATCTGGTTTGTGAATCGAGCACTGAAATCATCTATGGACTCCCCAGGAAGCATAGCGAATGCCTCGAGTTTCTGTAGCTCTAACTCCAGTTTGTCCTCTTTGATCTATGGAGTTCCTTGGCTCAGTACTGCGAAAGCATCCTATAGCTCCTTTGTAGTCTTGCAATCATGTACTCTCCCGAGATCTGAGTTACTGAGTGTCATCAGTATTGCGTTTCGAGTGACTCAATCAAGATTATGCAATTTCTTCTCCTCATGAGTGAAGAGGCTCTTGTCCTTGGCGACCTTCGAATCGGTTCTGGCACCTGATATTCCGTCCAGTGCAAGTTCGACTGAGTCGATCATCGGAACAATAGGTCTTTTATCCAGGACGTCGGTCATGCTATCGTGCAGCGAGGTCAAATGTGCCTTCATCCTCACTCGCCATACCGCGTAGTTCTCAGTTGAGAACATGGGTACCGTCCTAATCCCTGAAATATCAGTTATTGAAAGATAGGATATAGGATGCAAGATGCAGTGAAAACGGGTTTTAGACCAATTTCAGAAAACGATGATCAGTAAGAACACTACTCTGATACCAATTCTTGGTCCTGAGATGTCGTTCAGGTGTAGTGGGGGGGGGGTGAATACACCTGAATATAGATCCTTTTCTCAAACGCGAAAGTTAGCTCTAGCTGAGTTTGCTACTGAACTGAGTCAGGTAGCCATATATGCTTTCAAGATCGCGTGGGCAAAGATATCTTCTACTGAGTTCAGCTCTACTGACTTGAGTCAGTCGAACAGTCGTTCAATATCAGAATTGTGTGCGGAAGTGTAGGCCTATTAAACGTTTCGGTTGGAAAACCGGTTTTATGCTGAGTTTGAAGAAATACAGTTTTAATTCAGTATGATTAGTTTAGAAAAGTAGTAAATCAACACAACAGATTTTTAAAGTGATTTGGACACACTGGGTCCTACGTCCACTGTCCTGACCAAAGCAGGATACTTTTTTTATATTTATACTGAGCAAGTCTCAGTGATCTGTTCACAAGACAGATACAAACTTGATGCTTATACTGAGCAAGTTCTTAGTGATCTGTTCGCAGGACAGATTCTCTACTTATAGTCGTAGTGACTTTACAAGGGTTTCAAACTTAAAGAGTTTGAGGCTTCTCCAACTATGAGGAAGTTCTTACAATAAGAACGATTTCAGAAGAATGTGAACTTCCTCAGGATTTCTATGCTATGAGTATAACAATTAAGCTTGCTTGGATAAGAGAAGGGGAATAAGGATAACTCTAAGTGATGAACTAAAGGGTTCTTCTATGAATGCTAGTTCTTCACTGGATTCTTCGATGAGCGTTAAGAGTTTTTGTGCGTCGATAGCTTTGGTTCCTTGTTGTGTCTCTGCATGAAGACTCTCCTCTTATATAGTCGTCGATTGTGAATAGATCCGTTGGAGAGGGGTCTAGCCACGTGTCCAAACAACAAGGAAAACGACTCTTTAATTTGAACATTGATGAGTAGGTCCACTGTAGAGATACGCCACTTTTTCAGTCTAGGAGCAACTTTTGTCAGAAAAGATAAAGCGCTGTCGGCTCCCTATTGGTCGAGGTAGATTGGTAGGTGAGACTTGTCAAACATCAGGGTTGACTTCCTCTGAATCCTCGGACCTTCAACTGAAGTGACTTCCCACCGACGTCCTTCTGAGTATTAGTGCATGAGCACGAATTCCTGTGCAGATTCAGTTGGTGGTTGGCTGACCAATTTACTTCTTCGATCGTGAGTCCATCAGCTAAGTGCAAGGTCTTCTACTGAACTCTGCAGCTACTGAACTCTAGCCTATTGAGTTTCGAACATGCTGAACTCAAACTAAGCAATTACAAGAATGAAGGTTCATCATCCAGTTAGGGATTTTGAGATCTTCAAATCTATAAATATGGTCTACTGAATCTTCATCCCAACATCTCATATAATACTCTCTCAAATTTTATATGGTAAGCTCGGACATCAAACAACAAACACCAATAATATTAAAAGTCCCTGCTTAATGTCAGGAAATTAAAATACAAACATATACCTTATACATGTCAATACAACACTCACAATCTTCAACAAAACATAAATGCAACTCTTCAAAAATCCCAAGTCTCTATAATTGAATTCACACATACATTTCATCTACCATAAAAGTTACACTTACTAATTCAAAGTACATAGTAATTAAGGTGGTGAATAGACATAGTATATATCCTTCTCAATGATAAGACAAACAATCTACTCTTTCGAGAGCCCCTTGAGAAGGTCTTTTGCATGAAGACCAACTCCATTTGCTTCTGCCCTTTTCATGATCCTCAACCTTGTACACGACTCTGCAAACATCCTACATAAAATGGTCACAAAATCATTTTAGTTCCTCATAATGTATACGAATATAAGAAAGCATGATCCTCAACCTTCTACATGACTCTGCAAACATCCTACATAAAATGGTCACAAAATCATTTTAGTTCCTCATAATGTATATGAATATAAGAAAGATGTCTCATAATGTATTCCAACAATTTCAAAAGATCGAGGTACTTTCAGTGGTGTAGCTAGACTCTAAGATTAAGGAAGACAATGTACTAATTAAAACTTTATACTAGAGTTTTAATACTAAAAGAATAAAAGACAATCTATAAATGTTTGGGAGTTAAATATATTAAACTCCCTATGCTATTACTTTTTTACGCTTTACCCCATAAACTTTTAAAATGTTGCCCCGTTGTCTATTGACTTTGTGTGCTTTGCCCCCTTAACTATCTAATTTGTTGCAATAGAGTAGAATTTCGGTAAAAAATTCCTAATACACGTGCAGCGTTAGTGGTAATATCATCTTGGATTACCACAAAACTAATAATCCAGTGGGACATTTCCCCTAAATTTGCACGTGTGATCGGATATCTTTGCCGAAATTGTACTCTTCTACAACAAATTATATAGTTCAGGAGGTATTCAGGGGGCAAAACAAATAAATCTAATAGGCCAGAGGGAAAATTATACGATTTTCATCGTTCAGATGGTAAAGCGGAAAAAACTAATAGTCTAAGGAGTTTAAAGTATTTAATCCTTTTTTTTTTTGCACATTTGTGACAAAAAGTAAATATTTTCCTAAAAAACTATTTTGAAAGGTAATACCTAATGATAAAAAATGTTTTGTGATTGTTAACCAATAAATAAAACTAGAAATTATAAAAAATAAATACGGGAAAGGGACATACTCCCAAGGAACATCTCCAAGGAGCATCCAGTCCCCATCTTTGTCCTCATAAATTGGAACAGATTCACAATCTTCTTCATCCTTCTTCAATGCTTCCCCTGTTCATATTCCAAAACTAATTCATATTTCTTTTCTACCAAAAAATACTTTCCAAATCAGACATACATAGTATTCATACTCAAAATTATAAACTCTAACTAATTTCAACCCCAAAATTTTAAATACTGAATTCAGTCTATTGACCCTACTATCATAGTATGAGCGAGCAAAACCTGTCACACGACTGTAGTAATAATTAGTGCATAGACTTTTTTCCGACAATTCTACGACATAATTCAATGAGATGTGTTTAATTCTCGACCTCCCCTGTTTTTTATTTTCATGTTTGTTTGCACCCTTCATGCAGCAGATGAAATTTAATAAATTCTTTTGGAAAAAAGAATTGTATTTTAACTTTTCCTAAAACATTAGCCTCTTTTTCCCCTTCGTCTACCTATTTAAATATCCAAATGCATCTATTATTAAAATTAATAATTTGTTCAAATTTATTAGTTTTTCTCCTTAATTCTTTAATTGGCTATTCTACAATGGAAATATAGGGGGCATTTAAAATTTTCATCGATAATGTGACATGAACTATTGCATATTCACTATACATGTGAATAAAAATATTAACCATGAAGGAAGAACCTAGTTAAGTAATATTGACATATTCATTAGGTGTGCACACACTTATGTACGTACCTACCACAGAACTGGTGAACATTCATATTTTCTTCATTGCATTAGAAACTTATTTCAATTTTAAATATTAATATATTTTCATTAGTATTAGCATAACCACAATCAATTGCAGAGTTCAGAATTTTGATCTTTAATAGATAGGTTCCATTTTATATTTAGTAGAAACAATAAGTTTTAACAATTTATTTAATTTTCTCAAAAGCCGTAAAACATAGCTAAATGATCTCTCTCAAGGGATCGAATTGTTCGTCCACTACAATTTTAACTATATAGTCGTCCAACATTATGATTTAGATACTAATACACTATAAAATTGGATGGTTCCATGGTTAAAATTGCAGTAAGACAACATAGGACATGGATTTTAGGATAGGCCAGGATCCAATCTCCTTTCTCAAATACCATAATTTTCTATTTATACCTTATTATGGCTATGATTAAATGTTTACCATTTCTATATATAGTTTGTACTAAATCAAAATTTAATTAGACTTGATTCGAACCTAAATCCGTTCCCGAAGAGCTATACATTTCCCAAAATCATAACCTTAACTCAAACCTTATTTTACACTAATAAAAGGACTAAGAAACCTTCTCAAAAATTAACGAAAATTGAAATTCTAATTGCATGATCAAACGCTACAAAAATTCCAAAAAAAAAAAAAAAACTTATTGAAGTTAATATAACTATAAACTAGATAAATAGGCATGTGTGTTTGTAATGCATGTTTCCTTAAAAAAAAAAAAAGATAAACATGGTGCTAAGAAAACATTCACAATTAAAACGAAATATGAGGCAATTATTCATATTATTGCATGATTAAGTATCATGTAGCAAAACACACATACAAAATAAATTCTAGAAACAAAATCTTGAAAACAAAATCACTTGAAATAGATAAATTAACAGAAAAACTCACCAATTCCAAAACATCCAAATAATTCTTCAAGAGCCCTAGCAAGCTCAGAATAGCCCTTGTGCATGTTCAAATCAACCTTCCTCAGAAAGGGGGCCCCATCCATGCTAACCTTCACGTACATTTTGCTATTAAAACTATTCTTACGCCGGAATGCCGCCACGGGCGGCCACCCAACCACCTGATTCTTGTGCACCGCCGCCTTCTCTTCAGCCCCAACAAACTCATCAAAACCCCT
Organism: Lavandula angustifolia; assembly: GCA_028984105.1. Lineage (NCBI taxonomy): Eukaryota > Viridiplantae > Streptophyta > Magnoliopsida > Lamiales > Lamiaceae > Lavandula > Lavandula angustifolia. Next base: position 13,695,216 of record CM054808.1, read on the forward strand.
TTTCTTCTCATTCTTCTCCACCCCTCTACCACCTCCAGGAAGCCCCAACCGCAGCTCAGTCTCGAGTACGACGCCATTTCTCTCCATTTTCCGATGAATAAAATCAAGGGTCACTTTTTCTTCTTATTTTTACTCTCTTGCAAGTTTTTTCTCCCCTTGCTTTTTTAAGTTTTGATGAAAAATATGTTGGTTTTTATTACATGCAAGACGATACGACAGTGCCAGGTCAACGGAGCTTAGTGGTCGGTCACATGAGAAACAACGGTGGGGAATTGCTTGCTGTCTAAAATACTAGAACGGGCCGGCAAGATTGAAGTATGGATATCGACACATCGGAGGGCTCACGATTTGGCATGTTTTGGGAGGGTAAGATCTTGGCCGTTGATTGAGGGTGTAGGAGACATTGCATGTGATGGGCTTAATTGTGGTGGGTTGATAAAATAAATGAAAAATAGGAAGTTGTTATTTACTTGTACTATATATACTGGAGCAAGTAAATATTCTCGAATCTTTCCATGATATACTTTAGGTGGATTTAGAATTAGAATTAAGAAGTTAGAGAGAGTCCGCAAAATATGCAATTCTGGGAGACAACGAGAATAGGAGATTATGTATTTTTGGGATTGAAATAAAAGTTCTTAAAAATATATTCCCTCTATTTCAATATTTGTGGTTCACTTTCTCTAAATTGTGTTTCAATATTTGTGGCTTACTTTTACAAAAGGTAATGATTATGTGGACCAAAATTAATTATCAAAAAGTTAAATAATCTACACCACATAACATCACTTTATAAATTCTCGTGCCAAAACCAATTAAGTCACAAATATTGAGACGGAGGGAGTACATAAAAATTGAGATTTTGCACGATTTAAGGTGGGGAGTAGGACCTCACACAACTAGACCTGACCAAACCGATTTTGGAATCAACGGTTCGACCGTGGACTGGAAGTTTATGGTCTTGGTTCAAACCGTGACGGATGGTTTCAGTTCTAACCGTCGATTTCGAAAAGAAATTTATTTCGTTTTTTTTTTAAATTTAATTCAAGAAATTCAAAAACTTAGTTTCTTCGAATTGCCAATTCCACCATTCCATCTCGAAAATGGGCACATCTGCACTGTTGATTAATTAAATGCAAAGTACACAGGGCTATAAAAATTTTGGAACAACCGATTTTACGTTTCTGGAACTTTGGAACTAGAACTTAATCGTCTACACACACGGTGCACGGCACCATTTTGAACTACCGCTTCTAATTTTTCTTGATCAGGTCTACTGTCTACATACACCCCATGTATTTATTAATGAATTAACTTCTTATAGGTTTGAATGAATGTAGCTAGCATTCATAAATAAAATAGAAGATAAGATAAATTTGCAATCTCCAAAATTCAGATCTTGGGGAATCATATATAGTTGTCTCCTGATCAGTTCCAACTATGTTTGATTTAACGCGTTCACTTCAATCACTGAGTTGTAAAAGGAATTACGTGTGCGTAGACAGCAACCACCACTCTTGTCTTGTCATTTCCTTCACCACCACCACTCCACATAATGACTATTTCATCAGTAGCATTACCTATTTAGATTTAACGATTGAAACATCATAATATGGAATTCAACTATGAAATTAAGATTTTTGTAAATATCATTCTAGTAAAGTTTATCTTTAGAACATACAAAGCACAAGGTCTTTTTTCATTTTCTATGACGACGGAAACTTGTTGCTCCTATTCAAGCTGCATATAAATAAATCACGCTTTTATTAAATATCATACTTAAGATTTTGGTGGAATACATATTTGTAACATTTGGCTACGAGTAGCGACATAAAAAATTGATCAATATAACATTTTTTTTAAACACTTTTTGTTTTAGGATACTATTTCCTTTTGTTAAGGGGGCTTAATGGAGAGTATTGGGTCATATTTCTTATATATTGTGTTCATTAAGGATTAGAAGGAACTTACTTTTCCTCGGTGCATAAATAATTAAAAAAAAAAAACCGACATCAATGTTTTTTGGTGTTGATAATTTTTTGTACGGCGGAAGAAATGTCGCTAAAGCGCAGCAATACATGTAATAGTTTTAAATTAGCTAGCGGCACTTGTAGTAAGCGTTGCTAAAAGTCATAATAGTTTTTGGAAGACTTCATGATCTGGAAGAGAGGCAGAGAGCTAGTTTAACTCTCGAGAATTTAATGTTATAGCTGCTTTTGATTAGAATAAAATCATGTTTAATATTTTAACCCAACACCAAATAATTAAATTTTTATAAATTCATCTAATAAAATCTAAAATAAATGATAAAATTGTAAACTTTAAAAGAAGAATTGTAAGGCACAGATCATGTCTGCCCTTGTTTTGCACATAGGGCACACATGATGGGAAGCTATATCATGTTTGGTTGTAACATTTTAGACAAGAATAATTTCCTCCGAAAGATATGCCTCAAGAATCTAATAATTATCACCAAACCATAAAACAATTTTGATATCCAAACAAAGTCTTATTGTTTGGTCATATGGTGTTCAAGATTCTTGTTCAAAAAATATGGGTATGATCATGGCCACATTGCAAACTAGTAGAGTAGTTAGTTTCTACTTATATAATTAACGATTTAAGTTAATTGTTTTTTTGAATGTATCTATTTATAGTCGAGCACGAAATGTTTGATCCATATATGGTGTAGAATTATTTATAATTTTAATTATAACATTTAATTGAAATTTTGATTTTCTTCGTTAAAAAGTACTCATTCTGTCGTCATTTGTAGTGTTTGGTTTCTTTTAAGCAGAGACATTAAGAAAATGATATTGTGTAGTATATATAGTCTGACCTTTTGAGTTATTAATTTGTGGCCATAAATTTTTCATTTTTTTTAGAAACAAGACGTTACTAATGTGATACCCTTTCGAGAATAAGAGACACTGCTACTGAGATAGAGGAGTACAAAGTAGGGTATATCTAGTACACGTGGAGCAGCCACACCTCCTAAATCTATTTTTTTTAAATAATCTTACATTTGACAAATAAAATTTTGTTTTTTGCTCTGTCAAAATTTCATATTTGTACCCCCAAAATTATAAGTTCGAAATTTCGATCTTGAATAATATATATAAATCATGGATCTCCTTTGTAAAGGGGTGAGATTTAAAGTTCGAATTCGAATTCCAATGTGCGACAATAATTGAACGCTGTTGTGTTGTATTGGAAACCTACATTCTTCTTCGTCATATTCATTAATGGATATATAGTAGATCACATGATTTTTTGAATTGTGGATTTGAACAAAGCTATGTGGATCAAAATAGTCCATGAATTCACACATCTACATTTGTCTCATATTTAAATTATGTCTCAACATATGGACGAAAGAGATGTACTTTCTGTACAATAAATTCATATGCATCTGCAGGAGCATTGAAATGATACTTACATCTCTAACATCAGTAGTGAATAATAGAAGTTAAGGTTTGATTTACAGTCTGTCCATAAAAGTTCGTAGATGTATCATCAACCACGGGATGCTTAAGCATTTTTCACAAATTGATACATTTTACATCATCAAGGCGGCTCAACATTTTTAGGGATCTTACGTAAGCTCTTGAAAATACATTTAATTACATAAAGTATATTCTTTTCGTCCTACCGAACTTATCTCGCTTCTATTCAACACTATTATTAGTGAAAATTGTTGGTTGTGTGCAAATAAGTATGTCCCATAATATAAATTATATGATTTGTGTTTTATTTCTTTTTCATCTTGAAAACGAGACAAAATCAATAAACCTGTCCAAAAAAGAAAATGAGACAAGTTTGGTCGGACAAAGGGAATAATAAAATACTATAATAAATAGCCTCGTTTTGGTAGAAAAAAATATAGTGCTATTTTTTAATGGGATTGAGTTCGAATCATAAAACTCTATGTTGACTTTATATATATTTATATAGAGTATGATTTTACTAAAAATCATCTCTTCAATACAACTAAAAACTATTATAGGTCATAGATCTCCATCCAATGTATGGTCTACTATTAATCTATATTCTTGATTTAATTAATTCATAAAATTAGGAAAAAGGTAAATAGTAAACAACAGTAATTAAATTTAGAAAATACAAAAAAATAAAAACCATAGCTACCTACCACCTCCCACCACCACCACTACCGCCGCCGTCGACCGACCACCGTCGCCGACCACCTCCGACTCTGCCGCCGCCGCGGCCGGCCGCCGCAGTCACCGCCACTAACTATGGTGAATTATAAGTATGGTGAATTGTATTTGTAAAATCACAATATGCATAAACACAACAACGGTATGCATAATAATGCATAGAATTATGCATAAACTAGTAGGGATATTAGCCTGTCCGAATTTGGTTTTGCACATGACATTAAAAACGCTCCTCAAAATACATCACTTTTAAAATCTGTTCAATTTGCAAACCAGCGAAATTTCCGGCAACATCGAAGCTGACCTGTCGGACGACGTGGCATATGGTTGCTGACGGGGAAGAATAACTATGACACATATGAAATTATAAAGGATTGGTTAGCTAATTAATACACGAAGTTTGCTATCTTTTGATTTTGCACATATGAAATTATAAAGAATGGTCAATTTGATCAAAATTTAATTATCAATTTAGCAAAAACAAATTGAATCGAGGATTAATTTAATCAAAAATCTTATGTCAGTTTATGAATAGATTGTGTATTTAGCAAAAACAAATTCGAACCGAAGATGGTGTATTTACAGGCTAATATCCCAAACTAGTACTGTAATATGTCAGTTTATGAATAGATTGTTCGGCATTATGCATAAACAAATACTGTAATATGCACAAACTTTTTTTATTGTATAATATAATATCCACATAGCAGCCATTTTATGCATTGTCGGGCTTATGTACAAACAAATACTATAATATGCATAAAACATACTTTTAATGTATAATATAATATCCAAAATAACAGAAAGTTTTATGCATAAAAATATTCATAATTATGCATAAATCAACATCGTAGTATGCATTAAAAAATAAGATTTTCCAATAGATTTTCCGGTGGATCGCCTCCACCGCCGCCAATCTGCAGCCCGCCACCACCGACCACCACTGCCACCACCGATCAGCCACTGTTGCCCCCGCCACTGCCGCCGCTGCCATTGGAGCGCCTCCACCACCGCAAGAGATGGAGGTGTTTGGTTTAGTTTCAAAACATAAAATGTACCCTTAATGAAATTTATTTTCTCCTTTTTTGAATTAAAAATTAAAAAAAAAAGAAAATTAGATGTCCATAGATAAAAAAAATGAAAGACTATGATTGCTTCTTAGTTTTTATCTAAGATGATGATTTTAAAATATCATATCATATATATATTGCACTTTACGTACTGCACTTAAAGACAAATATACTGCACTTTAAGTATTGCACTTTAAAATACAATATCTTTGCCTTTAAAGTGCAGTATATTTGTCTTTAAAGGGCAGTGTTCACACGATAACAGACTGTTCACATTTGAACATCCTCATGTATATTATATTATATATATATAAAAGAAGTTTGGGTCTTTTAAAATCTTATCGGTGAGGGTCTAAAGTCTTGGGCTCACACCTCTTACCCTTGGGCCGGCCCGTACATCATCTAAGCTAGGTAGAGGTGTGTCCAAAATTTATAATTTATGAAGGATGAAATAATAAATTTATAATTTTAGGGATGGAAATTTACAATTTTGAGGGACAAGAAATCTGTATATATTTTTAAAATACAATTTGTGGCTTGAAATGGCCCCACGAGCACCCCCGATGGATCTTCCTATCAGATTAGAAGGTGCTGAAATTCAAAGTGATGGTATTATGTGCTTATGAACCTAATAATCAATTAATTCCACGGCTTCAATTCAACAAGTAAAGGTTTAAGGTGATGAGGTATATTTTTTATGTGAGCTGTAAAGCACATGGATGTACTCAATGTGCATCTGAATATTAGACTAGCAGTTATGACCTTTCCTTATTATACGGAAAAAAAAATTATTCATCAAACCATGGAAGCATAAAAAATCTAACAGTATCCAAAGAAAATTCAGAAAAAAGGATAAAATCATAGTTGATAAATGTGATGTTTTCTTCTTCACTCTATTAGGGTTTTACAATATTTGTTGAGGATATAAGATCAGTTTATGTCGCTCTCCGCCAATCTTTCACCAAATTCATCTTAATGAACTTCTACCACCCGCGGTCTTTGCATGAATGTATATATATTAATATATATATATGCATCAGTCAAAGGTTTAAACGTGTATCATTTTGATATTACTTGGACGTTTTTAGTATTAATTAACACGATCTTGTGCCTTAATTCACGTTGTAGGTGCTAAATATATATACACACAAAGTTTGGCAAATGTCATACTAACTGATAGCCTAATTAATAGCCTATATATCAATCATTTCTGTTGTAGTGTTTTCAAAAGAAGAAATGAGTATCACACCTTTATCCACTATAACGAACACCAAACAATTAAATAATGATATGACTATCATTTATTCCCCTCACAAACCAATTCTAAACTATTAATTAATTATATGAATCTTACAGATTTATCATTCCAAACCAACCCATCTAAATAACTGCACAGAGAAAAAAAATAAACCAATGAGACAGGACGAAAGAATATTATTTATTAATAAGTTTTAGGAAATTATTCAACCCATATATATATTGGATCAATTAACGTGTGTTGAGAGATGATTCAGTAGTTGATTTGGCTGGTCCCAAAACCCTATTCTGATTGATGAATCATTCTGTTGTAAAAGTTAACACTCATAATCACCTAAGTGATTACTGATTCACACACTCACTGTTTATCTGTGTTTGGTCTGTATTTGCTTAGATAGGAGGAAGTTATTCTCAACTGTCCTCAGTAGATTAGAGACTTGAAGATACATCTCCATAGATTCTCATTGTATCAACTGTATGGAGTATGTATCTGATAGTTCTTTAGTATGTTAGAGTGATAAGTTTTGGCATCATCAAATAGGGGAAAATTGTTGGGAGATGATTCAGTAGTTGATTTGGCTGATCCCAAAACCCATTCTGATTGATGAACCATTATGTTGTAAGAGTTAACACCCTTGTCTCTTGACTGTTTTAGACATAGTAGACTTGCCTTTAGCATGGTTCCAGCTAAGAAGTTCCGTTTGCTGTCTCTCAGTAGACCATCTGCCGCAGTGCCATGGAGTGAAGATTCAGTATGGATGGACTCAGCAGGAGCAGGATATCGAAAGGTGTTCAGGAGTCAGTAGAACTGGACTCAGCAGGAGCAGTTTACAGAACTTAGAGTTTGACCCTCAGTAGTGTTGGACTCAGCAGGAGTAGCCTACTGAACCTTTCGGTCAGACTCAGCAACGACCTGTCAGTTGCGTTAACTGGCAGTAGACTTCAAGTCAATTTCAGTAGAGTTGTCCGATGTCGTACATCAGAGAAAAGTCAGCTTCAGTATCAACCTTGAAGTATGAAAATGTCTCAACCACTATCTGTACCTCGACCAATGACAAGCAGCCAGCAGACAAAGTATCTGACAAAAGTTGCTACCTATAGAGTGACATGTGGACAGTTCGTCTCCAACGGATCTATTCACAACTCACGTCTATAAATAGAGGGAAGATCGAATTAAAAAAAAACCGCAACAGTCGCACAAAACGAACATACAAGCGATCTATCAAGGGAACCCAAGCTTTCAAAGAACTCAAGCTCTAGAATTCTTAAACGAATATTCAAGTGAAGAACATGAACCCGGAGAGATTATTCCTTACTGTTCTTCACTCTAGAAGCCTTTCTTATTCCCACCCTCTAACTTAAGCTCATTGTAAAATCTATAGCTTAGATCCAAGGAGTTCATTTATTGAACTGTTCTTAGTGTTAAGAATTCCTTCATAGTTAGAGATACATTCAAACACTCATTGTTTGACCCTGTCAACTCAGACTTGCTCAATATAATCACAAGTTAAAGTTT